>CM076579.1:1202001018-1202380441 GCA_034641835.2 Pinus albicaulis | reverse complement strand
AGGAGGAAGGGCTTGCAGTAAGAACTTACCATTTTGCAAGAGCTGAGGGAGAATGTTGTTCTGCAAGAGCTGAGGGAAAATGCAGGGCAAATGCTGTTCTGCAAGAGCTGAGGGCGAATGCAAGGCGAATGCTATTCTACAAGAGCTCAGGGCGAATGCTGAGGGCGAATGTTGTTCTGCAAGAGCTCAGGGCGAATGCTGAGGGTGAATGCTGTTCTGCAAGAGCTGAGGGCGAATGATGAGGGTGAATGTTGTTCTGCAAGAGCGGAGGGTGAATGCGCGCGTGATATCAGATGTTATTGTAGCACACATGTACATTTGAACACTAATATATTTTTGTAGTTGAAATGCAATGCTTGTTTTCATTTAAATGTAGGGTTTTTAAAGCAGGGAGAAATAATGGCTGCCAAATTAATAAGCGTTTCTTTCGGAAAAATTTAAATCTTGTATTGGGTGATGAAGATAATAGAGGGTATTGAATCTTGATTCTTGACATCTAGAGAGAACCCTACAGCCTAACACAATCCAATGGAATTGACCAAAAAACCCAAATAGAGTCAACCCTACTATAGGAGGAAGGGCCTGCAGTAAGAACTTACCATTTTGCAAGAGCTGAGGGTGAATTTTGTTCTGCAAGAACTGAGGGCGAACGCTGAGGGCAAATGCTGAGGGCAAATGCTGTTCTGCAAGAGCTGAGGGTGAATGCTGTTTTGCAAGAGCGGAGGGCGAATGTGCGCGTGATATCAGATGTTAATGTAGCTATTGCGATGGATACGAAACAATAAAATCATTTTTATGTAGCGCGCATATAAGTTTCATATTTGTATTTAGCGCACATATAAGTGTCGTTATACCGACGGCGGAAAAGGCGTCGCTATTACGACGAAGGCCTCGAAACGTCGCAATTACGACACTTAGACATTGTGTCGCACTTGCGACGTCTAGAGGCAGTCGTCGCAATAGCGACGCGTTGGGCCATAGTGTCGCAATTGCGACGTCTTCCTCCAAACGTCGCAATTGCGACACTTTTCTAAGTGTCGGTATTGAGACACTTTTCTATAAACGTCAGTATAGCAACGGTTTCGGGCGGGATGGAAAAAATTTGGGGAAATTTTCGACATTTGTTCAAAAGCGTCGGAACCAAGTGTCGAAATTTCCGCCAAATGTAGTAGTGTTCAACTAAATCCTCAACAAAATCCTAAAAATCCACAACATCAAAATCCACCACTTCCATTACCATTTCCTCAGAAAAAAAATCAGTTACTTGCCCAACCCATACCAAACCCCAACAATAAAAATCCTCAGAACACATACATGATAGAAGGCCAACAATTTCCAACCTATTTGATTACTACTTTAGACCTTAATGATGTTCAACTTAGGTATGGAAGAATACTTGAAAATAAGAAACCTTCTGTAATCATACAAGAGCAAAACAACTCCGAGGAAGATTCTCTACGGGTAAATAAAAGTCTTGAAGAAGACACATCTTTTTAAGACCCAAATATTGAAAAATCAAAACAAAAAGAACCAATAATTTCAACTCCTATATTAGAATAGCCATGAACATATACCTCTACACCTCCCTTTCCAGAAATATTACAAATTGATAGGGGTGTAGAAAAACAAATTATGGTGCCTAATTATGATTTCCTAGATGAGCTGAGAAATGTTTGTATTAAGATCCCATTATTACAATATATCAAGGAAATTCCAATTTTAGCAAAAACAATAAAGGAGTTGAGCATGAAAAAAATAGGAAAAAGAATCAAAGAGACAAAGAAAATTCATCTGGCAGGAAAAATAGCAGATATCATGATGGGTAAGATTGCCATTCCAAAGTATCTAGACCTAGGAAATCCAGTTGTTAAAATACACATCAATGGAACTGAGATCCAAAACACACTTATTGATTTAGGAGCAGCAATCAATATCATGAGGAGAAAAATCATGGATAAACTAAAACTTCCTAATCTTCTTTTTACACCCACATTATTACAATTAGCAGACAAATCTATGATCAAACCTGATGGGGTAATTGAATACATTCCAGTGCCCGTAGATTCTTGGGAGTATCCTGTGGATTTTATTATCCTAACTCCTAAGAATAATCTAGGAGGGCATCCTATTATATTAGGAATACCTTGGTTAGCTACAGCTGATGCTTTCATTAGCTGTAGATCCGGTGATATGTACATCTCTGATGGTAGTTCAAACAAGAAATTTACCTTTTATCCTCCAGCAAAAACAATTACAGAATTAGATGATACTCAATGGATTGAGGATGAAGAAGACATACAACCTCGCTTCACAATTTCAGAAATTAGTGAAGATAGCCAGATTTTAAATACCTTAGAAAATTTTGAATCCTCTTCGGAATACAAGCATGAAAAATTTCAATAAGAATCCAACATTGAGTTTTTATCATCAAGACATATGTCTCTTTACTCTATGGATAAATTTGGCAGCTCTACTATTGAGATATTTCCAAGTAAAACTTTAAACATAAACAAGAACCTAGAGAAATCTCAACAAGAAAAGCTAGTCAAGATATTACAGAGACATTCTTCTGCATATGCATGGGAGTACACTGATATGAAAGGGATAAGCCCTAAGACTTGCACTCATCACATCTACATAGAGGAAAATTTTTAACCAATCAGACAACCTCAGAGACGGATGAATCCAAATCTTAGGGAGATTGTTAAAGAAGAATTGCAGAAATTGTTAAATGTCAACTTTATCTATCCCATTTCAGATAGTCAGTGGGTTTCTCCTTTGGTAATTGTGCCAAAGAAAAATGGTAAATGGAGGGTATGTATTGACTACCGGGAATTAAATAAAGCTACTCTTAAAGATCATTTTCCCCTACCTTTCATAGATCAGGTGTTAGATACATTAGCTGGCAAAAAGTACTTCTCATTTTTAGATGGGTTTAGTGGTTATAATCAAATCCAAGTAGCACTGGAAGATCAAGACGAAACCACATTTACCTGTCCTTGGGGTACCTATGCGTACCGAGTATTGCCATTTGGACTATGCAATGCACCCGCAACATTTCAAAGGGCAGTACTAGGAATTTTTTCAGATCTAATACATGATTGTGTAGAGGTATATATGGATGATTTCACAGTTTATGGAAACACATTTGAAGAAGCCTTAACAAACTTGGAAAAAGTTTTAAAGAGATGTAAAGAAGAAAATCTTTCACTGAGTCATGAGAAGTGTTTTATGATGTTTACTGAAGGAATTGTTTTGGGACATCACATTTCAGGGGATGGGATTAGAGTTGATGAGTCAAAAGTTGAAGTCATCTCTAAATTATCTATTCCAAGTTGTCAAAAAGATGTTAGGAGTTTTCTCGGATTTACAGGATATTATCGAAGGTTTATAGAAAACTTCACCAAGATAGCATCTCCAATTTTCAAATTACTTACCAAGGACTGTGAATTCAAGTGGAATCCTGATTGCCAGTTAGCCTTTGAGACCCTGAAAACAAAAATCTCTGAAGCACCTATTTTAAGGGGACCTAACTGGAAATTACCTTTTCATATTTCAACAAATGCCTCGGATACAGCTTTAGGAGCAGTATTGGGACAAAAAGACCTGATTCCTTATGCCATCTACTATACAAGTAAAAATTTGACTCCTTCAGAGTTAAATTATGCTGTAACTGAAAAAGAGTTCTTAGCTGTTGTTCAAGCTATAAATAAATTCAGAAACTATATAACAGGCTATGAAACCTTTGTTCACACAGATCACTCTGCAATTAAATATCTAATGAACAAATCAATTACTAATGGCAGAGTCATAACATTGTTATTGATTTTACAGGAATTCAACATCACCATTCTAGATAGGCCTGGGAAACAAAATACAATAGCCTATTTCCTATCTAGACTCCAAAACATTAAAGATAATACTCCAGTTGAAGATCAATTCCCTGATGAATATCTCTTTTTAGTTTCTACTCAAACTCCTTGGTTTGCTGACATTTCTAATTATTTAGTTTCAGGGAAATTTCCTTCAATAATGAATGCAAGAGACAAAATAAATATCATTTATGACAGTGCAAAATATTCATGGGTTGCTAATGAGTTATACAAAACAGGTCCAGATTTCATCATTAGGAGATGTGCTCGAGAAGATGAGATGCCTGAGATTCTCAAGGCATGTCATGATGAACCTTGTGGTGGACACTTTGCTGATAAAAGGACAACTTATAAGGTCCTTCATTTAGGATACTATTGGCCGTCACTTTTTAAAGATGCTAAAGAGTATGTCAAAAGGTGCGATAGCTGCCAAAGGGTAGGGAAACCTTCTCCTTCAGGTGAGATTCCATTGCAGCCTCAACTACATATTGAACCTTTTGAGAAATGGGCTTTAAATTTTGTAGGACCTATTAGTCCTCCATCAAGACAAAAGAAATATATATTAGTTTGCACTGATTATGTTACCAAATGGGTAGAGGCCAAGCCATTACTTTCTGCTACTGAAGCATCTGTAGTTAATTTTATTTTTGAGGATATTTTTACTCGTTTTGGTGTCCCAAGAGAAATTGTTACAGATCAAGGAGCTCAATTAACATCAAAGCTAGTGGAAGAAATGGTGGAGAGGTACAAAATTAGACACAGAAAATCTACTCCCTATCATCCACAAGAAAATGGTCAAGTGGAATCAACTAATAAGGTCATTGAAGGGATCTTAATAAAGACTTTACATATAAGAGATTGGGCATACAGGCTTCCTGAAGCCTTGTGGGCCTATAGAACTACATGGAGAAGCACAACAGGTCATACTCCTTATGAACTTGTTTATGGAAAACAAGTCTTGTTTCCCATAGAGTTTCAGATTCAAACTTTTAAATTGGCAGTCCAGCTAGGACTTGATCTAACAGAAGCACAAAAGCATAGATTCGAGCAGATTAATGAATTTGATGAGATCAGACATGATGCAGTTCAGAGAAAAAATATAGTCCAACAAAAAAGGACTAGATGGCATGATAAGTACATTAAGGAAAATAAATTCAAAGAATGTGACTGGACCCTCTTGTTTGATTCAAAGTTCAAAGATTTTCAAGGTAAATTCCAAACACATTGGCTTGGGCCATATGAAATTGTGAAATTTTTTGACAATGGAGCAATAAAAATCAGGACAATAGATGAAGAAGAGGTCACGTTTCTTGTAAATGGTCATAGATTGAAACTGTATCATAAGCCACTTTCAAGAGAAGAATTTGTCAAGAGATTCCAAGAGAACAGTGATGTGAAGTTAATGAAGAAGAATATTTCTTCTTCATCAACTTAATTGTATTTTCTGAAATCAGATGCATGAAAAAATAATAATAATAATAATAATAAAGTATAAACATGAAAACTAATCATTGATTAGCATGTTTATACAGAAAAGATAAAGTGAAAATTAGAATCCTTCTGACACTTTAGCTTTTCAAAATTGTTCTTTTCCTGCAAGCAGCTATCATAAAATCATAAGTGCAGGCCCACTTTACATATCACATTCCACTTATGATCCATTTCACTCCATAATATCTCACTTCATTCATATTTCATTCACTCCATTCATCCATACTTCATTCACTCCATTTCATGGTCCATCTCATTTTCATTTCATATTTTTAAATTTGATCTCTTTCTGCAAATTGAGTATTACAAATCAAAAGTTGCAGGCCACTTTTCATATTTCATTTCACTTCACATTTATGATCCATTTCATTCCATCATATTTCACTTCACTCATGCTTCATTCCACCATATTTCATGATCCATTTTATTTCATTTCATACTACATTCCATCCATGTTTCAAATCATTTCATTCCATGTCTCAGAGCTTTTACAGGTATATTCTGCAGCTAGATATTCTGCAGTCAGACATTCCGCAGCCAGACATTCTGTAGCCAGACATTCTGCAACCAGATATCCTGCAGGAAACTATCCAGCAACCACTTGTTCAGCAACAAATTGATCCTGCATACCTATGTCAACAAGAAAAATCAAAGGGATTATGAAGACTGAAAGATCAATTATTTTCAAAAGAAGACAAAGCACATTAAAACCACAAAAATCAAAAGAAAGGCTAAGGTAAAATTGTGAAATTATTATGATAACAGATTATGAAAGTTATAGTATGGTTAAGTCATATGTATGTTTCATAAAGTTATTTTCATTATTCGTATTGATCAAGCCTATCATAAAATCCTTGGACAAATCCCTCCCATTCCGCCATATCAAATCATCATTTATTAAAAATTAACGGTTAGTACTTGAAGTGACCTATTAGGTCACGTCACTAACCCGAAGTATTCAGTGGTGATTTTTAAATTCTCACGAGATTTCTCCGTGGTATTTTACTCCATGACAGCTCTCAAACTCATTTATTCGTGTGATTTACCCTCACCGTATTTCACTCATTCCATATCTACTTCATGTCATTTTTCCGTAGCCAAATTCTGTCTGCAAAAATAGAGAATTTGTCTTTGGGGTGAAAAAAATTCTCTACAGCCATTTTTACCTTGAATAGGAGAGCAGTAATGGAGCAGTAAATTGAAGATTGAGAAAAGAAACCATGGGACTCATTTTAAGGTCTGAACCAGTCGGAACCAAATACCTAGAGGGTTACCCACAAATTAAAGAGATGTTACAGCAGGTCGGGTGGTTGCAGTTTTTGGATAATTTCAATGGATTTCATAAGGAGGTAACCAAGAAATTTTCCCGGTCATTCAACGGGTCAGAAGTTGAAATAGGTGATGTCAATTTCATTATCACAAAATTCTTCATTGCAGAAGCAGCAGAATTACCAAGGCAAGGTGAACGATTGTTCAAAAACAAGGAATTTCACAATGAAGCATGGAGGTAGATGCTAAAAACACCAGGTATGGATATCTCAGTTTTCAAGAAAGGCATTCCTAGTTCAGCCTTAAAGAATAAATGGTGAAATATGTTGCTAATTCTACAAAAGTTTATAACTTGTGAGGGAAGGTTTGGCACCCTATATGTTTATCACATTCGACTTATGATGCATTTCCTAGATGAAGAAATCAATTTACCCTTTTTCCTACTCCATAGCCTAGAGAGGATGGCTTCTAATGTCCAAAAAAGGGTTCAATTCTTAGAAACCACCTTGTATCACCATGGCCTAGTTAAAATCCTAATTTAGCATCATTTGAAAAAGGTGGGAGACAGTTGGGATGAGTTCCTCTTGAGGAATCATTTTGAAGAACCTAAAGAAACTCCATCTGAAGGAAAACTTCCAAGAAGAAGTAGGAGAGGTAAAATTTCCAAATCTGTTGAATTAAAACTCGTAAATCCATACAAGAAGACAGTGAGGAGATTATTTCTGAAAAATTGGCTGAAATCAAGAAACAACTTAAAAATGAGAAGATAATAAGAAAGTATGCTAAGGAGAGAGGTGAGGGACCATCTAAACTAAGAAGAAGCCATAGGCTTAGAGGCATATTGAAGAAAATAGGGGTTAAGCAAACGAGAATCATAGATATTGAAGATGAAGAGACACCAACTGACAGATCTCCTGAGTACCAGTACGAAGAGGATCTTGATAGAGGAACTCTGACGGTAGACCCAGCCCAACAAAAAATCTATAATTATGTTGAGTCATTGGAAAAGAGAGCCTCAGAAAATAGAGGAAGAAATCCTAGCCCACAAGAATCTTCAATTGAAGTGTTGAGAAGAGATAAAAATGAACTAGAAGTACTTAATAGGCACATAAAAAATGAAAATAAAATTTTAAGGGAACAAGTCAAGCTGAAAAGTAACATGAACACAACTCTTTCTCTGCAAATGGAAAAATTGTACAAGGCTAGTGAGAAGCTGAAGAAGAAAAACAAAAATGTGAGCAGGGAACTTATAAATCTGAGGTTCAAATTGGTCATAAGGAAGCCTAGGATGCCATTGAACACCAAGAAAAGTAGAAAAAGTAAGTTATATGTCCTAGCAGAAGTTTCAGAATACATGGATTGATTGCATGAGGACATGCAAAAGCTTTGCAGTGGGGGTATGTTGAGCCCCAAAGATGTCCTTTCCTTTCACCAAATTTCACTTCATTACATTTTCCTTTATCAATTATAGGCTTAAAATATAAATAGGATTGATTAAAGTCACTTTAGGAATGCATGCAATGATTGACTTACTATACTTTTGTGGTTTTGTTGTCGTAGTGATTTTTTACTAGACTTAGCTACACAATGCAACCATTCTGTAGCTAGTCGCATATTCCACAGCCATCTTTATGTTCACACAGGTTACAGGTGTCACTTAAAGGAAAAATGCATATGGTTGAATTCCAGAACTCACCTACATCATTCCTTGCCCTCTATGAAGTCTGAGCAAAAATCTGCAAGTGGTTATGCACGTGGAGGAAGCCAAAACTAAGAAGTAGACTTCGACAAGGACAAGGACTCTGCAGATGTCTTCAGAAAAGTACGAGTCCTCAACAGGAGTTATAATTCAATTTTTATTGAAAAATACACCTATGCCTATTTCCACTGAAGGACAGTTATGTATTTTTCTTATAAGAATAACTCAGTGAACTGAGAGACAGTTAGCTAGTTGATGTTTTGCTGTTAAGATCTCAAAGACTGTGTTACTATGTTTTCTGAGAGTTTTTTTCTCTAATGAAAGAAGTAAAACTTGATGCATGATTTGAAGCAATTTTGAGTTAAGAATTCGTGTGCCAATCTGATGGTAGAGGGCCCCTACTATCCGAAAGGCTTTGTGCATATTTTCTAGATAAGTGACTTTAGCTCTGTTTCATTCTTAATTTAGGTATTTTTTCTGAGCATCATGTTTTATGTTTACTTACATCGAATATTACAGTCAATCCTATTCTCATAAACTGTTCCAATATATCACTAACACATGAATGAGATAGAGTTGTAGTATTTCCAAGGTTAATTGCATATAAGCTCAGTTCTGTTCATTGTATTTCAAGTTTATTAGCTAGTTGTATTCTGGTTCTGTTAAATTAGACTTAAAGGCCTTCATTATTTACAAACTTCTCTTGTTCTTAATCTCTTCTAACACATCATCATCATATGGACAAGAATTAGTTATGTCATTTTGAGTTCTTGACTATTCTGCAATTTCTCATTATTTTACAAACAACCCCTTTCCAAAGCTATTCCAAGAGATCTCTAACCCTTGAATGAGGCTTAATAGTAACATTTTGAGTTGCAGAGTGGGTTAATTCTAGTGTCATAAGTTAGGTTAGCATAGGATTCCTTACTAAATTGCAGATAATATTTTCTCAAAGTATTCCAACAAATTTCTAACCATGGATAAGATTTTCTCTGTGATATTGTAAGTAGTTGTTTATTAAAGAGAACCTCATTACATCAAACTTATCCTTTTCTTAAGTTGTTCCAACATACCTCTAATGAAATGAATTGGACTAAGTTAATGTTATGAGTTACTTTCCTTGTCAAGCTTTGTAATTTGTGAATTAGAATTTTCTGTTTCTAGGTGTCATACACAGTTTAGAGTAGATTTTGTTCTGTTTTAGTGTGATCAGTAACTTCTCTTTGCCAACAATTTAGTTCTTTTCCTCTTAACAAAAAAACACAAAACCAAAAACACTAGAAAAACATTAAACACAACGAAGTAGGAAGAAGATACCTAGGCACATATAGTGCACTTCACTTCAACAGTTTACTAGCCCTGGTTGACAATTTATGACATCAATTTAGGAACACTAAGTTGAGTAGACAAATAGTATCCCTGACCCATCGGTCAGTACAAAAAATACACATATAGGTCATCAAAAATAGGGGAAGCATCCTCATAACGGGTTCTTTCCCCGTGTACAAAATGAATTTAGGGTGGTGCTCCCCTAGACGAAGCACCTGGACCCACTGTCGCTCCTAGTACCACTACTGGAGCCGCTGTCAACACTAAGACTACCACCCGATGTAGGACTAGTCGATAGTCCCTCTCTCGCGCCATCAGGGTCTCCAGCCATACCTCCTCAAGGTCATCTAAAAATCCTCGAGACGACATCCCCTAGGTCAAGCGTTCCACTCGATCCCAGCCATCCTCCAGAACTGACACCCGCGTGGTCAGCTCAGTAGCATGAGCCTCTGCCGCATTAGAATGAGCCTCCGTTGCATCAGCACGAGCTCGTTCATCCACTGTCTCGATAGTAGTAGAGCTTTTTCCCTCCCCCGAAGGGCAGGCCTCACCATCGAGTGCCCCACCTCCTCCCCTCCCTCGAAGAGCTCCTCGAGGCCTCCGAATAGGAACATGCCCAGCCAATCAAGCCACAGGGCGACCAACCTCACCAAAATTTGCAAGAGTAACCAAAATTATGTCAGTGTCACCATAAATATACATATAAACATAACTACTCAAATAAATTCAGAAAACATAAAGACATACCTGCTCACCCCAAAGCATAGCCAGGAGGGAGACCCATCTCTAGATCCCCCTGAAAGTCCATCCCTCCATATGGGAAGGACAGGAACATCTAAGGGTTGGCCTCAAACTAAGACTTAGTAGTGGTGTTCCAGTAATGCCCCACCATACCACCACCTCCTCGAGGCGTCACGGGGGCCCACCTCCTCATGTGAGGCTCCTATGGCCCCCAAGCAGGCATTGCCACCATTGGCCTCAGCAGCACCACCCACGCGTACATGATGCTACATAAAATTCTGGCGTAGGAAAAAAAATTCGATCCATCCCAGATCTTATAAAGTTGTGTGAGCATCTTGTCATAGCAGAAACGAGAAAAGTAAAAAAAGTGTTCGGCCCTCAGCTGGTGCAAGACAAAAACCTGTGGGGCCGATGCCCAATGTGGAGTAGACGATCTTGCCAGTCACACAATAGTCACCAAAGCACACTGCTCAAACAAATATGTCATCGAGGCAATAGCAATGTACCCTTCCGTAAGGGGCACCCCGCCATAGTGACGTGCCCTAAACCTCTCAAAATCCACCCTCCCAGAAGGGATTGGAGACGAAAATGCCTCAACCTAAGGTAGTAGCCTGGTCACAAAGTAGATATCTATATCAGGACGGATAGCAAGGTGAAATCCACATAGCACAAACACCTTGCGCCGCCTGTTCCAATGCTCGATCAAGTAGCGTAGGAGTCAGTCCTGTGACCGAAGAAGGTCGTTCTCCACAAATTCGAGGAGACCCTCTTGCACCAACTGTTGGCATGCACGACCGTCAGTGGCTAAAGAATTACAGAGCTTGGGCCAATCCCGCTCCCTCCACAACAACCTGTCATCCAAACAGGAGCACATGAGCAGCATAAAAACATCAAAAAAGCAAGAAAAAATTTCAAAATTTGAACAAAATTTTCCTCAGCCCTGCGCGCGCCTGTCCCTCAGACAAGCATGCGGAAGGCGTGCATGTATTTCTCATAGGTGTGCAAAAGGTGTGCCCAAGGCTGAGAAAAGCATGCCTAAGGTGTGAAAAACCCTAATAATGCGCACAGAAGGCACACTCTTACCCTGATCGCCCACGCAATCCAGGGTAAAACTGGCTCAGAATTCATACAAACTAGTTTTGTATGGACCCAAGCACCCTCAAACTGAAAAAATTAAAGTACAGGACGTCATGGAGTTTACCTGGGCATGATATCGCTAATCCCTGGTGCTCATGTTGACCGCAATGGCAACAACTGCTCCGCAGAAGCCTTTGACCTCTGAATACTCAACATAGAAAAATGAATTGAATTAGGGCCATATTCACCTATATATCGCCCTTTTCAAAAACTTTGGAGGACCATAATGAGAGCTTATAAGTCCCAATCACTGCACCAAAATTAGTACTGTGATCAACAATCTATAACACACAAAGGCGTTGCCACACATTCACACCCCCAAAAAAAAAAATCAGCGCCGACAAGTATGCCTTCTCTCATCTTCTTTTTAAAAGCACGTCTTTCAATAATATTTGATAAAGAAGATACTTTCACTTGAGGTAGTTGTTTTTGCAGGTAGTACACAAATCATCCACAACTCCATCCACTGAAAGATCCAAAGCAGGTATCATTCTACCCCCAGCATGATAGAGTTCGAGAAAACTCTGCATATCGTGACATCATTTCTCCATCAAAAATTATCCATAGGTTCCACACATCCGACCGTGTTTATCATCACCTCGCCTTGCACATGATAAACATTCTCGTTGGTTGGTAGAGCCTCCCCTCCATGGCCCTCATCACCCAAAGTAGACCATATATCGCAAACAATAGTGACGCCATGGCCATACCACTGTAGTCCGGGAAGCACCTCATGCCCATTCGCTCACCATGCATAAGGTCAAGTTTTACCATATGAAATAAAACCCCTTTCCCGAACAACCAAGTTGTACAAGAAGATCAAAAGCACACTACCGTGCCTCGCATTTGTCCCACCATACCTCCATCAGCATAAATAGTTTGCGATACTGTTTCATTCGCTTCATCAACCTCACATGATACCAACCAATGGGGCCCCCACCCTCACTAAAACAACTTCCTCACATCATCAGTGAGCAAACACTTTCATGTTTTGAGGTACCCATCTCTGTGTTTTGTACAAACCAAACCCCATTGTTTTATTCTTTTGGTAAGTGTATAAAGACCGCAACTGGTGCACTATGTCCCCCACCCACTCATTCATTTTTTTCCCATGGCAGCAGTCCCTGACCACCCTTGGTTGGAGTATACCACCCTCATGCAAAAGCCACTATGACATTCATAACCATTTTATACCCACCCTGGAAGTCCTACCGACTCCAGGGATTTCCTCATCAGAAATAGTTATCACTGCTTCCAAGCTACTTTTTATACTCCGACCTTAGGCCAATGAATCCCCATCATCATTTTTCAGTAACCCCTCGCCATCATTCCTATGTTAAACCCATAACATCCAGGATCCTGATGCTTGGTATCAGGGACCCCCCAGTTCGGTTGAGGCTTCCTTTTTGTTGACTTCAACACCTCTTTTCCAAAAATGAAGCCATACCTTGGATCTCCCTTGTCCATAAAAGGGGCATCTTCAGGTGACACTGTGGGAGACATCATTGCCCACAGATGTCAAAAATCCTCCTGACATTTGACTATAGCACAAGCTTTCATGTCAAGATGGTATCGTACCTTAAAACCATTTCACTTTGATCAAATTTGTTGAAGACCCGTGCCTTTATAAGCATCTCTATCATCAATGCTTACACGGGAGGTCCCAGCCAGCGCCTATGCGTAAAATTCACATTTACATGCCATACTAGGTTTACGCATATGGGTACCACATTCTACCAATTGTCAAATAAAAAACGTCCCTGAGGGCATCAGCAGTCGTCGTCATGAACCAACAGATCACTATCATATTAGTGATTCAGTTACAATTTTTATCTGTAAAATAGATTTTTTTAACTATCCAAAGCATCACGAGCATGGGACATGCTCACCTTGTAGAAAAAATGTATATATTATATTATACCATTTCTTACAGGGGTCCCACAGCACATGGTCGTTCTTCGACCCAGTGTAGGGTGTCTCCAATTCTTAGCTGCACGTAAGTCTCTCTCTCTCTACATAGAGAATACAAAAAATAAACTATAATGTATTTTGGCTATACAATTCTTCCTAGACCTCACACATTAGGGGCAACTCTTATCATTGGAAAATCATACAAGCAAAGGTGACATTATTTAATGTCAGGCAGAAGGATCTACAGGGCTGAGAGACATTAGAGAATCTGAAATTATTTTAAAATATATAAGGTCTGAGGAAAAATCAAATTTGGACTAGTCAAATATGCTTTTGTGTGAAAAATCCTTCAATAAATGTTCCCTTGCGCACCTTTTGACCCAAAAAACGCGCAATCCTCGAAGTGGTGGAGGTCACTTTCTAGGACCACAAAGGCACACTTTGGGACATTGATTCCACACTTGAAGTCGCCTAAGGATAGCCACCCAAGCCTCCTTAGGACATCAAGGGAGCACACAATGGAATAAATGTGGCACACAAAGGAATCACCCTCCTCTCTTGGGTCACTATCCACAATGTACCAAGAGAGGGAAGGAGGATTTGAATTCTCCTATAAAAGGCCACCAAGAGATGAACAACAAGAGAGAAAATTGTTATGCTGGCTACAATTTCCCCAAGAAATACCAGCAGTGTGTGATCTAGAGCAGAGATATAGGGGACTCAGTTATTGGCCATCCAACAACTCCAGTCCACCATAGTAGAGAGAGGAATACTTTGTGCCAAGGCAACTCAGAAGTAAAGACATCCTTGCGTTGGGACTTAGAACCCCTAGTTCTAAGGGCCCCTTGGCAAAGGGGCTAAGGTTTCATCCTCATTTCCTACCAGCACTCAATAAGAGGGGACGTAAGCGGTACCTTTGGATTATTGAAGTTGTTTGACTCTATTTAGAGCTTTTGTGTTATTTTTTTTAGTTTTATTTTAATTATTATGTTTGAATATGCATGTTATTTCTCTATCTAGTATGTTTATGTTCTATCATGTTCCACTAACTTGCTTGACTCCATTTATTTTCTGCCTGTGACCAATAACTTAAGAGGGAAAACCACACCCCTTAAGTTGGTGTGATTTTGTACATATGTGCACCAAACACACTAACACACCTATAAAAAACATCGAGTTTGAAAACTACAGATATAAAACATATTTTTCATATTCATTGGATATTCATAGTAATGAGTGTTTATTATGTCTTTAAATGAAAAAATTACGGGTTAATCATTGCAAGGGAGGCACCGCTATCATTAACTTGCTAATGAACAAAGTTTCCACGCACTGTTAACGTGCAAAAGCTATATTTTCTAGTGAAAAATTTAATGGTTTTCATTTGTTTCTTAAAATAAACCTAATTAACCAATAGCAAATAACATGTATTATAAAACAACATGTATTATGAAACTATTATTATAGTATGTATAATCTTTCTTGGACATCTAATTTGAACTCCATAAACAAGGAACCGACTATCTCATCGGCATAATTAGCCATTAGTATTCATATTTATAAGAATTGTGAACTCCATAAACAAGGCACCAAATATCTCATCTACATAATTAGCCATTAGTATTCATATTTCTAAGAATTGTGAGCATAATTTTAGTATCTAATCTATCTTTGAAATTTATTTTTCGGCTCAGAGAATGCTGGAGGAGAAACACCACCACCATATCTTTCACCACCACAAGGAAGATGGTGATGAGAAGGTGACAGAGAGAGAAAATGGTGATGAGAATGCACTGAGACACGTGTTGTTTGATTCTTAAACTCTGTCGCGATGCACCCATCGTTATTGAAATTTGGGGGATCGTGATAACCTTTCTGAATATTTTCATTTTCTCCAATCTTCCTCCCACCGTCACCATTTCCTCCATTTCCTTCGCACTATGTTTTCTTTTGATGGTGATATTTCCCCCATGATCCACCTGCACTTTCATATTTTCTTTTCTGAAACCTGAATAGAAAAATCATTGATCCAATTATCTCAAAAAGGTGCTACAAACACAAAGAGGAAAGGCAATTTGTGTTTTATTAAAATGAAAAAGGAAACCAAAACTATACATATTCCTGGAAATCATTTACCTTGGAGATTAAGGATGAGGATGAGACCTTCAGGAGTTTCTTCAATGTGTAGTGCAAGATTTAAAATAACAAATCGTTGGATGAAAGGGTTGCTCTTCCACCTTAAATTCCATGCCATGAGTTTCTTCAATGCGTAGTGCAGGCTCGAAACAAAAACAAATCATCAGATTAAAGGGTTTCTCTTCCACCTTAAACGCCATCCAATGATCACTATAATCTAACATCGAACTAGTGGCTCTTCCACTTCTACACGGGGCCTCATCAACAAATTAAAAAATATATTTACATATTATAACCAGGAAGATAAAATCCCTATGTGAAATTGCATCAATATAGGAAGCTCCTTTTCACAATGTGGCATTCAACCATGGTTGAGCATGCTTGGCCATGATTGATTTTCAAATTGAGAGAATCTTTGTCACAATGCAACATTGGACCATGGTTAACCATGGTTGATTCTTATATTTAGACAATATTAGTCACAATGTGACGTTGGACCATGGTTGACCATGATTTAATTTGCAAAATATGGTTGACGAGCATTGATATTATAAACCCAAGAAAATAATAAACCCTAGGGATTAATACTAAAAACCCAAGGGATTATAAATGTAAGGGAATAATACTAAACCCTAGGATTGTGAACCCTTATATTATTAAATTGAAGGGATTGATATTATAAACCCAAGGGATTAATATACCCTAGGGATAAAAATTATGAACCCAAAGTACATAAACCCTAAGATAAATATTATAAGCCCTAAAATAAACATGTTTGACCATGGTATATTTTCATATTGAGACAATTCTTATCACAATGTGACGTTGGACCATGCTTGACCATGCTTGACCATGATTTTTTTCCATACTGAGACAATATTTGTCACAATGCGACATTGGACCATGGTTGACCATGGTTGATTTTCATATTGATACAATCTTTGTCACAATGCGACAATGGACATGGTTCATTTTCATATTGAGATAATCATTGTCACAATGTGACATTCAAAAATGGTTGACCATTGTTGGCTCTAACTGACCATGGTTGACCATGATTGATATCATAAACCCATGGGAAATATTATTAATTTTGGACAACTAGGTCCAAAAACCATGTTGCACTACTCATATGATGATGGTCATATTTTTTTTGGATTCCTCTTTCGGAGAGGTGCAAGATTTATCTAAAGATCATCTTGTTCGGATGAGAAAAACATATATTTTGAATTTATTTTCCACACATGTGCAAGGTCGGCCAGATTTGTATTGTAGGCTCACAAGCCTAATAGGTGTGTCACACACTCTCACTGATGGATATAAATTGGAGAGACTTGGAGATCATTTTCTCATCAACTCATCACACATCTCTCATTGTGATGTGATTGGTTCGATAGCCTTTGGAATCCTCTTCCCTCCACATGTGCAGAGCTAAAGGATCTATTTTCTTCGGATGTGTTTAGGCTTGAATTACAGAATCGTTGACCAGCGTTGACCGTCATCAACCCTTAGTCCTTTGACCTCAAAACTTTGCCAAAATTTATATTTTGAGAGTTCGTACTTTTGGGCACTAAAATCGAGGAAAATAGAGTTGTTTGACCAAAGCCTTAATCTGCAGCGTTGATTTTTTTTTTTGTTCTGAGTTGAATTTTTGTGTTGAATTTTTGGTTGACCAACATTGTCTTGTGATGAGCTGTATTTGAGGGTCGTGGGTGTAACACTTGGAAGGTTACCTGATCTAGAAAGGATTTTCTAGTTGAAGAATCTTGTTGATTGTCGTAATGCGCAATATCTCATATCTTTGCTCGACAAGAAGAATTGTAAATACAATATATATTATTGAATTGTCTTTTGTTGATCTATTATTGTGTTCTATCATCATTTTACTTTCATGTTTATGTTATTTCTATATTGTATCGGGCCTAAGAAATATTGAAGTAAAATTGCATCAACTATAGAACACCATGGTTTTCTAAATTCAACATGGTATCAGAGTTGAGGTGAAGACAAAGTCCAAGCTTGTGTTAGAAGCAATCACTGAAGGAATGAATCCTATCAAGGAAAAATGGCCTCCTCAACCTACAAGGGTTTCAAGGCTGATGATAAGTTGAATAATAAGTCTGAATATCATGCATGGAAGATGTCCTTGGATTTGGTTCTAGAAGATCAAGATGTCATGGACTATGTGGAGGGGAAGATTCAAGAGCGCCCATCAAATGCAGCTGCTGCCACAAAGACGAAGTATAGAAAAGGGGAAATCAAAGAAAATATTATTATCTGGGATTCTAATCATAAGCACTTACTTTCTTACATTTCTACGCTGAAAACATCTAAAGAGATGTATGATAAGCTGGTTAGAATGTTCAGGGCTAGCAATGCTAATCAAATCCTTTTTTTCAAGAATCAATTGAAGAATATCAAGAAGGGCAAGGATGAATCTATTAAATCCTATTTTATGAGGGTCACTGAAATCAAGAATAACCTCCTAGCTATTGGGGAAGCAATATCTAATCGAGAGATGGTTCTTATTGCACTTGGAGGTCTCCCCCGTGATTGGTATGTATTCAATACTACTATTGTTAATAATAATGTGATTCCTGATTTTGATGAAATATTGACGAGATGCACTTAAAAGGAAACAATAATGATGGAATATGCCTATAATGGAAATGAAAGTGACCCTACTTCCTTCACCGCTCATGCAAAGAAGAAGAACCATGGTGGCCCGAGAAATCAAAACCATGGTAGAGCAGGGCCCAAAGGAAATAAGGGAATATGTTACACTTGTAACAAGTCTGGTTACTATGCAAGAAAGTGCCCCAATAAAAGGTACTCTCCCTGGGATGATGACAAAAAAAACTTGAGAGGGAATGGCAGGAACAACAGGTTCAAAGTAAAAATGAAGGTTCCCTCTGATCGTAGTGGAAATGGGCAACCTTTCAAGAGGTCAAGAAATTCCAGTGGTGCTTCAAGGCACCTCACTGGTTATAAAGAAACCCTCTCTGATTTGGTTGAGAAGGATACCAATATGGAAATTATCCTTGGAGATAATGCCACCTATCTCGTGAAAGGGATAAGGACTGTGACCCTCCATCTATCTCAAGGTCAAGTCCTCCGATTACAATATGTGTTGTACATACTTGATTTGAAGAAGAAACTTGTCTCCACTTTGGAAATGGAAGACAAAGAGTTGAAGGTAGAATTCGTTTATGGAAAGGTACTTATCTGGAAGAAAAACTTGAGGGAAGATATTTCTATTGGTTTTAGAGTTGATACACTCTACCAGGTTGGAGGAAGTCCATTGGGGGCTATTTCATGTATACAACTCTTCAAACAGAGTTATGGCACCGGAGGTTTGCACACCTTCATTACAAAGCCCTTCCCGAAGCAAGGAAGGTGGTGAAAGGGATGGCCAAATTTAAATATGATCATGAAGCTATTTGTGAGGGTTGTGCCGAAGGGAAGCATACAAGGGGACTATTCCCCTCAAGTGTCACAAAGACAACTAATATCTTGCAGTTTATACATTCTAACTTATCTAGTATGCTACCCATGACATCCTTGGGAGGATGTTCCTATTACATGACTTTTACAGATGAATTCTCCCTCAAGACCTGGATATTTTTTTTGAAGAAGAAGGACAAAGCATTCAAATAGTTGCGTAACTTCAAGGCCTTGTTGGAAAATTAAACCGAGAAGAGAATCAAAGTTTTGAGGACAAAAAATGGGACTGAGTATGATTCAAATGAGTTTAATGACTTTTTTAGAGAAGAAAACATTAAGAGGGAGACCACAACTACGTACACTCTTGAGAAAAATGGTGTTGCTGAAAGATAGAACATGACTATTGTGGAAGCTTCTCGCGCCATGCTATGTGACCAAGGTCTTATGAAGTTTCTATCTGGAGAAACTACGAACATTGTTGTGTATGTTCAAAATAGATGCCCGCATTCTTATTTGGAGTCCAAAACTCCCGAAGAAGTCTTCTCTAGTAAGAAACTTGATGTTTATCATTTTAGAGTTTTTGGTTGTCATGTTTACTTTCATGTGCCGAAAGAAAAGAGAAGCAAGATAGATGCTTCTAGAAAGAAGGGAATGTTTGTGGGCTAGAGTGAAACTTCGAAGGCATATATAATCTATGTTCCTAGTCAAATAGAAGTGGAGATATGTCACGATGTCACCTTCGATGAAGATTATTCCCTCAAGAAAGTGACAAATCTTCCTAGCTCCAAGGAAGATAGATAATATGAAGCATGGAAGCTGGAAGAACTGAAGGATGAACTGATGCCTGATGTTGAAGGACCTATGGATCCTATTGATCCACATCCTTAAAATAAGAGAAGACCCTCATGGCTCAGGGATACTCTTGCAGATGCCGAGAGACATAGTTCCCCAAGGGGGAAATTCCATAAAAGCAAGAAGCTGAAGAGATACCAAGGGTATCTAACAACCATGAGTACGATTGTACAATCTGAGCTTGGATCATTTGAAGAATTCGTAAAGAATAAAGTTTGGAAGGATGCTATGCATGAAGAATATGAGTCCATTATGAAAAATGATGTCTTGGAAGTGGTCCCGAGACTGGAGGAGAAATATGTTGTCACCTCGAAATGGCTCTATAAGATCAAGCATGGATCTAATGGAAGTGTTGAAAAGTACAAGGCAAGTTTTGTTACCCGAGGCTTCTCTCAAAAGGAAGGCATAGAGTATGATGATATATTTGCGCCTGTGACCCACTATACCACCATCTGATCTATTATTTCCCTTGCTGCAATGCAAGGATGAAGTCTCCATCAGATGGATGTGAAGATCGACTTTCTGCATGGTTCTATAAAGGAAGAGGTGTATGTGGAGAAACCTTGGAGTTCGAAGTCCGAGATAGAGACACCTATGTAAGCAGGTTGAAGAAAGCCCTCTATGGGTTGAAGCAAGCCCCTAGGGATTCATACGAGAGGATAGATAGCTACTTGATGAAGTTGGGCTTCACTCGAAGTAATGCTGATCCAAACCTTTATTTTAAAGTTGATAGACAAAGGCCTCTCATTCTGGTTCTCTATGTGGATGATATCTTCCTTACAGGTGTTGATCCTCTCATTCATCAGTGTAAGAGGGAGCTAGATTCCAAGTTTGAGATGAAATACCTAGGACTGATGCACTATTTCCTAGGCCTGGAGGTCTCACAGAGGCCAAGCCATATTTTCCTTTCTTAAGGAAAATATGTCGTGAAGCGATATTTTCCTTTCTCAAGGAAAATATGTTGTGAAGTTGCTGGAGAGATTTGGTATGGTGGACTGTAACTCTTTGTTGACACCGATGGAACTCAACTTCAAGTATTTGTGTGGAAACGTTGCTAGGCCCATGCTAGCAAATACTACCAAGTATTGACAACTCATGGGGGCCCTGATGTTCTTAGTGAATTCCCATTTAGACATATGTTTTGCAATGAACACTTTGAGTCAACATATGGTTGATCCTCATCCCATTCACTAGATTGGTGCCAAGAATCTATTGAGATATCTTCGGGAAACAATCAACTATGGGTTGAGATACATTATTGGGAGTTTGAGAGTCCATGGATATACTGATGTCGATTGGGCTGGCAGTGTAGTGGATTACAAGAGCACATATGGATGTTGATTAACCTTGGGTTCTGCTTCGATATCTTGGATGAGTTGGAATCAAAAGTCGATGGCTTTCAGCACTGCTAAGGCTGAATAAATTTCAGCGAGTATGGCCTATTGTGAAGTTGTTTGGTTGTGAAAGCTCTTCAGTGAGATGTTTGGGCATCTGCTAGATACCATTATTATCCTTTGTGATAACCAGAGTGGGATTCATCTTTCTGAGAATCACGTATTCCACGATCGATCCAAGCATATTGATATCAGGTACCACTTTATCCGGGATATGGTACAATAAGGCATCGTAAGGCTCGAACATATATGAACTGATGAGCAGTTCGTGGATATTCTAATGAAGCGCCTGTGGAAGGTCAAGTTCTGGCTTAGCTACGTGAGGGCTTGGAATCGTGGAAAGACCCTATTCTAAGGGTCCTGCTTGAGTTGGACTATGAACTCTGGGAGCTCCAGGTGGAATTAGAGGAATTTTGAGGTCTAAAATGGGCCTCCTAAGGAAATTATAAAATAATAGTGGAAAAAATAAAATAAGATTTGATGACATCATCAAATTTTAAAGGGAAAAAATAAAAAAACTACTTTTTCAACTCATATTTTTAACTTATCTCCCCAAATCTTTTATTGAAATTTCGAAGAATTACTCATTGGATGCCAAATTTAATTCCCCATCCAAGGAATACCCATGTTACATACTTTCGATGGGTCCTACTACACGAAAATGAAATACAAAAAACGTGATTACAAATCACGTTTTTATAATATTTCTCATTTTTAAATGTAATAGGATTCATCGAAGTATGCAACATGGAGTACTCCTTATGGACATGGAGTACTCCTTGGATGAAGATTAAATTTCACATCCAACGAGTACTCCTTCCCCTTGAGTAAAGTTTTAGAATTCGTTGAAAATACAGTTGAAAGTAGTTTTATTATTTTAATTATTATTTTAATATTTTTACTTTTTTACTCCAAAAATGGTGAATCATCCCCCATGGTTGACATCATCATCTTGAATCCTATTGGTTCTTATAAAGTTTATTTTGGTTGTACATTTTTCTTAGGAGGCCCATTTTAGATCTCAAAATTCCTAATACTAAGGGATAGCTTCTTGGAGCTATAAGAACATACGAGGCTAGGCTTTTTGAACCTTGTTGTGCTTCTATTCCACCGTTATGATATTGAGTTGGTTCACCTCTCTTTGATATGTGCCCCGCATGCATCCTACCCATGGAGTTTCAGACTCTTGGGAAGTACCTCTCATTTGGCCAATGAGGTGGGAAATGTAGATAGAGACCAATAGCAAGACCGATGGATGCATCGAATATTGTTGTGCTCTCTATGTCTAGGATGGCACATGTCCAAAACCTTGATCTGGGATCAAGTATGATGAGGTTCTTACCTCTAAACTAAATTCAGGTTAGTAAACTAAATTCGAGTTAGTATGTGACTCTTTATGAGTCTATTAAGGTTTTATCCTCTAAATTTACTTCGGGTTAGTAAACTAACTTTAGGTTAGTATGAGACTCTTTTTGAGTCCAAGAAAGGTTTTAACCCCTAAGTTGACTTCCGGTCAGTTGAGTGTGATGTCTTTGTGACTCACCTTTTTATTCTATTTGAGAAGAAGAGCCAACAAATCAAGTTATGTCAAGACATATGCACGATGTTGGGTGTAATTACACGATGGTACTGATGGATGCCACTTGTGGATAGATGGAGTTCTCCCTAGTTGAGAGGGAATGTTAATTTTGGGAAATTAGGTCCAAAATCCATGTTGCACTTCTCATATGATGATGGTCATATTTGTGTTGGATTCCTCTTTCAGAGAGGTGAAAAATATATCTAAAGATAATCTTGTTTGGATGAGTAGAACATATATTTTGAACTTATTTTCCACACATGTGCAAGGTTGGCCATATTTGTAATGTAGGCTCACAAGAGTAATAGATGTGTCACACACCCTCACTAATGGATATAAATTGGAGAGACTTGGAGGTCATTTGCTCATCAACTCATCACACATCTCTCATTGTGATCTGATTGGTTCGATAGCCTTTGGAAGCCTCTTCCCTTCACACGTGCGAAGCTGAAGGAGCTATTTTCGGTGGATTTGTTTAGGGCTGTATTGTAGAAGCATTGACCACCATTGATTGTGGTCAACCCTTGTCTGTTTGACCTCAAAACTCTGCCAAAATTCCGATTTTGAGAGGTTGTACTGCTGGACACAAAAATCGAGGAAAACAATTTTGTTTGATCGAACCCTAATCTGCAGCGCTGACTTTCTGTTTTTGTCCTACGTTGACTATTCTGCGTTGACCTTTTGGTTGACCAGCATTGACTTGTGATGAGCTGTCTTTGAGGGTTGTGGGTGTGACACTTGGAAGGTTGGCTGATCTAGAAAGGATTTTCTGGCCTAAGCATCCTGTTGATTGCTGTAACACACAATATATCATATATTTGTTGGACAAGAAGAATTTTAAATATGATCTATATTATTGGCTTGTCTTCTGTTGATCTATTATTGTGTTCTTTAATCATTTTAATTTCATGTTTATGTGATTTCTATATTGTATCGTGCCTAAGAAAGATTGAAGTAAAATTACATCAAGCATAGAACACCATGGTTATCTAAATTTAACAAAAATAAACCCAAGGGATTGATATTATAAACCCAAGGGGTTGTATTATAAACCCAAGGGAACAATAAACGCAAGGGATTAATACTAAAACCCAAGGGATTATCAACCTAAGGGAATAATATTAAACCCTAAGGGAATAATTATAAACACTAAAATAAACATGGTTGACCATGGTTGATTTTCATATTGAGATAATCATTGTCACAATGTGACGTTTGACCATGGTTGATTTTCATGTCAACATAGTCTTTGTGACAACGCAACGTTTGACCATGGTTGACCATGATTGACTGTGGATGGCCATGTTTGATTTTATAAAACATGGTTGACTATGGTTGACCAAGGTTGACAATAATTGACCATCGTTGATCATGAGCATCATATTGAGACAATATTTGACATATTGTGACATTGGACCATGGTTGAGACAATGAGTTATTTTCATATTGAGACAATATTTGTCAGAATGTGACGTTGAACTATTGTTGACCATGATTAACTATGGTTGACCAAGATTGATTTTATAAAACATGCTTTACCATGCGACCATGTGACATTTGATCATTATGGCCCATGATTCACCATGGGTGACCATGTTTTATTTTATTAACCATGGTTGTGCATGGTTTACCAGGGTCATGATTGACCATTGTTGACCATAATTATCATATTGATACAATCTTTGTCATAATCTGACATTGGACCATGGTTAAGACTGATTGATTTGGCATATTGAGACAATATTTGTCACAATTCACCATTGGACAATGGTTGACCAACATTAACCATGGTTGAACACGATCAATTTTATAAAATATGGTTGACCATGATTAACCATGTTTAACCATGGTTGATTTTCATATCTATACAATATTTTTCATAATGCGACGATCGAAAATGGTTGACCATGATTGACCATGATTGATATTTTAAACTGAGAGGAATAAAAAACCCAAGGGATTGATATTATAAACATAGGAGATTGATATTATAAGCCGAATGGAATAATAAATGAAAGGTATTAATAATAAAACCCCAAGGGATTATGAACACATGGAAATAATATTAAAGCATAAGGGAATAATTATAAACACTAAAATAAACATGGTTGACCATTGTTGATTTTCATATTGATACAATCCTTGTCACAATGCAATATTGGACCATGCTTGACCATGCTTAACCATGGTTGATTTTCATATCAACATAGTCTTTTTGACAACGCAACGTTCGACCATGTGTTAGCCACCTATAAAATTTGTCATATCAAATGGTGGCTAAATCATTTTTTGACGCCTTCAAGAAATAATTTTATTGCCAAATAGTTAGTTCTTGAAGTCTTATGAAGATGAATCATCCTTAAGTTAACCTTCACTGCTGTTTCCCTTTCTCAATTCTGAAAATCTGTTGTTTTCCTGAAGAAAAGACTGCTGCAAAAACTCCATTTTTCCTCATTTTACCCCACCATTCACTCTTTATTAACCTTCATTTTTATCCCCTTTTTCCCCACTAAATTCCTCTATTTTCCTTCATTTCCCTTCTTCCCTTCATAAAAACCCCTTTGATAAGGTTTAAAACTCTCTTTTTGCCTTATCGGAAGCTTTCAAAATCCTTGAAAATCCTTGAAAAATCATAAAAAAACCCACTTTTTACATTATAGGCCTCAGCCCCTTCGGGCTAAACCATAAACCACTTCCCCACCATGCAACCTAGCGCCAGAACCAAGCGTTAAGGTCCAAATTTTCTTATCGCAATCGAAGCATTCATGTGAAACATATTTCTTTTGTTACGTAAAAATCTCCGATTGCGATTGGCCCTTATTTCTAAACTCCCGATCCCTTCATATTTTCATATACCCAAAGGCCCCGCAATCGGGTGCTAAAACATTATATAAAACCCTCCCCGATGCGAATTTCCCTTTTTATTTCATAGAATATCCCATTTTTTCATATTATATAGAGTCTCGATGGTTCATTGGTTGGGCGAACCTCCATAGTTGATCTTAAACCAATCAACGATCTGCGGAATCTCGCATCGGAGATTTCATTGGGAAATTTTAAATATTTTATTACCTCCTCCCGATTGGCCACCTTCCGATGGCTTCTCAGCCGTCGATCTCCCCTGCCAGGCTTAGATCCGACAGCCCACATTGCTCTTTTTCATAAGCCCATCCCTCCGCCTTTGGACCTCCGATTCATTCTCCATTGTCGATCTAATCCTCAAATCAACAGTCTACGTTCAATCGCATCGGCACTCTTTTCCCTTTTTCCCCGTCGATCGTAAATCTTCCGATTGCATCTGGGCCGTCCATACAATAAGATCTGACGGTCCAGATCATTTCTCCCTTTGCTTTGTTATTTTTAATGAGCCCCGATGTATAAAGTTTTAAGTGAATCTCTGCCATTGGTCTCTACAGATCAACGGCCCGCATTGACCCATTCTCTGCCCAACCATCACCTCATATGTTATTTCATTAGCCCAAATATTGAATCTGAGCCATCCATATTGAAGATCCAATGATCCAGATCCAACCTAATAGGACCAACTCTTTTGGGTCCTACCCTTCCCAGATCAAATCTCCGCCGTTCATTCTCTGATCTGACGGTTAAGGTTAAAACCTCCTTGACCCTTCCCAACCTATTATCACCCGAGCATCTATTCTCCATCACAATCTCTCCACAACTGTCCGATCTAAGACCCCAGATCTGACGGTCGACACGCAGTTTCACGTTATTTTTAGCCCGAAGATTAATGATCCAAAATTATGCGATGAGGGTGGTTTTGAAAGACCACGTCTCGACCAGTAACGCATATCACGTTAAAAAATTTAAAACCGCCTTCCTTCCTTTTCGTCGTGCCAAAACAGTGGTTTCTATAGCTGAAACCACTTTACCCCATTTGTATTGCATTCCATCGCGTTTAATCTTCGTCGTTGATCTCTGCAGATCAACGGTCCTAGTTTAATCTCGCCCTCCACCCATCCTCCAAGGGACTTCATAAGTGATCTCCACCATTGATCTCCATGGAATAAACCAATCCAATGGCCCAGGATCGTTTGAAAACCCCAATTTCATTTTTAACCCTTTTTTCCTCTGCCAAAGGTTTTTTCACCCATTTCTTCACATTTTCATCTATTTTATTATAAAGTGGCCCCTCCGCTTTATATATTCACAATTGATCTCAACCGTTGATCTCTACAGATCAACGGATCTGACTTAATCTTCCCACCATTTTTTCAATCACCTCTGATCCAACCCCATCGAGCAATCCTCCTCGGTGGATGCTTTCATCCAATGACCAAGATCTAACCCTAGCCTCCAAAGCAGTTTAGACCCAACTACGCAGGATTTTCCTAATTTCGTTTGTTTGTGCAGGTTTTAATGGTTTTTATCAAAAGTTTTAAAAGAGAATTGAAGGCCGGGGATGACGATCCCCTAGGCTTTTATACGTGAAGAAGATCATTCTGCGGGGTTTCCCGTCGAGGATTATCAGTGCCTCATGAGCACTGATGCCATCTTAAAACCCTCTACGCACCTGCACATCAACAAGACACATCAAAGCTAAATCAAACAGAGATTATCAGTGTTAAAAGATCCAATCACAACATATATGAAGAATTAAAGATGTTTTACACAGTTTTGAGGGATTACAACGAAAATTGACAATCAAAAGCCTAATCCACTAAATTAAACGCAGTTGGAAGAACAGAAGACAGAATTTAGGCCTAATTAAGCCTAACACACATAATAAAATCAAATTAATAGTGTTTAAAGAAAAACAATAATATCTATCAGTCCGAGAAAGCCTCCACTGCCACATCAGAGGCTAATTGAATCCTCTCAGCTACCAAAAGCCATTTGCAGCCTCAAAGCATTCAAAGAAGGCATAGTTATTACTAGAACAGAAGATATTTGCCTTAAGGCAGCTGAATAGTTATTTCAGATCAAATAAACTTATTGTAAACTATCAGCAGAGTTATTACAAGGATAACAAAGAGCCTTAAATTCAAAAAATCTTCCCAGCGAGCTTAATACTTAATGTAAACCAATTAATATAGAGGAAATATCAGAGAGTTTCTCCATTGAGCCCCTCAAAGGTCGAGAAGCATTAAACTGTATTAATTGAGCCTATAGATCTTTTCTCTCATCTACCTCCTTATTTTCCTATAAAATCTTCTTGAGGAGCACATTGTAAAGGGTTGGTTGTTGAACTTTGATATAATACTTGTTCAGAGGCTCTTGAAGCTCTATTTGTAATCAAATAAGCTAGGCCGAGAAGAGAAGATGATTGTTGAACTGAAACATTGGACTTGAAGAATGTAACTGGATTGACATCAATATACAAGCCGATTCTTGGGATCCTGGTCTATATCACTGGTGAAGTTCTTCTTTCTATGTTATTATTTTCCTTTCATGTATGCCATTTTGTCCACTTATTCTCTGATAAAGAACGACAAGCATAGAGTTAGGATTTACTGTTTACAGTACCCTTCTCTGACTAATAAGCTTTATCTATATGTTTTCCTCCCAATTGTGTGTTTAAGAATGAATTAAGTTAAGTGTAAACATTATCAAGGAATGTTGGTTTGCCTCTGTCTTGATCTGCAAAGCTTGAAAGGAAGTTCTTGAATGTTATTTTCATTATCTGCTAAGTAGAGTTTGACTAGAAAAATTTATGGTTTGCCCTGTCTTCTAGTTTCTTTCTCCAAAGGTAATTCTGAAAGTTTCCCTACGAGTATGCTGAAATCAGTTTAGATTTAAAAATATCTTATCTGATCTTAGGCTGCACTTTGTTTTTCTTATCTGTTTTCATCCCTTCTGAAAGTAATTATGTGGATTACTGGATTGTTTTTCTGATGAGTTAGCTTTAATACAAGCTTGTCCAAAGAAGTCTATGGTTAGCCCTGTCCTTTGGTTGGTTTTAAACAGTTACTTAAAAATATTTTCTTGTTTGGAAAGACTGATAAATCCTAGTTGAAATTATTGTCTTTTTCCACCCCTTAAAAACTTTTATTGTTCCATTCCATCATTTTATCTAAGATATATTGTGATATAGATGACTTGCCCCTTGGACCACTCTTGAAATTGCTGGGCAATTAAACCCTTTTATGACTCCATAGCCCAATGGACTAAAAACCAGTGTCATATCTATCCTATCAGCCAAAGCTTGTTCTGATTGCTTGCAACTTCACACCTTTGAAACTCTTTCATTTTAGGACTTTCCACTCAATTAAAAATCATGCTCAACCATCCAAAACCAAACAAAAACCCTTGTTCTTAATAACTAGCCTAATATCACACATAAAAGCCTTAAGGTAAATCAATCTTTGCACTTATAGAGAGACCCCTCTCTAGATTCTGGAGGGCTAGATCCTAGAATCCCAAAGTGGTTCAAGTGTTGTTTTTACAGTTTTAGTCTCACCAATCTGCTAAAATTACAGATTCCTAACATTTCTGGCGACTCTGCTAGGGACTGAGTCAAATTTAATCTTAGGTACCCTTGAGACTTCATAAACCCCTTGAGTACAAGTATCCCTCTTCAAGCACTACCAAGAAAATGGTAATCATGATAAAACTTATTTGAATCAGTGACAAACTAAGGAAACCTTAGGATTCTCATAAGAACTTATCAAACCTTGAAGGATCAGCTAGCTTAGCCATAAGAGTAGACTTTCTTTGTCTCATCACCATAGCTAAGTGTTGAAACAGATTTAAGACACTCTTATAACCCATAGGAATGAAAAAACTCAGAAAAACCCAAAAATATTTCAGATTGGTATTCAATAAACATGGTGGTGGACCATAAAAACTTTAACCTCCGTAAGAGCTAAAAATTTCCACTTGGTGACTCCACAATCCTAAAAATACCTTAAGACTCCACTGGGAAGACCCTCCATCATCATAACATCATATAAACTCAGTTAGAGGACTTTAGGATTAAATTTTTCTTGTTTAAAAGATCAGTTAGCCTCTTAAAGATTGTCATATTTGGGTAAAATTTTCTTGTTTAGTTGGGTCTGAAAAACACATCATAGTGGCTCCTAGAAAGATTTATACTAGAGCCTATCCTGACCCAAACCCTCCTGAGATAGTTGATAACCCTGAAATAATCCTTAGGAAGTCTCCCGAGGTTAAATCTTCAACTGTTTTCATATCACCCCATAGAACTCATTATGTCCCTGAAAACCTTGCAGCTCTACAAAATCCACAAATTGACTTAAGAAATCCATTTAGAACTAGGTCACTTGAGGATTTAAATCATTTAAATTCAGATTCTTCACTTTCATCCCCAGATAGAAATGAACATCCTAGTAGTAGAGAAACTACACCACCTGATTTACATTTCCTTCATAATTTAGGTGTCTCTCATCCAAGGTCAGCTCAGCAATATATTGTTGGTCCATCCAAATCTATTCTTCATACATCCAATGTCCAAACCACTCCATTCCAGCCCACTTTCCCTCTTGTGAATCAACCACTTGTAAACCCCCCACTGTTTCCACAACCTCCTATCATGGCAACATGGTATGCTCCCTTAGTCCTTCCTTTACCTTTAGTCGATCTTCCACAGGACTATCAGTCCAATATACCCTTGTATGATGCTAGTAATGCTAAAACTGCTTCACAACATGTGGATAAGATGAATGACTACTTTGACAGAAATGAGATTGATGATGAAACTGTCAAGCTTATATTTTTTGCTCAGAGTTTAGGGGGAGAAGTAAGAAAATGGTTCAAAGGCTTAACCCCTCACAGTATTAATGATCTCCAAACCTTCTATCAGTTATTCCTAAAAAAATGGGAAGTCAGAAAGAACCCTCTCCAAATACTTTTTGATTACAAGAATCTCCACAAAAATACTGGGGAAAGTGTACAAGCTTATTGCACTAGGTTTAATAGTGTCTATAATGTCCTTCCCCCAGACCTAAAACCTCCACAAGGCTTAGCTTTAAACAAGTTTCCTGAAGGATTTGATCTTGAAATGGCCTATCAGCTGAGAGAGAGAGATCCTTTAACTCTTGAAGATATGTAAAAAGGAGCTCTTGCTGTGGAAGTAAATCTAATGGAGAAAAGGGAAAAAATGAAGAATGAGAAGAGAGTGTCCTTTAGGGGGGAATCCACACCTTCCACATCTAGCTCAAAGATGGAAAGAATGATGGAGGAGATGATGAAAAAGATGAGCATACTTGAGAGAGCACAAGCTATTCAAAACAAAACAGCTCCTCAAAATAGAAATCAAAACCAAAATCAGAATTTTAGGAGAAACCAACCTCAGAATAGACCAAGGGAGGATGATCAACAAATCTCCCCTCCTTTTCATCAAAACTATGTAAGTGAGATTGAAGAAACATTAGAACAAATAGAGGAGGATGATATAAACATGTTGGGAGTATATAATGATGACTTTGAAGTTCATTACAATAGAAAACAAGGTCTATACACACCTTATGATGACAAAAGAAAAAAAGATGAATATTACTATCAAGAAATGGAAAATGTCATCATAGAAACCAGCAAGGAATATGACCTTAGGAGTAAAAGCAATCAAGAAACTCCCAAAACTAAAACCTTTGGAAATTTTGCACAAAACAACACTGTAAATAAACCCAAAGTTAAAAAACAGAAAGATAAAGCAGTGGCTATAAATTCTGATAAAAATAAAGAGAAAGGCACTCAAAGTACTGAAAAACAGAGTGCAGATCTCAGCAACATTAGCACATCAGCTAGTGCTCTTGTTAAAACAATTTTAACTAATGTAAATAGAGAAAATCAGTAAGCTAATCTTGCTGATAAAATGGTGGTTAACAAAGTTGAAACAAACCTTGTAAGAAGCCAGCTACCTTTCAGTTTGGAGCAGGAAATTTCCAAGATAAAGATCTCTGTTCCCCTTACTGAATTAGCCACCCAAAATGTGTATAGATCTCAAATTTTGAAGGCTTTTAACATAGAAGAAAATAATGACACTGTCAATCTTAATGATGACGAACCAGAGCTCATATTTGGTCCTATGATTGAGGGTAGATATCAAGAAGGACCGGTTCCTCCTTTTTATGTTAGTTTAAAGATTCATGACAAAATTTTACATAACACTATGCATGACTTAGGGACCTCCCACAATTTAATGCCTAAAGCTGTAATGGAGAGTCTCGGACTTGAAATTACTAGACCTTACAAAGATATTTACTCCTTTGACTCAAGTAGAGTGAAATGTTTAGGATTAATCAAAGACCTTTGTGTAAACTTAACACAAATTCCAACCAAGTGTTTAGTAATGGATATCGTCGTGGCTGATGTACCCCCAAAATACGGTATGATGTTATCAAGATCTTGGGGAGCTAAGTTACAAGGAACTATGCAGATGGAGATGACATATGCAACTATCCCTATTTTCAATCAGACTAGAAGACTATATAGGGAGTCTCATATGCAATACATGGTTACTAGCCAAGAGAGACCACAAAACTCTCCCATTTACTCTGTAAATATAGGCCTTGACTCATTTATCCTTTTTAATGATGAAACATTCAATGAACAAGTGACCTTAGCTGAATTAATGGCAGATACAGAGGAGGAGGAAGACAACACAAAAGTGTCAAAACAATTTTCTAAACTCGAAAACTACAGCAAAAAAAACGCAGTTCTAGAGGTACAAATCATTCATCCGTTACTTTTAAACCTTGAGAGTCGAGAAATCAGTCCTCAACGCAATAAAAAACCTGAGGAATTAAAACAAATTCAACTAAGTGCTGATCTTCAAGAACAATCCGAAAGCACATTAGTTGAAGAGGATAGTACCCAAACTGATGAACCCGAAAATAGTTCTCTTTGGAGTATGAACTTCGACGGGTCTTGCACTAGGATAAATGTTGGTGCAAGCATCTGGATAAATAATGTCAAACCAGGAGGTAACTCCGCAAATCAGAATGTGTATTAGATGAAGAATTTGCATGTATTTATACATGGAGGTGAGGCTATTGGGATTCATCTCCCAATGACTCTTGGCCTTCGTTATTTCCTAATATAATTTAATATACAATATTAAATATCCTCACCCAACCCTTAGGATTAGGTGTCAACATTCCCCCCTTTAATTCGAAGGGATGTTGGTGAGCCCAAGCATCGATCTGAACTTTTCAAAATTTTCTCTTCCAAGTGCTTTGGTGAATATATCAGCAGTTTGCTCATTTGTGGAACAATGATGTAGATGGATGGTTTTGGCCTGGACATGATGTAAAATTAGATGGTATTTTGTGTTTATGTGCTTTGTTCGATCATGGAACTTTGGGTTCTTGGCCAACTTTATTGCAGAAGTGTTGTCGATCATGAGTGGTGTTGAATACGTTTGTTTCATCTGCAAATCTTCTAGGATTTTTCTGAGCCACACAATTTCCTTTGTTGCTTCAGCTGCTGCCACATATTCTACCTCGGTCGTGGAATCTACTGGAACTGACTATTTGTGTGATCTCCATGAGACAGCTCCTGATCCAAGACTCATGGTGTAACCTGTAGTAGACACCCCTGTTTCTTTGTCCCCATCAAAGTCTGAATCAGAGTATCCGATCAAGCTGAAGTCGCCTACCTGTGTATATTTGAGTCCAAAGTCTTGAGTCCCCTTCAAGTACCTTAACACTCTTTTTGTAGCAGACCAATGTCCTTCACAAGGTTTTTGCATAAACCTTGAGAGGATTCCAACAGCAAATGAAATGTCAGGTCTGGTGGTGGTCAGGTAGATAAGACTTCCTATAAGTTGTCTATACTTAGTTGCATCCTCGAATTCCTTCCCTTCAATGGATGTGAGCTTCAAGTTTTGTTCCATTGGAGTGGTTAAGGGATTGCATTCATCCATGCCAAACTTTTTCAAAAGATCTCTAATGTACTTCTTTTGAGAAAGAAATATAAATTTAGGATGTTGAATTACTTCAATACCCAGATAGTAATGAACATGACCCAAATCAATCATTTCAAAACCTTTCTTCAACTCTTTCTTCATGGATGCAATATAGCTCTCATTGTTCCCTGTTATCAAAATATTGTCTACATACACCACAAGATATACAACTGTTTTTCCAACTTTCTTAACAAACAAAGTTGCATCATCAAGATCAAAATCTTTGAAGTCAAGTTTCAGAAGATGCTCGGTTAATTTCTCATACCAGGCTCGTGGTGCTTGCTTGAGGCCATACAAGGATTTTATAAGCTTGCAAACTTTGTGTTCTTGGCCCTTTACAACAAATCCTTCTGGCTGGGACATAAAAACTTTCTCCTTTAGATCTCCATTCAAAAAGGCAGTTTTTACATCCATCTGATGGACTTTCCATCCATTCTGAGCTGCTAGGGCAAAGAGAGTCCGGATGGTGGTCCATTTTGCTGTGGGAGCAAAAGTTTCTTCATAATCGACTCCTTTTTGTGCGAATCCTTTTGCCACAAGCCTGGCCTTGTGCTTGTCAAGTGAACCATCTGCTTTGTACTTGTTCTTGTAGACCCACTTACAGCCAATTGGTTTCGTTCCCAAAGGCGGATCAACCAGCTTCCAAGTGCCATTCTTTATCAAGGCATCATACTCCTTCTGCATCGCTTCTTTCCATTCATCATGAGAAGCGACTTCTTTGAAGGAAGTTGGTTCATGATCTATAGACAAACTCAATTCACAGTTATAAGCAATATCCATATCAACAGGAGAATCATAATTATCTACATCACCTTCGATTTGTTTAGTGGAACTTCTTGTTCCTGTTTTTCCAACCTCATCAGGATGAACATTCTCCAGTGTCTTTGTCAGCCATTTGGGAGGACCTTTCTGAGATGGCCCAGGCTGGTCATTTGAATGAGTTGGGATTGATTCAAGATTCAATCTCCCAATTCTGTCAATCACATCATCCAATGTGTCATCCGTGGTTGTTTCTTCATGTGGGGGAGAGAGTGCTTCAGGACATGATTCCACAGTTTGATTCAATATCGGAATCCCCCCTTCAAGATGTGGAATCACATTATCAAATTCTTGGAAATAATTTGCATGTGTGAATCTATCCAGGCGATCAAGTTGCCGCTCAACAACCTTGTCACTCTTGGAAGATTCAAGAAATATGACATCTCTTGCTATTACAAATTTCTTATTTGCTTCATCATAGAGACAATATCCTTTGGAGGTATTGGAGTACCCCAAGAAGATACATTTTCTACTTCTAGCACCAAGTTTGTTCCTTTGACCCTTGGGTATCAAGGCATAACAGGTGGACCCAAAGACCCTAAAATGATTTACCGAAGGAATGTGGCCATGCCACATTTCAAAAGGAGTTTTGTTTCTAATTGAACTTGAAGGACACCTATTCTTTATGTAAATAGCACATAGAACTACATCAGCCCAAAACATCAATTTTACATTCTTGAAAAATAACATGGAGCGGACCATATTTAAAATAGTTCTGTTCATTCTTTCAGCTACACCGTTCTGTTGGGGATTATATGGCACTGTTGTTTGATGTTTGATTCCATGTTGACAAAGATAATTTTCAAATTCGTTTGAAGTGTATTCTTTTCCATTATTAGTACGTAGAGAGCCAATATGTGTTTGTGCATCATTTTCAATCCATGCATGAAAATTCTTGAATGTTTGAAAAGCATCAGACTTGTTCTTCAATAAGTAAATCCAACACATTCTGGTGTAGTCATCAATAAATGTCATCATGTATTTATTTCCATTTGTAGAAGAAATAGGCATAGGGCCACATAAATCTGAATGAACAAGCTCAATTTTTCTATGTGCTCTGGAGTGTGAATCATGAAATGGCTGTTTGCTATGCTTTCCTAGAATACAAGCATCACATTCCTTAGGTTTCCTAGGAATTGTAGGCAGTCCATTAACACCATTTTTCTTCAACAAATGAATGCTTTCATATTTTAAGTGTCCAAATCTAGCATGCCATAAAAGACTTGATGGGAATGTACCTTCATCATGATGTGAACTGAATGCAAAGTTTTGAGCATGAGCAGATGAACCTTTCAGCTTCAAGAGTCTTCCTTCTTCTATTCCCTCCATGACAAGTGAGTGATCTGATGCTTTTCTGACCTCTGCCTTGCCATCAAACAAGTGAATGGAGTGTCCTTGCTGGCGGATTTGGACCAGGGACAACAAGTTTCTCCTCAACTCGGGGAGGTATAGAACCTCATGTAGAATATGATCTGTAAGACCAGGCAACTTAAGCCTAACTGTGCCAAGCCCTGATGGCTTGAGTTTGGATTTATCTGCGAAATATACTGCTCCATCAACTTTGTCAGTGAATTCTTCAAAAAAATATTTTCTAAATGTCATGTGACATGTTGCTCCTGAATCTAGTAACCAATCATCTCTCCATGAAGTAAATGAAACATCAAACAAGTCTTCAGTTACTCCATTGTTACAATGTGCTAGAACATAATGAGCGGATTCAGGTGCTTTACCTTTGTCTTTGTCATTAGTTTTACCTTTGTCTTGATTTATTTGCTGCTCAATTTTATCCCAAGGTGTCCTGCATTTGGATGCATCATGTCCATCTTTATTGCAACGTGTGCAATGAAGATCGGATTTGTCAGATTGTCTGCCCCCCCTTTCTCTGAAGTTTCTTCTTCCTCTTCCTCTTTTGCCACCTCTTCCTCTGGATGAATATGGAGCATGACTCTTTTCTCTATGTGCACAGTATGCAGCCTCTTCAGAGGACAAAGGGACTGTCATCTTCCCGAAAGCTTTCTCTCTTTCTGCAAGCTTTTTCTCAAGGGTCTCAAAGGTGATATGCTCAAGGTTTCCACTTGCTTGCAATGACTCAAGATAATGTGAGTAAGTCGGATATAATGCCTTAACATATGCTATGAGAGATATGTCAATTTTTACACCAGTGTTGTCAATATCATGCATGATAGATCTAACTTCTGAAGCTAAAGCAAGGGGATCATCATTCTTCATTTCAAGACTGAACAACTTAATCATCAATTGAACAATTTCTAGTTCTGAATGTGAGTCATAGAGTTATTTTATCTTGCTCAAGGCTTCATAGGCATTTGAAAATGATGAAATATGGCGACTCACCTCTTCATTTACGGAAGCTGTAATCAAGGCAGAGGCCTTGCAGTTCTTGTTTTCCCAAATGGCGAGCTCCTTGTCTGAAGTGGGCTTTACTGGTGGATTTCCTTCTTGTCCTTCAAAGATTCCTTTCCACAACTCATTAAAAATGAGAGTGTTCTTGATTTTTCGAGACCATTCAAGATATTTCTCCTTGCTAGAGATAACCATCCCTACAATAGATATGAGAGAATGAATTCTTTTGAAGGGAAAAAATAATTACTTTGCTGGAAAAAATTCTTTTGAGGGGGAAAAAAGTTTGTTAGAAAATCCTCAATTGTGGAAATATACTCAATTCTCCAATAAAAAATAATAAATTTTTTTTTTTGCTTTGGGAAAAAAAAATTTATGTGAGGGTGGTGATAATATGAATGAAATGGATTATAAACAATGGAATGGCATTGAAAATAGGGGTGCGGTGGTATTAAATATATATGGGGGGGGAGGAATATTAATGTGGTGAGAGTGGTGGTATGGTATTAAAAATAGAGAGTCGGTATAGAATGGGACAGACAACGCTATGGCGGTATTATATATGGATCGTGGGTGGTATTGACAGACAGTAAGGAGGGCCTACAGGCCACGGGAAGGGCTGAGATGCCACGGGGTTAGCGAGGGCGGAAGTCGTAGCAGGGAGGAGGGATGTGGGATGGGGTGCAGGGAGTCATGAGTCGACAGTAGTGGGTAGGGGGTGTGTGCAGGTAGAGGGGAGGCGGAGTATGGGTAGATGGGTGTAGGTGGGTGCGTGAAGAGCTGGGGAGGGGGTTCGGGTAGTGAGGGAGTGTAGGGTAGTGCATTAGGGTGAGAGGGAGAAGTCTGTAGCGTGAGTGAGCCTGGAGTCGAGGGTTGGGGTAGGCAGGTGTGCGGGTAGGGAGTCGAGGAGATGTGAGGGGGTGGGGGTAGATTAGGGGGCGGAGATTGCTGTAGAGCGAGCGAGTGGGGAGTCGATGAGTTTTATGGTTGTGTAGTGAGGGCGAGGGGAGGGCCGTGAGGCCTGGAGAGCGAACAGCGAGGGGGTATGGGGGAGCATGTAGAAAATTTCAGAGGGGTGGCTGAGAGGCCAAAAAAAAATAGGAATTGTAGATACAGAGTTTTTAGGTGCTGAATTGCAGGAACTGCAGAAGTTGCAGAACTGCAGAGTCTTCAGAAAATGAAAAACAAATTTAGAACTATGCAAATTGCAGAGATAATTTTTAAAAAAATGCAGAATTGCAGTATATAAACTCAAAATGGCAGCAATCTAATGAAGCAACAAAAACTAGACATAAAACTGACTGAGCAAAAGACTGTTAGCAGAAATGAGGGAGTTACACCACAAGCAAGAATGTCAATAGTGGGAGTGGCTCTAATACCATGTCAAACGAAGAGGTAACTTCGCAAATCAGAATGTGTAGTAGATGAAGAATGTGCATGTATTTATACATGGAGGTGAGGCTATTGGGATTCATCTCCCAATGACTCTTGGCCTTCCTTATTTCCTAATATAATTTAATATACAATATTAAATATCCTCACCCAACCCTTAGGATTAGGAGTCAACAAATAACACCAAAAATAATCACACCGAAGGCCATTCTTACAGATTAAATTTTCAGTGTTCGAATAATATAGCGGAATACAAATCCCTTCTTTTAAGCTTACACATGTTGAAGAAATTAGGAACCAAAAGAATTAAAGTGCATGGGGATTCAGAGTTAATCATTAGGCAAGTAAATGGGGAATACAACGCCAAACACCCCAGACTTAGAGCCTATAGGAATGATGTCATTGATTTGTTGAAAACTTTTGAGGAATCCCAACTTATTTTTGTCCAAAGAGAAAAGAATATCCTCGCCCACATTTTAGCTTTTGCTGCTAGAACATGTTTAACACCATTTGAAACCAAACAATGCACAACTCGAATTAAATTCAGATTGGTTGTCCCTGATAACGAAAAATATTGGCAAGTGTTTGATGGAGACAAACAAATAGAAGACTTCCTGCAATCCAGAAATGAATTCGAACTACCAAGTTCGGATTCAGACTATGAAATAGATTGTCCTAGTGAAGAAAATATGCTTGATAAAGAAGAAGAGTCTCTCAAGATGACTGATGTAAATCTGTTTTCTAACAAACTTAAAAACACAACAGAAATTGTTGCAGAGTTAGAAAAAGAAGACTTAGAAACTCTGCAAACTAACAATCAAAGTTTTCCAAAAGGTCTAGTCCCTTTAGAAAAGCTGTTTGATTTTAATGATGTGGCCAAGAAGCCAAAGCTGGAGCCTATGGAAACTGAATTCGAAGAGTGTAATATAGGCAGTGAACTAAAACCAAAGATGATCAAACTGTCTAAGACTTTACCAACTCACATTAAACTCAAATACATAGAGCTTTTTAAAGAGTTTCCTGATGTTTTTGTGTGGAGTTATGAGGATCTGAAATCCTATGACACTGAAATAATTCAGCACAAGATACCTCTCAAGGAAAACCAAAAGCCATTTAAACAAAAACTGCGCAGAATAAACCATGTTCAGTTACCTTTGGTTGAGAAGGAAATCAAGAAAATGTATGAATCTGGTATTATTGTCCCTATTAGATATTCAGAATGGGTGTCTAATTTAGTGTCAATTAGGAAGAAAACGGGAGAGATTAGGCTTTGTATTGACTTTAGAGACTTAAAAAAAGCCTCATTGAAGGACAACTACCATTTACCCAAAATGGATCATATTTTACAAAGGGTAGTTGGTTCTAAAAGAATTTCTTTGCTAGATGGCTACTCAGGATACAATCAGATTTTAGAAAATCCTGATGATCAATTAAATATAGCTTTTACTACACCTTAGGGCACCTTCATGTATGTGAAAACTCCCTTTGGTTTAATGAACGCTAGTGCTAATTTTCAAAGAACCATGGATATTGCATTCTCGGAAGAATTAGGCTACTTCATCATTATTTACCTTCATGATGTCACTGTTTTTTCCAAGACAGATGAAGAGCACTTAGAACACTTGAGAAAAGTATTTGAGAAATGCAGAAAGTTTTGGATATCTTTAAATCCAAAGAAAACAATGTTTGGTCTCCAAGAAGGTAAACTTCTTGGGCACATCATATCAGAAGAAGGGATAAAGATAGACCCAAAGAAGATTGAGGCTATATTGCAAATCACTCATCCTAGAAACATCAAGGAACTTCAATCTTTCATTGGAAAGATTAATTTCTTGAGGAGGTTCATACCCAACTTAGCTGAGCTCCTTAGAAACATTACAAACATGCTGAAAAAGGAAAAAGGGTTTAAGTGGACCTTAGAAGCAAAGAAGTCTTTTGAACTGGTAAAACAAGCATTAACCAAAACACCAGTTCTAATAAGTCTTGATTTTTCAAAAGATTTTTTCATTTTTTCATTTGCATCAGAACATATAATAGCTGCTTCCCTATTACAGAAAAATCCACAGGGACAAGAGCAGCCCATTGCATTCTTTAGCAAGGCATTGAGAGATGCTCCTCTGAAGTACAACATTATGGAAAAACAAGCCTTTGCCTTGGTCAAAGCTTTAAAAGACTTCAAAGTTTACATTTTGCACTCCCACATCATTGCCTTTGTCCCAAATTCAGTTGTGAAAGAAATTCTAACACAAGACCCAGATGGCAAGAGAGGTAAGTGGATAGCTGTGATACTTGATTATGACTTAGAGATCAAGCCCACTAAACTCATTAAAGGCCAAGGACTATCTAGATTAATGGCTGAATCAAATTTTGAAGTTCTTGATATAAATATGATAAATTCTTTAGATGAACAAGAGGAACTGCCAACTCCCATCGTTGAAGACCATTTTATGAATTCCTCTTGGTATGATGATATTCTATATTTTTTTCTTAATTTGAATACACCTCCTAGTTTATCAAAAACAAAGGCAAGGTTTTTAAAGTTAAAAGCTGTAAACTACTGCATTATAGATAAATCTCTTTAATGGAAAAATGCTAGTGGGTTATTGCTTAAATGTTTTCCTGAGAATGATGCAGAGAAGGTTAAGCACAAGTTCCATGAAGGAGAATGTGGAGGCCACCTCTACTGGAAGAAAACAGCCAACAAAATCCTTAGAGCCGGTTACTATTGGCCCACCCTCTTTCTAGATATACAAAAGATGATAATTGCCTGTCATAAATGCCAACACTTTGAAGGAAAAAGAAAATTTCTTCCCTTACCTTTGCATCCAATCACTGTTGAAGCTCCTTTTCAACAGTGGCATTTAGACTTCATAGGAGAAATCCATCCACCATCATATGCCCAACATAGGTGGATTCTCACTGCAACAGAATACTTCACCAAATGGATAGAAGCCATCCCTTCCAGGCAAGCCAATGACTCTGTCATCATAAAATTCATTGAGACTCATATCGTCTCTAGATTTGGCTGTCCTAGGAAAATCGTCACTGATAATGCAGCTGCATTTGGATCCAAGAAGATGGTTGAATTTTGTCACAAATATCAGATAACATTGGGTCATTCTACTACTTATTACCCTCAAGGTAATGGGCTGGTAGAATCCTCAAACAAAATTTTGGTGAACATAATCAAGAAGTTGCTGGAGGACAACAAGAAGTCTTGGCACACAAAGCTAGTACATGCACTCTGGGCTGAGAGATTGACACTTAAGAAATATATTGGAATGTCACCCTATCAACTTGTGTATGGAATAGATGCAATTTTTCCAACCAGCCTTGGTGTACCAATTATGAAGTTGATTCAAGAAGTGCAGTCTGAAGACAATTACATGGTCAGAAGAATAAATCAAACTATGCATCTTCAGCAAACTAGAGAGGAGGTTTACAACAGAGCATTACAAAATCAAGAGAGCATCAAGAAGCTTTTTGATAGAAGAACAAAGGCCAGCAATTTCAACATTAGTGACAAAGTGTTAAAGTGGGACTCAAGGAGAGAAGACAAGGGAAAGCATGGGAAATTTGATAACTTATGGCTTGCCCCTTATCTCATTCATTCTACTACTGGTAACAATGCTTATTTCTTGCAGGAATTGAATGGAGCTGAACTGTTTGGGGGTCCTGTCAATGGCAGGATGCTCAAACATTATTTCTCTTAATCCTATCATGTTTTAAAGCCTTTTTATATTTTTTCTCATTATAAATATTTCATCCATCATTTCATTCAGAGTTAGAAAAAATCAAAAAATACAAAAACAATAGAAAAAGAAAAGAGGGCAGACTGTAAAAAACAAGAAAGGTAGAGCCCCATACCAAAAAGAGAAACAAAATCTGAAAGTGTGCAAGCTCAAATGCCACTCCTAATAAACACACTCCTAGTTAGTCATACTACATAATCATGACTAATTAGTTTTAAATTTACTGCTGATAGGTTAGTGAAATTAGATTTGCCAAACAGTTTAATCTTGGCTTATCAGTTAGGTAGATTAGGATAGAAGAAAAAGGGTTCAAACAAGCTCAAAATATGAACCTAAGATTCCAAAAGAAGAATGACTCCAATCTGTTTAAATCCTGAGTCACAGATAGAAGTAAACTGGTTATGATGTGCTCAAAACTTGAACCAGATAACAAACAGAGAACAAATCAAACAAACTAAAAAACAGAGCTGAAGAAAAGAGAAGGATGTGCTTAGAACTTTTAGATCTTAAGCCTTCATCATTTTGATTTAATTTTCTGCAAATAATAATCTATGTGAAGCTTCTTTTATGCCATAGATCAGCAACAAGTTAGACTGTTTAATCCTGACTTGTATGCTTTTAAATTTCTGTTTTAGAAATTAGTGAATAAAAATATGTTAGACAGTTTAATCCTAACAGATAGTAGTTAGGTAGAGAAGATTATGAACTCGACTTTTTAATCTGAGTTCATGGAGAAATAAGAAGTAGACTTAGATTAGTTTTTTCTTTCAAAAGAATAAAATGTTTGTAAAAGAGTTTGCCAATCCAAATGCACTTTGAAAGAAGAAAAAATGTTAGATCAGTAGGATTGGGTAGGTAGAAAGCTTGTTTGATAGAGTTCCATTGTTTTTCATGGCTGCTAACATTATCAGAACAGAAAAATATCATCCAATTGAAGAAAGTTGCAGCCCAATGGATGAGGCATTGATCAGCCCTCCAGAGAATACAAGTCTGAAGTTCTTGACACCTTCAAGAAGGTGCCATCCCCATGTGGAGCCACTGTTAGCCACCTATAAAATTTGTCATATCAAATGGTGGCTAAATAATTTTTTGAAGCCTTCAAGAAACAATTTTATTGCCAAATAGTTAGTTCTTGAAGTCTTATGAAGATGACTTATCCTTGATTTAATCTTCACTGTTGTTTCCCTCTCTCAATTCTGAAAATCTGTTGTTTTCCTGAAGAAAATACTGCTGCAAAAACTCCATTTTTCCTCATTTTGCCCCTCCATTCACTTATTATTAACCTTCATTTTTATCCCCTTTTTCCCCATGAGATTCCTCTATTTTCCTTCATTTCCCTTCTTCCCTTCATAAAAACCCCTTTGATAAGGTTTAAAACTCCTTTTTTGCCTTATCGGAAGCTTTCAATATCCTTGAAAATCCTTGAAAAATCATAAAAAAACCCACTTTTTACATTATAGGCCTAAGCCCCTTCCGGCTAAACCATAAACCACTTCCCCACCATGCAACCTGGCGCCAGAACCAAGCGTTAAGGTCCAAAGGTGCTTATCGCAATCAGGGCATTCATGTGAAACATATTTCTTTTGTTACGTAAAAAACTCTAATTGTGATTGGCCCTTATTTCTAAAATCCCGATCCCTTCATCTTTTCATCTACCCAAAGGCCCCGCAATTGAGTGCTAAAACATTATATAAAACCCTCCCCGATGCAAATTTCCCTTTGTATTTCATAAAATACCCCATTTTTTCATATTATAAAGAGTCCCGACGGTTCATTAGTTGGGAAAACCTCCACCGTTGATCTTAAACCAATCAACGATCTGCGGAATCTCACATCAAAGATTTCATTGGGCGTGTTTAAATATTTTATTACCTCCTCCTAATTGGCCACCTTCCGATGGCTTCTCAGCCATTGATCTCCCCCGCTAGGCTCAGATCCGATGGCCCACATTGCTCTTTTTCATAAGCCCATCCCTCCGCCTTTGGACCTCCGATTCATTCTCCACCATAGATCTGATCCTCAGATCAACGGTCTACATTCAATCGCATCTGCACTCTTTTCCCTTTTTCCCCGCCAATCGAAAATATTCCAATTGCATCTGGGTCGTCCATACAATAAGATCCGATGGTCCAGATCATTTCTCCCTTCCCTTTGTTATTTTTCATGAGCCCCGTTGTATAAAGTTTTAAGCGAATCTTCGTCGTTGATCTTTGCAGATAAACGGCCCACATTGACCCATTCTCCGCCCAACCATCACCTCATGTGTTATTTCATTAGCCCCAAGATTGAATCTGGGCCGTCCATATTGAAGATCCAACGGTCTAGATCCAACCCGATAGGCCCAACTCTTTTGGGTCCTACCCCTCCCAGATCAAATCTCCACCGTTCATTCTCTGATCCGATGGTCAAGGTTAAAACCGTCTTGGCCCCGCCCCACCTATTATCGCTCGAGCATCTATTCTCCATCGCGCTCTCTCCACGACCGTCCGATCTAAGACCCGAGATTTGAAGGCCGATGCACAGTTTCGCGTGATTTTTAGCCTGAAAATTAATGATCCAAAATTACACGATGAGGGTGGTTTTGAAAGGCCACGTGTTAGCCAGTGATGCATATCGCGTTCAAAAAGTTAAAACTGCCTTCCTTCCTTTTCGTCGTGCGAAAACAGTGGTTTCTATAGCCGAAACCACTTTACCCCATTTGTATTGCATTCCATCATGTTTAATCTCCGTTGTTGATCTCTGCAGATCAACGGTCCCAGTTTAATCTCGCCCTCCGCCCATCCTCCAAGGGACTTCATAAGTGATCTCCACCATTTATCTCCGTGGACTAAACCAATCCAATGGCCCAGGATCATTCGGAAACCCCAATTTCATTTTTAACCCTTTTTTCCTCCACCAAAGGTTTTTTCACCCATTTCTTCACATTTTCGTCTATTTTATTATAAAGTGGAACCTCCTCTTTATATATTCACAATTAATCTCAATCGTTGATCTCTGCGGATCAACGGATCTAACTTAATATTCCCACCATTTTTTCAACCGCCTCCCATCTGACCCCATCAAGCAATCCTCGTCGTTGGATTCTTGCATCCAACGGTCGTGATCTAACCCCAGCCTCCAAAGTAGTTTAGAACCAACTACGTAGGATTTTCCTAATTTCGTATGTTTGTGCAGGTTTTAATGGTTTTTATCAAAAGTTTTAAAAGAGAATTGAAGACCGGGGATGACAATCCCCCATGCCTTTATACGTGAAGAAGATCATTCTACGGGGTTTCCCGTCGAGGATTATCAGTGCCTCATGAGCAGTGATGCCATTTTAAAACCCTCTACGCAACTGCACATCAACAAGACACAACAAAGCTAAATCAAATAGAGAGTATCAGTGTTAGAAGATCCAGTCACAGCAGATATGAAGAATTAAAGATGGTTTACACAGTTTTGAGGGATTACAGCTAAAATTGACAATCAAAAGCCTAATCCACTAAATTAAACGTAGTTGGAAGAACAGAAGATAGAATTTAGGCCTAATTAAGCCTAACACACAGAATCAAATCAAATTAACAGTGTTTAAAGAAAAACAATAATATCTATCAGTCCGAGAAAGCCTCCACTGCCACATCAGAGGCTAATTGAATCCTCTCAGCTACCAAAAGCCACCTGCAGCCTCAAAGCATTCAAAGAAGGCATAGTTATTACCAGAACAGAAGATATTTTACTTAAGGCAGCTGAATAGTTATTTCAGATCAAAGAAACTTATTATAAACTGTCAGCAAAGTTATTACAAGGATAACAAAGAGCCTTAAAGTCAAAAAACCTTCCCAGCGAGCTTACTACTTAATGTAAACCAATTAATATAGAGGAAATATCAAATATTTTCTCCATTGAGCCCCTCAAAGGCTGAGAAGCATTAAACTGTATTAATTGAGCTTATAGATCTTTTCTCTCATCCACCTCCTCATTTTCCTATAAAATATTCTTGAGGAGCACATTGTAAAGGGTTGGTTGCTGAACTTTGATATAATACTTATGTTGGAAACTTTCTACATGTAAATAGTGTTCAGAGGCTCTTGAAGCTCTGTTTGTAATCAAATAAGCTAGGCTGAGAAGAGAAGATGATTTCTGAACTGAAACATTGGACTTGAAGAAGGTAACTGGATTGACATCGATATACAAGCTGATTCTTGGTATCCTGGTCTATATCACTGGTGAAGTGCTTCTTTCTATGTTATTGTTTTCCTTTCATGTATGCCATTTTGTCCACTTATTCTCTGATAAAGAAAAGAAAGCATAGAGTTAGGATTTACTATTTACAGTACCCTTCTCTGACTGATAAGCTTTATCTATATGTTTTCCTCCCAATTGTGTGTTTAAGAATGACTTAAGTTAAGTGTAAATATTATCAAGGAATGTTGGTTTTCCCCTGTCTTGATGTGCAAAGCTTGAAAGGAAGTTTTTGAATGTTATTTTCATTATCTTCTAAGTAGAGTTTGACTAGAAAAGTTTATGGTTTTCTCTGTCTTCTAGTTTCTTTCTCCAAAGGTAATTCTGAAAGTTTTCCTAAGAGTATGTTGAAAGCAGTTTAGATTTAAATGTATCTTATCTGATCTTAGGCTGCACTTTGTTTTTCTTATCTGTTTTCATCCCTTCTGAAAGTAATTATGTGGATTATTGGATTTTTTGTCTGATGAGTTAGCTTTAATACAAGCTTGTCCAAAGAAGTCTATGGTTAGCCCTGTCCTTTGGTTGGTTTTAAACAGTTACTTAAAAGGCTTTTCTTGTTTGGAAATACTGATAAATCCTAGTTGAAATTATTGTCTTTTTCCACCCCTTCAACACTTTTATTGTACCATTCCATCATTTTATATAAGAGATCTTGTGATATAGATAAATTTCCCCTTGGACCACTCTTGAAATTGTTGCGCAATTAAACCCTTTTATGACTCCATAGCCCAATGGACTAAAAACCAGTGTCATATCTATCCTATCAGCCAAAGGTTGTTCTGATTGCTTTCAACTTCACACCTTTGAAACTCTTTCATTTTAGGACTTTCCACTCAATTAAAAATAATGCTCAACCATCCAAAACCAAAAAAAAACCCTTGTTCTTAATAACTAGCCTAATATTTCACATAAAATCCTTAAAGATAAATCAATCTTTGCACTTATAGAGAGACCGCTCTCTGGATTCAGGAGGGCTAGATCCTAGAATCCCAAAGTTGTTCAAGTGTTGTTTTTGTAGTTTTAGTCTCACCAATGCTAAGGTACGGATTCTAACATTAAAGATAAATCAATCTTTGCACTTATAGAGAGACCGCTCTCTGGATTCAGGAGGGCTAGATCCTAGAATCCCAAAGTTGTTCAAGTGTTGTTTTTGTAGTTTTAGTCTCACCAATCTACTAAAATTACAGATTCCTAACACCATGGTTGACCATGATACAACGTGGATGACAATGCTTGATTTTATAAAACACGGTTGACTATGGCTGACCAAGGTTGACCACGTTTGAACATGATTTACCATGATTTACCATGAGTATCATATTGAGACAATCCTTCTCATAATGTGACTTTGGAACATGCTTGGGACAATGAGTTATTTTCATATTGAGATAATATGTAATCCATCCCCTACTCCAAGTGCCCATGGAATTGCGTTATATAGAGATGATGGTGTTTATTTATTTGATGAGACAACTTATAGAAGTATTGTGGGGAGCTTGATGTTTATAACCCACACGAGACCTAATATTACATATTTAGTTTCACTTATTTCAAGGTATATGAAAAATCAATATAAAATACATATGAAGGCAACCAAGAGGATTTTAAGGTATGTGAAAGGCACTCTAAATTTTGGTATTCATTACTACTTAGACTAGAAAGTTCAATCTTGTTGGATTTAGTGATTGAGATTGGGGAGGTAGCATGGATGACCATAAGATATGTAAATTTTTTCTCTTTTGGTTCTGGTTTGATTACATGGAGCTCAGAAAAACAAAGCATTTTTTCCCTCTCATCCACAGAAGCGAATTATGTTGCAATTACCTCAACAGCTACACAATTTCTTTGGCTCATAAAAATTTTCGAAGAAATTGGTGAAAATAAAATTCAGGCTAGAGTGAATTACTGTGATAATGTAAGTGCCATCAAGTTAGCAAAGAATCTAGTTCATCATAGTAGGACAAAGCATTTTGACATGAAATATCACTTCATTTGGGATTTTGTGCAGAACAAGGATGTTGAATTGAAGCACATAAATGATAGCAAATATCTTCAACAAAGAAGTTGCAAAATTTAAGTTTTTGGCACTAAGAGATAAGATAGTAAGCCCTCATTAAGCATTAAGGAGGAGCGTTGGGGATAATGCTTAATATTTTCATGTAATTGCTGACACAACAGATTTTGTGTTCCAAAATTAGGGAAGAAAATTATTATGGTGGTCACTGCTCAAAATTAGGGTTCAGAACATTGGTAGTGTTAGTAGATTTATTTGAGATGATTAGTGAGTTGATTGATAATCATATTCGTAATAGGATTATTATATATACGTACTCTTTTGATTTGAGAATTACATGAGGGTTGAGCTCACTAAGTGAGAACCACATTTGTGTGTTCATTGGTTTTTATATGTTTTTTTTTCTTTTTCTTGTCTCAGTTATCTTGGTTTATGAGTTGGCTTAAAGAATAGGGGCCATTTTCATATTCTACAAATTTTCCCTACAAACTACCATTTTGTATTTGTTGATTGTTATGTGTTCAATCCTACAATTTACTCCACTTGTCCAACTCACCACCTCTATATCCCCTCTTTACCTTCACATTACATTTGTTTGCCAAACATTGTTCTTTTGTTGTGCTTCATAATTGTCTCTTCACCCTTTTAATCAATGTCTCCTATTACTCTTCTATTTCTCTTTGGAAAGTAAAGTCACATATTCTCAATTATTATAGATAAACATGAAACTAATTGATTTAAATTTAAATTTACATAATCCTTAAAAATATTTAATGGGGTATGAGATCAAAATATACCTTGTAAATTATCCATTTTCCATAAAATAATAAAATTCCTTATTTTTTAAACAACACAACCCCTTACTTCACTTTGACTTTGGCTTTTCGTTTCCCTTGCTTGGGGTAATATGCTAGTAATTACATATATGTCGTGCACACAAAAATATTAATATAAATAACAACCACTTTATATGATATCATCATATGCAAGGCCGAAAAAATCTAGTGGGAGAACACATCCTTTTCTTTGTTGCGAATACACTTCAATACTGTGTTAGCCATTTCTATCACAAAGAAGAACGAAAGCTGAAGATATTTCGTTCCTGTGTTGGAATTTTCTTTATTTGATGTAATCACAACAAAGGACTAATAAAAAAGCAATGTCCCGGAGCATGGCTGCTTGATTAAACCTAAATTGAAAATTTGTGATAGACAAAAACCCCATGAGTATCCTTTTCATTATTAGTCCCTTCCTGGACTATAGCGATCGATTGATCGCTCACTATCTATTAATTGATGCTTTGACTTAAATTTTTTCTTCTTCTTTAACCAAAGTTTCATTTAGAATTTTTTTGTTCACCGCAATTTTAACCAAACTTTCATATTCGACCTCTTATTGCGAAAATTCACTTAATTCGCATGCTATTTTAAGAATAGCAAAAGTTTCAAAGTTGGGCAAACAATTGTTAACCAATGTTTTTTAACCGAAAGTCTGAAAAGTTTTGGCATATTTTCATTTTATGCACATTCAGTTTATTTGAAATCGCTGCTCCCTCATAGTTTATGGGCACACACGCCATGGTTGGCTGTGTAATTCTCATATATGCGTAATATGGTTGGTTGTATATGTGTCAACCTCAGACGCATAATGAATGACACAGATGGAATATTATGTCATGTTGGTTACTTTACATGTCAAAATCATTTGTCTACCACCACTTCACTGTGTTTACCCACCTGCCAGTACAACACCTTCACCTCTTCAAACCTCACCACTTTCTTCCCTGCTTTCTCCCAACAGCAGTGCCCTACTTTCTGTACACCGCCTTCACCTCTTCAAACCTCACCTCTTTCTGTCGTGCTTTCTGCTCGTCGTTGTCGATAGTTCTTGGGAATAGACGTAGTTTTTTATTTATTTTAGACCCAGTTGATAATTCTTGGGTATAGACCCAATTTTTTATTTCTTTTGTTTGCAGGAGATGGCATCACGGGCACAAAGGAAGGGGAGGATTGGCTTCACTTTTCCGATATGGTGTTAGTTGTTGTTCCCGTATAGTGTTTGCCGGAGATGGAATCACTGCCAAAGAGAAAGGGGAGAACTGGCTTCATTTTGATTTCCTGATAATGTTTGGGTATAGACCCAGTTTTTTATTTATTTTAGAACAAGAGGTAAAAGGGAATTGATCTTACATCTTATTCAGCTTATTATATTTCCTATCGAATGTAGCTTTTTGGCTTTGCTAAATTGTAAATCACCTTGTCAAATCCATGATCAACTTGTGCGCAGGTCGGTGAGGAAAAAAAAATGTCCATAGAGGTACATTCTGTCTCGTATTGATTTTTTTGTTAGTTTGTCGATTTTGTTTTGGCACCCTCATTTCCCAATTCAAATTATCTGAACCGATGGCTCATTTCTTGTGATCAAATTATATGAACACTAAGTCAAATTTAACTTGATTGGAATTTGGAAATATTTCTGTGTATTAGGCTCATGTGGATTAGTTTCCTTCTCTGTAGATTAGGCTCCTCCTATTAGGTCTTGTGGATTAGGCCCCTGTATCTCTACATTGTAGCTCAATGAGAACTCCTCCTCTACTTGGCTATGATCGACTGGCACTGACTCCTGGCTATTACCTTAAGGCATCTATGATTGGAAATTACACCTGCCAATGAAAGTTCGGACTCTTTCATTCCCAGAATGGGACAAGGCATGAAATGTTTGGAGCTTGCCAACGTACCCTACCATATATAAATCCTTTCGTCTATAGACTCATTCATAAGGCACTGATGGTTCATAAGTCATTGATAAAACATTGTAATGAACATATTAGGGGACGTATAAATCCTTCCCTCTATACACCCATTCATAAGGCATTGATAAAACATTGTAATGAATCTATCAGGCAACGTTTTGGCAAGCCAGTTTATCGCATATCAAGAGCACGGTATGGTTCTTGTTTTTGTGGCCTGGAAATTTGTTTAGAAGGCCAATGAGGTGCAGAGATCGCACATTTTTAGTTATTGGAAGCACGTTTTTTGGCTTTTGCAAGTTTCAGCAACACTTCTCACTGGCAACACAATTGTTGCTACTCACTTGTACTGCGAACACTACTCACTGGTCCTGAGAAGGCAACAACACAATACCATCCTATTCGGCAGGGACTACCACTGCGTGCAGTGCTTGTTAAGAACACATTTCATTTACTTTTTCTCTAATCCAAAAAGGTTTTCTACCTTCCTTTTCGGTACGGTACCTATGCCACTATTTTAAATTTATTATAAAAAAATTCTTGAATATATTCACAAAAATAAGATCATGATATAGGATTATCCTTTTTTCATATTTTTTTAAATATTATATTTATTCAAATAAAAAATGTGTTTATAATGAAAAACAAAGAATTCGAAAAACAAATTATATTGAAAATAGAAACTATTATTTTTTTAATCTTTTCTAAAATTTTATTTATTTATAATAAATTAATTATATTTAGGGGTGGTTGTGAATAATGAAAAAAAATTATTCAAGAACACGATCATTTTATTTGTTGTGAAGATATTTCTTTACCTGATGTAACCACAACACAGAATGAATGAAAAAATCTATTAAAAAACACCGCCATCATTTTTTTTTTGTTGATCTTTACATGATGTAATCACAGATCAATAATGACAGAAAGGTATTTAGGCTATTTGTTGTGAAGATATTTCTTTATCTGATGTAACCACAACACAGAATGAATGACAAAACCTTTTAAAAAACACCGCGATCATTTTTTTGTTGTTGCTCCTTACATGATGTAATCACAGATCAATAATGACAGAAACGTATTTAGGCGATCTTCTAAAACCCCTCTCAAAAGTTGACTGTAAAGCATCACTTCAACGCAACATATAAAAAAATCTATTCAAAAGGAAACATCCTTTCCTGTGTTGCTCTTTACCTAATGTAATCACAACAAAGAAGGAATGAAAAAAAATCATCCTGTTCTTTGTTGCTCTTTATATGATGCAATCACAACAAAGGGCGAATGAAAAAATCGATAGAGAGAACAAGATCCTTTTGTTGTTTCAAATATATTTCTTTCTTTATCTGATGTAATCACAACAAAGAATAAATAAAAATATATATTTAGATCTATTTAATTTTCTATTTATCTAGATTCATGGGTTAAATTTGATGCCCATTTATTCCTTTTTTCACATTTTACCAATGAAATAATTTATTCTAATTTTGAAAAATGTCAAAGTGACGGGTTTATAAAAAAAAATTAGAAGTTTCAATATATATATATATATATGGTAACAACTCGCAATTCATTGTATTTTGGTGTGTTCTAGATAACTTGTGATTTAATATAGTGACTTAGTCAAATTAAATAAAATTAAAATTAAAATTAAAATGAAAATTAAAACTAAGTAAAATAAAAATATAAACTAAAATAAGATTAAAGTAAAATAGTTAATTTACCATACTAGTTTTTGTACTCTACATTTATTACTTAATATAATAATTTTTATTCTTTTAATAAAATTATTTATTTTTGAAGTGACTGAAAATAAAATGAAATTAAAAAAAGCTCTATGTGAAAACATTTTTATTTCGTCAATGTAAAATTAAATTAATAAAAAATAACGTTAAAATAAAAATAGCTTCATGTTATTGACCCAAGGTATTACAATCCATGGCATTGAAGAAGTTTGCATGTCAAGAGATTTGATCCCTCTAGGCCCTTATAGCTCCAGATTTAAGATGGATCTAGGATGGCTGATGGATCTAGGTTGGATGTAATGTAATGTGTTGTTTATCCCTAAAAATAAAAATCACACTATGTGAAAACATTTTTACTTAATCAAAATAAAATAAAAATAACCTAAAAATAAAATTAAAATAAAAATAATTTCATGGTTCTACACAGAGAGATATCAAATAGCTTGTGAGGCAAACACCTCTTTTCACCCAGTGAAAAGAAAATTGAATCCTTTTGAGGCTTGGTGGATCCAAATTTAAAATGTATTTATGTTGGTCACATTTTGTAAGCCTAGATGATACTTTAGAAGTGGGTATATTTTTATGTTATACATTCCTAGATGAGGCTTTAGAAGTGGGTATGTTTTTTATTTTATACATTTTATTTTTAAATATTGTTAGCAGTGGTAAATAACTCATTTCCCCATTAAGCTAGAGATTTAAAGATAATAGGGAAATTGAGATTATGGATTGTGTGAGTTTCAAGATGATTTTATATAAATTGTTGTTTTCTTTTTGTGAGTGAGTTATCACTTAGTGAGATTATTTATATTCCAATTTCTTCATCAAGTCTATCAATATGTATTTGGTGGGTGAACATGCATACACCTAATTTAATAAAGCCTTGATTTGGTTAAATATTTGATCAATGCTTCAAATTAAAAATCACTTGACTATTGTTCCACCCCTATAGGGTCACTTTCCTCAAGTAGAGACTTCACTCAATCTCGGGTAAGTTTGAGTAGATTTTAATATATTTGAATAATTTATACAAGAAAATTGTGATATATGGAGCATAGACATTTTTTTAACAAAAGCTTCTTGTAATTTGATTAGAATCTTCCATTTCATGGAATATTTTCCCTCCTCCATGGAATTCCTTCAAGACGAGTTTTTAACTAGTAAAATGACATTTTAGTTATTATGTTAAAGAGAAGACTAAAACAATTATTTTTTTTTGGAAACGTTTATTTGTTTTATTGTTATGAAAAATAAAAATTGGTTATAGAAAAGAGTTCCATAAAAAGTAAAAATGTTGATAGTAAAAGTATTCTAAGAAATGAAAGGTCATTGGACAGTTTGAACAGTTACCTGCTCCTCTGAAGATAAAAGGCTTATCCCAGTGAGGAATGGGGGTTCTGTTCATAAACTAAGGAAGAGAGTGAGGAATTTTCGTGAGATAGTAGAGACCAGTGGAAACCACTCGGCGTTCCTGAGAATTTCTGGTACTGACTGGACTTGAAGTCTTGAGGTCAAAACAGAAAACACTGTCAAAATGTACCTCTCAGGTGTGGAGCACGGGGGAAAGAGAAGGAAGTAATCGCCTCTATTTAAGGTTGCATGGACATCAGCAGTGAATTTCACATATAGATAAGTATCTGTGCTTTCCAGTAAATTAAAAACAGGAACAATTTTATTAAGTGTATATACAAGTATGTGTTTAGTTAAAGTCTATGACAACAATTTTATGAAAGACAAATGTTGAAAAATATTGGTTTACATATTCCTTTATGATTTAAGAAAGTCATTTATAGGTTCTGTAAATTATATATGGAGCATATAGTGTGTTTCTGAGTTCAGTAAACATGAATATATTAGAGTAAATATTATGGTAACCGTGTTATATAATTAGAGAAGTAACTGTGTTATATTAATAAAACAGTAATTGTGTTATATAAACACAGAAGTAGTATTTTTCTTTAGAAAAACCATACTACTTGGAGAACTACTTTGCATCGATTAATATACCAAAGTTATGAAAACAGGAATAGAAATTAGAGGAATAATAAGTACTAAGAAAACAATCTAATAGTAAACATTCAAGGCACATAGTCATATTTCACAACTCTGTCATTTCAAACTATAGAAGAGAGAACTGTTGGTTCTGGGTACGAGGTGGAACCTCAACCCAAAACATGTTGTTCCTCAAAAAATAACTATACTCGGACAAGATTTCAAGGTGGTCTGATCACCTAAAACTATATATACAAGATTCCTATTGTGGTAACCTTAATTGATGGAACCTTAATTAATGGAAGGAAAATAATTGTGCAGGAGTAAAAGAGCTTTCCTTCTGAAAACTAAACTATACACAAAAATCATGTGAAACATAATAAAAAACAAATTCCATATACATGGGAAAGGATGCAAAATAGTGCAAAAACACATGGACCGGCCAGAGGGTATGCACAAAAACCAAATCGTTAACTTGGTATTCCATTAATGAAAATGAAAATAGTATAAATATAAACTTCAACTGAGACCATATTCCTTAAACAATAAATGTATCTTTGGAATTTGAGCACAAAATTCAAATGGAAAACCCCATAGGGAAATTATACGAAAAGAGAAAACAATATAAGACCTCACAGAGGTTTCAATGTCCAAACTAAATCTATATAAACTGGGTTGAGAAATTACATTGAGACTGAGAGGATAGGTCCGTAGGAATCCCTCTACGAGAGGAAATCAAAATGGAAGAAATACACAGTTAATTTAGTGATACGAAAATTTAATAAAAATATTGTGCCAACTGACAGCACCGTAAAATTGAGGTAAAAGCCTAGCAGTATTAAGCTAAGAACATGGATAAGAGGAGGAAATTTTCTTGAGAACCCAAACAACACGATACAAGATTACATGGGAGGACAATGGCGTGATTAGCGAAAGAAAACCATAACATACAAATACTAAGGAAAACGTAAGGTAGACCTGGCTTTTGGAAAGTAGGTACCTACAAATACAACAAACAGGTCGATAAGTAATGAAACCACAATGTTAAACTGAGGTTTAAAACTTGAAGGGTAATCGAGAAAGAGGATTTGATGATTTTATTACTTGTAGAAGAAAGCCTCCAAGCGAAAAGACGAGTGCTAAGCTAGAGAACAAAATACCAGAGGATGAGTAAAATTTAATAAGAAAACAACCTTTGAATTGACGAATGTTTAAGAGAACAACAAGAAAGATAAAACAACTGATAAAGCCAAAACAATGGTGTTACTTGTGCCAAGAACCCGAATGGACATGTAATTCTCTGCAACAGTGGTGGTGGCTGGAATAACCTTCTCATTATTTCCGCAGAGCTATTGCTCTTCCTCGATTTAATATTTCATGCATTCTTTCTAGCTAGGTATTGATTTAGCCGGCAGAGGGAGCCAAGCTTGTAGCTCAAACCCTCAAAGGGTTGCAGACCTAGCTGTCGCATAGGTAGAGAGAAATGAGACGGAGCGGATTGGATTTCTGAGTATTACCGGAATATTTCCCGCTGATGTTTACACCGTAGATCCATAAAGGTATCGAGCAGTGTGCAATGGATAGATGGTCGTCAAAAAATAACACAGGTCATAAACAAATCTAACAAGTGTTGTGTGCCATAAATTTCAAGGGTGTGATCGTAACCAAAACCTGACGGGTGGTACCCAAAACAAATCTTGAGACAGATTATTACAATGCGTGTACCATAAACAATTTTAGGACTATAATTGGATTTATGTAAAGGGAAAATTTATACATGTAACGTAATTATAATAATCCAGGAATCGAGTTCATTTTCCATGAAAGCTATGTATATATATAAATTGTGTTAGATATAAATAACCCAAAACTATGTGAACATATTTAATACTAAGCAGATTAAAGTCTGATCCTTAGAGTTTAATCATTTAGTTTAACTTTATGGTAAGAGATAAAAAAAAATGATGTGGTATAACGATAAGTGTTACAAGTGGTATCAGATCAGCGTTCGCACACTGGGACCCTAGGGGTCACCTAATGAGTTTAAAATGTGTGTATACTGATGCACATGAAATAAATTAGTACTGGAAAGGACTAAATGAGAATGATTTTGACACAATAAACACCTCAGGTTACTGGGGAACCTACACCCCAAGCACAACCAGAAATGAATCTTGAAATGTAGATTCAGTTGAGCGTAGATCAACACCAGCAGACTAGTAGACTACTGGAGGAACAACAACACTAGACTGGCATACTATTAAGTAATGTGCAGATTTTGTAGGAGGAGATGGTCCGTGTGAGAAATGAAAATGAACGTCTGATGCAGGAGCAGGAAAGGATACGTAAGAGCATTTATGACAAGCAGAATCAAGGGGTGTTATAACCCAATCCTGATATGGGTATACAAGAAGAAAACGAATGAAAAACTAAGGACCAAACCACAAATAGAACGGGAAAGAGTCCTTCACAACAAAGAAACAAGAACATAAACTATAATGAAGCTGAGCCTGGTAACATGTCAGATCAGCAGGAAATTAAGAAGAAAAAAGTGGAGCTTCAAGGTGAGTTTCGAAAAATAAAACCACCTACATTCGATGGAGAAGTGGAAGAAGTGGCAGAGGCTTGGTTGATAAATATGAATAAGTACTTTCAAGTGTATGAGTACAACAACAACCTTAAAGCCAAATTGGCCATTACCGGTTGAGAGAAAAAGCCAACCTGTGGTGGGAGGAGGTAAAGAATGTTCGCAGCATTGAAGATCAATATGTTACATGGGATTCATTCCAACAATACTTTAAAGATAAGTATTTGACAGAATGTTTTTATGACGAAAAATCCAGACAATTCCATGACTTAAAGCTGGGTTAGATGACTAGGGATTAGTATATTACCAAATTCACCTCCTTATTAAGATACGTTCCTTATCTCAGAGATGAAAAGGCTAAGGTTCAAAGGTTCCTGAGTAGTCCGCCAACCCACATGACGGAATGAATTGAATTCGTAAATCCCAAGACCATGGACGAAGCGATTCATAAAGCTCGAATGTGCTACTAGCAGTCCAAGGCAAAAGGGGAGGTGGACAAATGTTGGTAGCCAAGAAAAGGACAGAAAAACAGTTCAAACTTCAAGGGTGCTAGAAGTAACAATTTTAAAATTCTCCGCGAAGTTCAGTAAGTAAGCAGTTTGGCAGAAATCATCAAAGAACCAAATGGCCTACTGAAGAGAGGCCTACAGAGGCTTCTAGCAAACCTGAGCATGGACAAGTATCCAAACCACACCTGCAGTGTTGGGGGTGTGGTGAGGCACATTATTATAAAAATTTCCCACAACCAGGAAGAAGTGAAACATTTTCTAATTTTCAGGAAGCTTCTATAGTGGGAGATGTGGCTCAAAAAATACCTCGAATCAACGCAGCGTTGGAAGATTGTCAAGCAGATTATCAGCCAACGATAATAGAGTTTGAAGGTAAGTTACTGTCTCAGTATTTTTCTATTCTGGTTGACCAAGGTGCAATTTTAAGTTATGTAAACCCCAAAATAGTAGAAGTATGTAAATTAAAAGGTTAGAAATTCAAAAACCCTTGGCTGGTACAACTAGCCACAGGAGCAAAAATAAAAGTAAGTGCCAAAATTCCAAACTACACATTGAAAATTGCAGACCAACAGTTAAACGTGGACCTGAATATACTGACATTAGGGTCCTATGGTGTTTTGCTAGGTATGGATTGGCTAGAGAAACATTGGACATTGGTGCACTGTAAATAAAATATTATATACTACAGAATGCAAGATGGAACACACAAGAGATTTAAGGAATCAAGAAACCATTATGGTTGTGTCCTATTACAACATCTCAAATGAATAAGTGTATGAGGAAGGGATGTCAGATTTATGCTATCCAGCGAGTGGCACAAGACTTCATGGATGTATCTCCAGAAGATGTACTCGGATTATGGAAAAATAAAAATTGGTTATGGAAAATTAGTTCCATAAAAAGTAAAAAGGCTGATAGTAAAAGTATTCCAAGAACTGAAAGGTGGTTGGACAGTTTGAACAGTTACCTTCTCCTCTGAGGATAAAAGGCTTATCCCAGTCAGGAATGGGGGTTCTATTCATAAACTAAGGAAGAGAGTGAGGAATTTTCCTGACCTTGTAGAGACCAGTGGAAACCACTCAGCGTTCCTAAGAATTTCTGGTACTGACTGGACTTGGAATCCTAAGGTCACAGCAGAAAACACTGTCAATTTGTACCTCTCAGGTGTGGAGCATGGGGGAAAGAGAAGGACGTAATAACCTATCTTAAAGGTTGGGTGGATGTCAGTAGTGAATTGCACATAAATATAAGTATCTGTGATTTCCAGTAAATTAAAAATGAGAACGGTTTTATTAAGTGTATATACAGGTATGTGTTTAGTTAAAGTCGAGGATAAAATTTTTATGAAAGACAAATGTTGAAAAATATTTGGTTCTGTATTCCTTTATGATTTAAGAAAGTAATTTATAGGTTCTGTAAATTATATTTTGATCATATAGTGTATTTCTAAGTTTAGTAAATATGAATATATTAGAGTAAATACTATGGTAACATTGTTATATAATTAGAGAAGTAATTGTGTTATATTAATACAACAATAATTGTGTTATATAAACACAGGAGTAGTATATTGCTTTAGAAAACCTACTTCTTGGAGAACTAATTTGCATTGATTAAAATCTACCAAGGTTATGAAAACAGGAATAGAAAATAGAGGAATAATAAGTACTGAGAAAACAATTTAATAGTAAACATTCAAGGCAGATAATTGGATTTTAGAACTCTATCATTTCAAACTATAGAAGAGCGAACTGTCGGTTCTAGGTATGAGGTGGAACCTCAACCTCGAACAGGTCGTTCCTGAAAAACTAACTCAACACGGACAAGATTTCAAGGTGGTCCGATCACCTAAAACTATATATACAATATTCCTGTTGTGGTAACCTTAATTTATGGAACCTTAATTAATGGAAGAAAAATAATTATGCAGGAGTAAAAGAGTTTCACTTTCGAAAACTAAACTGTACACAAAAATCATCTAAAGCATAATGAAAAACAAAATACATATACATGGGAAATGATGTAGAATAGTGAAAAAACACATGGATTGGCCAGAGGCTCGGTATGCACAAAAACCATATCATTAACTTGGTATTCCATTAATGAAAACGACAATGGTATAAATATAAACTGCAACTGAGACCATATTCCTTAAATATTTAAAGTATCTTTGGAATTTGAGCAAGAAATTCAAATGGAAAACACCGTAGGGAAATTATCCAAAAAGAGAAAATAATATAAGACCTCACGGAGGTTTCGATGTCCAAACTAAATCACATAAACTGGGTCGGAAAATTCCACTGAGACCGAGAGGATGGGTCTGAAGGAATCCCTCCACGATCGGACATCAAAATGCAAGAAATACACACTCAATTTACTGATATGGAAATTTAATAAAGATACGGTGCCAACTGACAGCACTGTAAAACTGAGGAAGAAGCCTATTAGTATTAAGCTAAGAACATGGAGAAGAGGAGGAACTTTTCTTGAGAACCCAAATGACACGATACAGGATTACCTGGTAGGACAATGGCGCGATTAGCGGAAGAAAACCATAACATACAAATCCTAAGGAAAATGTAAGGTAGACCTGGCTTTCGGAAAGTAGGTACCTACAAATACAACAACCGAGTCGTTAAGTAATGGCACCGCAATGTTAAACTGAGGTTTAAAAATTGAAGGGTAATCGAGAAAGAGGATTTAACGATTTTATTACCTGTAGAAGTAAGCCTCCAAGCGAAAAGACGAGTGTCGAGCTGGAGAACAAAAGACCATAGGATGAGTGAAAATTAATAAGAAAAGAACCTTTGAACTTACGAATTTTTAAGAGAAAAGCAAGAAAGATAAAAACAACTGATAAAGACAAAAAAATGGTGTTACTTGTGTCAAGAACTTGAACGGACATGTAAATCTCTACAACAGTGGCGGTGGCCGGAATAACCTTCTCATTCTTTCTGCAGAGTTACTACTCTTCCTCTATTTAATATTGCATGCATTCTTTCTAGCTGGGTACTAATTTAGCCGGTGGAGAGAGCCAAGCTTGCAGCTGAAACCCTCAAAGGGTTGTAGACCTGGCCACCACACACGTAGAGAGAAATGAGATAGATTTGATTGGAGTTGTGGGTATTACCAGAAGATTTCCCACTGACGTTTACACCGTATATCCCTAAAGGCATCGAGCGGTGTGCAATGGATATATGGTCGTCAAACAATAACTTAAATCATAAACAAATCTAACAAGTGTTGTGTGCCATAAATTTCAAGGGTGTGATCGTAACCAAAACCTGACGGGTGGTACCCAAAACAAATCTCGAGACAGAGTATTACAATGTGTTTACCATAAAAAAATTTAAGACTATAATTCGATTTATGTAAAGGGAAAATTTATACATGTAAGGTAAGTATAATAATCCAGGAATCGAGTTCATTTTCCATAAAATTTATGTATATATATAAAGAGTGTTAGATATACATAACCCATAACTATGTGAACATATTTAATACTAAGTAGATTAAATTTTGATTCTTAGATTTTAATCATTTAGTTTAACTTTAAGGTAAGAGATAAAAAAAAATTTATATGGTATAATGATAAGTGTTACACTCCTCCTTTAACTGAGCCTCATGAGTAGCAGACTATTCTCTAGGAAAGGATTCATCTTAACTTCAGTAAGTTCAATTAGCCTTTAATTTCATTTGAAAACATTTATTAACAATATCTAATATCCACAAGTTAAACATCATTTTAGAAAAATCTTATTAAAATAAAAATGTTATATTATATTCAAAATAAATCTAATTAAAAATGAAACTTTGGAAAATTATTTCTAGCAATGACATAATGTTTTTCACCTTAATCTCTTCAAAGTTTAACCACATTGGCTTCAATATTTGCAAGTATACATTTTTTTTTTCTTTTCGTTTACCTTAGATGAAATTGGTAAAAGGAAATATTAAAAGTGATATGAAGGGTCATTTAAAAATGAGATCGTCATAAAAAATTCTATCATGGGTAGCGGGACCCGTCAAATTTAGCCCCCTACATATATCCATATAATTCTATATATATCATAACCTAGAGGAATCAAATCTCTAAAAGTGCAAAATTTTCCTCAAATTATTCATTCGAAGTTATTAAATAATATTAATAATATAATATATTAATATTATATTCAATAATAATAACAATATTAATATTGTAATATATTAACATTAATATTATATTTAATAACCAACCTAGATCCATCTTTAACTCTGGATCTACAAGTGCACGGAGGGATCAAAATCTCTCGAGGTGATAGATCCAATCTCTTGAGGTGATAGATCCTGAGTTAAGATGGATCTATGTTGGTTTGGATCTAGGTTGGTTTCAGTGGTGTGCGGGAAAGGAAAATATATGGAACATATGATTAATTTTATCAATAATATGTAGATACATCTAATATTAGTATAACCATTTTAAATATGCTAAATATTTCTGAGATTTATATCATCATTTTAATTTTAAATTTTCCGAGTTACCTCAGTTTGTTGAGATGATAAATATTGTAAAATAAATTTAATGATGAAATAAAAGTTTTGAATGCAAAGTGACAATGTAATAGTGTTGAATGATATAAAATCTAAATAATAATAATGTATCCAATTAAAAATAGTCTTCATTGTGATGAATCTCAAACTATTTTCTTCTACTATTCTTATTGTCACCCTTGTTAGTTTTTACATCTTTTCATATCGATTGTATCAAAAGGATATTTGAAATCGTAAACAATTTAAATATTTAGCTTGAGTTGTTGTAGTAAACATCATATCTTGTCTCTCTTGCTCTCCAACATTAATAGGTTTATTAACTATAACAAAAAAATCAATGTTAATAATCTTTTGTGCTTACACTAAAATCAACGCACACTATTAATCCAATGGCCTTAAAATTAATGTACCATCTTACATCTAATTACATCAAATCATAAATAAACATATACATTGAAATCAATGCATCTAATGCAAGAAATCAAATAAGATTAAAAAACATCTACAAGGAAATCAATGAATCTAATTCAAGTAATAAAATAGGATTAGAAATCAACATCTACACTCAAATAAATGCATCTACTGCAAGTAGTCAAATAGGATTAAAAACCAACATCTACACTTAAATCAAATCAATATCTATAGTGAAATCAATGCATTTAGTGCAAACAATCAAATAGTATTATAAATCATCTACATTGAAATAAATGCATCTAGTGCAAGCAATAAAATATAATTCGAAATCAACATCTACATTGAAATTAATGCATCTAGTGTAATAAATTAAATAGGATTAGAAATCACCATCTACACTAGAATCAATGCAATTAGTGAAAGCAATCAAATAGGATTAGAAATCATCTACATTTAAATCAATGCATCTAGTGCAAGTAATCAAATATCATTAGAAATTAATATCTACACTAAATAAATGCATCTAGTGCAAGAAATCAAATAGGATTAGAAATCACCATCTACACTCAAATCAATGCATCTAGTGCAATAGATCTTCTTCCCTCTCCCCCCACCCCTCCATCTATATATATATCTCCATCAATATCTCTTTATTTGTCTCTCTATCTCTTCCTCAAAAACATACATGATCTCCCACTCCATATTTATCAATCTCTATGTACCTATCTTCCTGTCTCCATCTCTCCCTTCTTTCTCTTTACCTTCCATCTATATATTTATCTTCCTCCATCTCTCTATTTCAACCCCAAAACATACATTCTCTTTCTTCAATCTATCTATCTATCACTACCTCCTCCTCTCCCTCTCCCTCTCTCTCTCTCTCTCTTCCCCATCCCTCGCTCTCCCCCGGTTCTATCTCTCTTCCCTCATATTGTCCTCTCTCCCTCTCTCTCCATATTCTTTAACACCCCCCTCTCTCTCTCTCCACCTTTCTCTCTCTATGTATTTCTTCTTACCTCCCTCTCTCTCCCCTCCATCTCCATATCTCTTTCCCTACCTCTCTCCACTCTCTCACATCATATCTCTCTTCCTTTCTCTCCCACCTCTCTCTCTCTCTCTCCACCTTCCAACTTTGTTACTATATGCCTCTCTCTTGCCTTCTCTCCCCCCTTCTCTTCATTTCTCCTTCTTGGTCTCTTAATCTCACCCAAAACATACACACTCTCTCTATATCTCTACATTTTAACTCCCTCTCTCTCTCCACTTCTCACTCTCTATGTTTTTCTTCTTCCCTCCCTCTCTACTCTTATATCCCTCCATTTCTCCTCCTCTCTCTTGTCCTTCCTCTCTCTCCCTTTCTCTCATACCTCCCTCTCTCTTCCCCCATCTCTCTCTCTATCTCTATCTCCCCCCTACAATGCTCTCTCTTCCCCCATCACTCTCTTTCTCTCTTGCCTCCCTCTATCCCCCCTACTCTCTCTCTATATTTATTTTCCATTCAATCCCACCCCCCCTCTCTCTCTAATCCTCTCTTTCCACCCCATCACTCTATCTCTCTTTCAAACTATGTTACTGTAATCCTCCCTTCCTCCTCCTCTCTCCTTCTTTCCCTCCTTGTCTCCGTATATCTTTCTATGTCTATTTATCTCACCCCTAAACATGCATAATCTCTCTCCATCTCTCCTTTGTCACTACCCCTCTCTCTACTTATCACTCTCTATGTATTTCTTCTCCGCTCCCTCTCCCCCCCTCCAAATCCATCTCCCTATCTCTCCCTCTCTCCTCCTCCTCTCATCCTTCCTCTCTCTCCCACCTTCATCCTTCCGTTTTTCTCATACCTCCCTCTCTCTTCCCCCTTCTCTGTCTCTCTCTCTCTACCCTCCAATCCTCTCTCCTTCTCTCTCTCCCACCTCCATATTTATGTCTCCCTCTCCCTCTCTTACTCTCTCTACCTCTATCACTCCTCTCCCTCTCTTACCCTTCTCTACCTCTCTCACTCCTCTCCCTCTCCCTCTCTTCATTCCTCCTCTCCCCTCTCCTTCATTTTATCTTCATATCTCCCTTGTCACTCCCCCTATTTCTCTACCTCTATCATATGTCTTTGTTATTCCCTCCCATATATATTTAGAGTTAATATATATATCATCATATATTAATATATATTATTGTATTAATCCAAAGTTATTAAATTTAATAATATTAATATTATAATATATTAATATAAATATTAGATTTAATAATAATAACATTAATATTAGGGTTAATAATGTTTTTTATTGCATGGTATTAAGAATAATTTAGTCCTTGGTATTTGTCTCATAGGCTAGGTATTAGTTAGATGTAGATTTCTAATACTATTTGATATATTTTTATTTATTTACCTTACCTTTTATATATATATTTATTTATTTACCATACCTCTTTTATAAATATGGTATTTGGTCAGTGGTATTTGTCTCATGGTATTTGGCACATAGGCTTCACCTAAATAAAACCTCTTTTTTGAGTTTTTATAAATATAAAAAGGTTTATGGAGTAAATATAAAAAGAGGTTTTATTTATTTACCATACTTGTAATTTATTTATATTTTTATTTATTTCCATACTTGTTGGTAAGTATAAAAATATGTTATATTTATTTACCATACCTCTAGCTTATTTGAATTTTTATTTATTTACCACACCTCTTTTTTGAGTTTTGGTAAACCTCTTCATATATTTTTTTTAAAGCTTCTTATTTTGGCCAACATTAGTGAAATTTGAAGAGGACACACAAACTTACACATCTTCCCTTATAATCAGAATTGTCCACCAATAAGAAAAAAATGAACATCCCTAAGATAAGAACTAATTCTCATGAGCTTCTCAGTGAGACTGAGGGGTGGTCTGTTCCCAAGACCGGGTGGTCTATTGCCAAGACCCATTGGAATGATAGAATCTTTGACTCTTACTCCCATTCGCTCTCAATTCCCCTTCTCTTTGACCATAGAAACAAGATTTTGAAGAATCAAACTTAGATTCTTTCTCCTTTCTTAAGGTCTCATAAATAGCATTGGTCACCATCATCATTATCATCATCATTTTAATATATTCCTAGGTTATTGTTTTCCTTTTAATTATTCATTTCACAAATATTTAATTAAAAAAAATATTAAAAAAAATGCATCACTATTTTGAATATTTTTTTATGTTGAATTATATTGTAATGGTTTATCTATAGTGTTATTTTCATTTTTGTTTTTAATAGATATTAATTATTTTATTCTTATTATTATTTTATTTGATACCTAACATACTTATACATCTCCTCATACTAACTTATACATCTCCTCATACTAGTTATACATCTCGTCATACTAAATTGAAAAATACATTTTTGCACACAACAACAAACAAAACTAACCAAAAAAAATCTATAAAAAACACCAATAGAAAGATATTTACTTCTTTACTTTACCTGATATAATCACAACAAAGAACTAATAAAAAATCTATTCAGAAAACACGATCCTTTTCTTTGTTGGGAAGGTGTTGCTCTTGACGTGAGGTAATCACCAGAAGGAAGTAATGAAAATAATCTATTTAGAGAACAAAATTCTTCTCTTTGTTGCTCTTGTAATGACAAACACGATCGTTTTGTTTGTTGTGAAGATATTGCTTTCTTTTACCTGATGTAATCATAACAAAACAAATAACAAATAAAAGTCTATCCAGAGAACACGATCCTTTTCTTTGTTGTAAAGATGTTGCTCTTTACAAAGAACGACTCGAACACGATCCTTTTGTTTTTTGCGAAGATATTTCTATCTTTATCTGTTGTAATCACAAGAAAGAACGAATGAAAAATCTATTGAGAGAACACAGTCCTTTTCTTTGTTGGGGAAGATATTTGATTATTTATCTTTCCTTACTTATCTGTGGTAATCAGAACAAAGAACGAATGAAAAGATCTTTTTAATTGTTGCGAAATTATTTCCTAATTTGATGTAATGACAACAACAAAGAACGAATGAAAAAATCTGTACGGAGAAAACTGAGCTGTGGTAATCAGAAAAAAGAACGAATGAAAAAATCTATTCAGAAAACGCGATCTTTTTAATTGTTGCTAAGATATTTCTTAATTTGATGTAATGACAACAAAGAACGAATGAAAAAATCTATACAGAGAAAACTTATCTGTGGTAATCACAAAAAAGAGCGAATGAAAAAATCTATTCAGGGAACGCGATCTTTTTAATTGTTGTGAAGATATTTCTTAATTTGATGTAATGACAACAAAGAACGAATGAAAAAGTCTCTACAGAGAAAACGTTGTTTTTAATTCTTGCGAAGACATTTCATTAGTGCGTTAACCCTTTCGTAATCATAACAACACGATCTTTTTAATTGTTGCGAAGATATTTCTTAATTTGATGTAATGACAACAAAGAACGAATGAAAAAATCTATTTGTTGCCAACACATTTAATTAATGCTTTAACCCTTTACGTGTTGTAATCACAACAACAAGATTTTTTAATTGTTGCGAAAATGTAATGACAATAGAGAACGAATGAAAAAATCTATACATAGAACAAGATGCTTTTTATTTGTTGCAAAGACATTTCATTAATACGTTAACCTTTTCTTTACTTGTAATAAAAAGAATATTTTATTTATTCTTTAATTTGATTGGTTGATTTTATTTTAGCGTTGATTTGAAGCTCATTCTGAAATCTATTGCGAAGGCTATGGGATGTTTAAAATATATATATAGAGAAGTATTGGTTTTTTTTTTTTTTTTAAACAAATGTTATTTATATTTATTTAGTTGTGAATATGATTTAATATAATTTTATGTAAAGTAATTATAAATTAAAAAATAAAAGTAAAATTTATATAGAAAAAAAAATGCTAAAAAAATATTTTAATGTTATATAGAATAAAATATCTAATATGTTGATGTTTATGATGGCTAAGACCAAACTTTGGTATATTGGACCTAAAGAAACAAATTATTTAGTTTGCTTTAAAATTGTACTCCTATGCTCAAAGAGCTTGGAGAGAAGTGTCAAGAGCTCACTATAATTTTCACACGTTAAAAGGCTACGAAGGTCTGTATTAAAACAAAGATTATGAAACTGAGATCTATGGTTGTACGCGGGGCACTTTAAGAGGAAGTGATTTTCATTCTCAATGTTCATATTCTCATAGATGGTTTAAGCTAGTTAAAATAGAGAGATACTTTTGATTTTCTAGAGTAGGCTTGATGACCTCCTTACAATATCTTAATTTTCTTTAACCTCTAAATATTTCTCACACCACATTTTCTCTTTAAACTTAGAAGTAACAATTTATTTGATGTTATTAATATTTTGCAATGCAACATTTTCTTCGATCTCCCAATAATTTAACCCCAAACATCACATCAGTAGTGTAAAATATATTAATAACAAAAAGACTAGTTTATTGTGAGCGAATAACTCAATACAGATTACATAATAATCTGTATAGCATTAAAAAATACAATTTAAACAATAAAAAATTACATATTGTTTTTTGTACTCTAAAATAAATCTATATCTAAAAATATTTGATCCTCTCCACTAATATTTAATCCATTATTATAATTCCACTCATATTAAAACCATAATTAGAATAAATTTATAATAATTTAATTCAAAACTAAACACAAATAAACTAAACTACAAAACTGAAAACTGACAACTAGAGCTTTTCTCTACATGAATTTTATTAAATCCATAATTAAAATAAATTTATGATAATTTAATTACAAAATAAACACAAATAAACTAAACTACAAAATTGAAAACTGACAACTGCAGCTTTTCTCTACGTGACTTTTATTGATAAAGTTTTTTCCACACATTACTTATGCCCTTATATTTTATTAACAAACTTTATCCACACATTAATGATAGTACGTGGGAAAGTTATCCATCACCCTCCACCTTCAGATATGTTTCCATTGCCGACAAATTGTGAAGGGTATTTAATTGAGAGTTTAGGATGTGCTTGTATTAGCGTGAAGTATTGTAGTGAAGAGGAGCTAGAAGGTCAGAGTTGAGGAGGAGCAAAGGAAAAGAAGGTAAAGATGGCAGGCATGAGTGTTGTTAATTTTCTTACCGATAAACTTGGTTCTGTCTTTGCCGAAAAGATGAAGAAAGAAGTATCGGTTGTGGTCAAGTTCAAAGAGGAGTTTTAATCGATAAATCGGGAGCTTGTTCATATTAAATTCATGTTGAATGATGCTGGGGAGCAGAAAAACTCTTAAATGATGGCCAATTTGACAATGAATGAGAGTGAAAAACTGGAGCAGAGATTGCTTTTCTCAATATTCAAAGATAGTTAAATAGAGTACATTGTAAACATCAATAATAAATTACTGGAGTAGAAATAAAGTAAACTGAAGTAACACTGAAGTAAACTGAACTGTCTACAACACCTAGAAGACAATAGAATTAAATGTAACTACACTTAACTGACAGTGAAATTACTATCTCAACATCCCTCCTAATCTCAACTGTTACAAGTGGAAGCACTAATAATGCCTAATTTCTCTCTTTGAAATTCAAATACATTCTTTCCCAATGGCTTTGTGAAAATATCTGCAAGCTGATCTTTGGAACTACAGAAAGAAAGTGTTATGTCCCCATCATTGACAAGTTCATGAATGAAATTAAAATGTGTGTCAATGTGCTTGCTCTTCTTGTGAAAAACATGATTCTTTGATAAAGAAATTGCTGAACTATTATCACAGTATATTGAAGTTGGCTCCTTCTGAATATTTGAAATATCTTTCAATAATATTCTCAACCATACTACTTGACAAGCTGTTATATTTGCTGCTACATATTCGGCCTCTGCAGAAGATATTGAAACGATTGACTGTTTCTTGGATGCCCATGAAATCAGATTGGTTCCAAGATGAAAAACATATCCTGAGGTACTTTTGCGATCATCTAAACTCCCTACATAATCGCTGTCTGTATAACCAGAAAGTAAACAATTTTAAGAATGTGTATAAAACAAACCATAGTCTATGGTCCCTGCAATATACCTTAAAATCCTTTTTGTAACCTTCCAATGAGTAATCTTTGGTGACTGCATAAACCTGGAGACAAAACATGCCGCAAACATAATATCTGGTCGAGTTGCAGTTAGATACAACAAATTACCAACTAGACTTTTATACAATGTGGAATCAACAGATGGTGCTACATATTCTTTTCTAATTTTGGTACCTTGAGAAATTGGTGTATCAGTTGATTTGCAATTGGTCATTCTGAACTTTTGAATGATATCAGTGGCATACTTTTGTTGACCAACAAAAATTCCGTTAGCAGATTGGTGAATTTCAATGCCTAAGAAATATTTCATGACTCCTAGATCTGTCATATCAAACTCTGCCTTCATTTCTGCTTTGAAGTCTTCTAACATCATATTTCCTGTGTAAAGAAGATCATATACATGAAGGCACAAAATAATAATTTTACCTTCATGAGATTTGGTATACAAAGTGGGTTCATGGCTGCTTCTGGAAAAACCACTTTTGATGAGATAGGAGTCGATGCAACTGTACCAAACTCTTGGAGCCTGTTTCAAACCATATAAAGCTTTCTTCAATCTATATAATTTATGCTCCTATCTTGGCACTTCAAAACCAGGAGGCTACTCTACATAAAATTCTTCCTGTAATATACCATTTAGGAAGGCAGATTTTACATCAAGCTGATAGACTTTCCATTTGTGTTGAGCTACTATGGACAAAATGGTTCTGACAGTGTCTAACCTTGCTACTCGAGCAAATGTTTCACCATAGTCGACACCAAACTATTGTGAGAATCCTTTGGCAACCAACCTTGCCTTATGTTTCTCAATTTTTCCTTTTTCATTTAGCTTGGTCTTATATACCAATTTTACGCCAATTCTGGTTTTGTCTCTTGGGAGATCAGTTAATTCCCAAGTCTGATTCTTCTCTATGGTAGAAATTTCTTGGTTCATTGCATCAACCCAATGATTTTCTTTAACTTCTTCTTCAAAATGAGTTGGTTGAGTTGAAAGAAATGAAAACATATTCTGTTGGTCAAATTCATGTTTCTGTTCATATATCTCTCTAATACTTCTTGTTTTCTATCCCTCTTCTGAAGATGTTTGATCACTGGTTGAATCATTGCTTGATGATGTTCCATTTTCAGAATGATTTGGATGTTCTTGAACCTGCAATCTTGGAGACCATATTGGATAAAATCTTGGAGACCGTGGTGGATAAAAAGGCTAATTTGAAGTTTCATCTACATGATCAAACAAAGATTTATTTTCGAAAAATTTCACATCTCTTCTTAAAATGAACATTTTGGTAATAGGGATGTAAAGTCTGTAGGCTTTCGACTGCTCACTGTATCCTACAAATATGCATCTTTCACTCATATCATCAAGATGTTTTCTTAGTTTTTCAGTAACATGAGAAAAAACTATTGATCCAAAAATTCTAAAGTGTGACACATTTACCTTGTTTTCATCCCATGCTTCTTGAGGTATTCTATCTTGTAAACTGGAAGTTGGTGATATGTTGAGAACATACACTGACGTTGATGCTGCTTCATCCCAATAGTTATTTGATAACTTCTTCTCCCATAGCATCCATCTCGCCATGTTCATGATCGACTAATTCTTTCTTTCTGCTACTCCATTTTGTTGTGGAGTGTATCTGGTTGTGTACTGCATTATGATACCTTGTTGTTGACAAAATGTTTTGAATTCATTTAAGCTGCATTCTCCTCCTCTATCCGATTTGAGTACTTTCAAGAGTTTTCCACTCTATTTTTCTACTTCTGCCTTGAACTCTAGAAATCTAGAGAAGGTATCTGATTTATTTTTTTTAAATTACACCCATATCTTCCTGCTAAAGTCATCAATAAATGTCAGAAAGTAGAAAATACCACCAATGGACAGTGTCTGAATTGGTCCACATATGTCTGTATGGACACGTCCTAAAGGCTCTTTTTCCCTAGAGAATGATGTGGGAAAGCTATCTCTTCTATGCTTGGATAGGACACAAATTTCACAATTACAAACTTTTTCACTGATAGTAGGTAGACCAATGACTATAGAGTTCTTTTGAAGTAGACTTAGACTCTTGATTGGAATGTGGCCATACCTAGAATGCCATAGATAATTGTCATCTATTATTGATATATTGTGGACTAAATATTGTCTGGTATTTTGGCTTCTAAGTGTCAATGGAAACATCCTATTTTTTGTCTTTTCAACTTTTTCTATCAATATTTTATGGGGATATTTTTCATATATATAGCAGGTTTTCCTTCGAAAAAATACATCATAGCCATGTTCCATTAGTTGTCCTACATTAATGAGATTATGTTTTAGTTGAGGAACATAATAAACATCAGGGATGTATTTGTTCTAATTCTGCTTAGTAAGAATAGGGACAATACCTTTTCCTTCAGCTTTAATACTTGTACGGTCTCCAAGCATTATCTTTGATGTTATGGAAGCATCAAGAGAAGAAAGAAGATTCTTGTTGCCTGTCATGTGATTGCTGCATCCACTGTCCAACAACCAAAGATCTTCACTATGTTTGTCTTCTGAAAGATGGCATGAAAGAAACATAGTCTCTTTTTATTCTCCTTCATTGTTGGAGAGATTGATAATGCCTCTTTGTTGATCTAATTGTTTCTTTCGAAATTCTTGTTCGTAGTGGCCAAAATTCTTAGAGTAGTAACATTGGACACTCGATATGTTCCATGATCTGCCTCTCTGGGTTTGGTTTTGTGGAGGTCTCCACTTCTCTGTTGCATAATGATGATCTGATCTGCCACTACTTCAACCTCTGCCTTGCTTGTTGCCGCCTCTATATCCTCTACCTCTGCCTCTCCCAAATGAGATTTGTGCTTTGAAGGCTTGTTTTGTAGAGTCTTCTGTCAAGTTGAGTCTTGTTTCATGTGCCAGAAGTGATCCAGTCAATTGTTCTACTGAGAAAGTTGTAAAGTATTTGGATTCCAAAATGGCTGTCATAATCATGTCATATTTCTTGGGTCGACTTCAAAGAAATTTTTCAACAATTTTCTGATCTGTAATGGTTTCACCAATGAGCTTAATCTGATTGACTATTCCCATGACTCTAGTCATGAACTTATCTACATTCTCGGTGTCAACCATATTTAGGTTTTCAAACTGAGCTCTTAATGTTTGCAATTTAACTTTATTCACTGTATCATTTCCTTGATATGTGGGTTGCAAAATATCCCAACATTCTTTTGTTGTTGTCGCACCAGTTATTTTGTCAAAGATAGAATCATTGACTGAGTTTTGTATCCAAAATTTGGCTCTGTCCTCCTTCTTTCTAAGTTCAATAGTTGCATTCCTCTGATTATTGGTCATGGCTGCCCATGCTTCTTGGGTCGGCTCTACATAGGCAATCAAAAGTGTATCCCAACAATCTTGAACTTGTAGAAAAGTTTTCATTGTCAAATTCCAAAATTCATAATTTTTGCCAAGCAGATTTGGTGTCTGTGGCAAAGAGCTTGAAGAGGCCATTATTTCTTCAAATGTTAATATGCGCATTTTGTAAATCTCCTTTAAAGACTTAAATTTTTTAAATCTCTTTTAAAGACTTAAAAAATCCTCTTGAAACCCTCTTTTAAATTGCAGCCCTCTTCTTTTAAATCTCCTTTTCCAAAAAATATCCCTCTTTTAAAAAAAAAACTTCACTCATACAAGTTTGAAAAAGGCTTTTTCTTTTTAAGAAAACTTTGAAATTTTAAGTTTTTTTTTTATAAAAAAAACTTTAATAAAAAAACTTTTCTTTCTTTATATGAAAGGGCTTTCACCTTTTTTTTAAAATCGATACTTTTAAAACGAGCTTTCCCCTTTGATGAATGAATCGAATTTAAAAAAAACCTTATGTAAAACTTTTAAAATCACCTTGAATGATTTGAAAGCTTCGTACCTTCATGCATTACACCGTGAATGACTTTAATAAAATGAAAATCACCTTAACACTAGTGATTCAAATCTTCTCCCACGTGTAGCTTAACGCAGGTGATTGCAGTCTCCTCCCGCGTTACTTCAAAATCGGTGTATGTAATTGAAACTAACGCGACTGTTAGCTCTTGGCTCCTGCGTTAGTAACATTGAGCTTCTTCTCAAGAAGTGCATTAAGACAGAGCGTTATAATGTTGAGAAGCTTTTAAAACATAGCGTTAGTACAACAACAATTTTTTTAAAAATAATAATTTAAAAAAAACTCTCTTCAATCGCCTCTGCTCTCTACTGTTCCAACTTGGCTTTGTTTCTTCTCTCTGGGGAGGCTTATGCAAGCTAGCTCTGATACCATGACAAAGAATGAGAGCGAAAAACTGGAGCAGAGATTGCCCTTCTCAATATTAAAAGATAGTTAAATAGAGTAAATTGTAAACGTCAATAATAAATGACTGGAGTAGAACTAAAGTAAACTGAAGTAAAACTGAAGTAAACTAAACTGTCTACGACACCTAGCAGACAATAGAATTAAATGTAACTACACCTAACTGACAGTGAGATTAATATCTCAACACAATTGGTTGCAAAAACCTTTGGGATGTTCTCACCGATGCTATGGACCTCGTAGAGGAGTACGAAGTGAAAGAAACAAAAGACTCCAAAGGGAGTTTTGATACCTTGATTAAATGAACACAATAACTTGCTATTTTCATTACAAGAAACATAAATTTATACACAGCTGAGAATTTTCTGGATTATCTCGAATGTCGGTGGCGATAGCTTCTTCATGAAGCTAAGAATACTCGAGAGAGTCTAAGACTATTACTACATTAAATTCTATCAGCACGGTTGTTTGGAATTACTGTACATCCATCACTCCCCCTTAATTCGAACCATATGATAGACACACAAAATACACTATGACACAATACATAAACATACGTCCCTTAATTCGCATGCCTACTGGTCTAAGTCTCAGCTAGGCTTACAACAGTACATGAGAACAAGGCTTTCATTTTTTTCTTCTTTCTAAATGGTCCATACTTGTTTATTTGCAGACGCAGTTTCATCTTCACCTTTCTCGCCATAAGATAGTGGTGAAGCTTCTCCTCTCTTGATTGCAGACTAACATTCTTTCCATTCACCATTGCTCGAGGTTTTTGGGATTTACACTTGTCCTTAATGCTTGCAATTTCTTCAAGTTTTATTTATTTTTCATCAGTGTAAATATGTGCACACTCGTAAACATTCATGAAATTCAAAAAATCATAATTTGAGCTATTTACATCATCATGTTTTAGTTGTTTTTCAAGTTCCTCTTTATCAACAACCATAGTTTCTGGATGTACCACCTCTTCTTCAAAGAGGATATTAACTTTCTTCAGTTCATCAACTATTATTGAGTCTTCCACAACTTCATTAGCTCCTATTGAGTCCTCTACAACTTCATGATCTGCGATTGAATCCTCCACGATTTTTCTTTCTGCAGTCTCTACATCATTCTATAGATCTTCAGCTTTCATAGTTGGTTGATTCGTGTCTTCAACCTCTTTAATCAACTCTGTTGTTGCAATCATGTCATCCTGAATTTTATTTGTATCTGGAGATAAGCATGTCTTCTCACCAAACAACAACTCATCAATAAGATGATTTCCATGCATCAAATTGAACCATTCTTCATGAGCTACATAATTCTCATCAAATTTGACTTCAAAAGATTTTTCATCATAGAGATTTCCCTGACTATCACATGCTACTATATTGTTAGCTACCGACGCACTTTCAAACTTGATAGCAATTATGATGCTTTCAACACAATCACTATTTTTAATAACAATTTCATCAACTTTTCCTTTCTTACTCCTCTTCATGCTATACATCATTTCGAGGATATGCCAAAACATTTTTGGATCATATATTTCACCAAATTCATTTAAAATATTTGAAAAGATGTTTTCATCTAGAGCTGATATAATAAGAAACAACGCTACTACACCTCTACTCTTATCATCAGAATTCATAGAAGTTTCTTGGACAAATTTCCATCATCCAATAATTCATCAATCACAGGAATGAAAAATTTAGCTTTAATAGTGAACTTATTGAGCTCTCTATAATCCTAACACATGCGCCATGATCCATCCTTCTTGTACACCAATGTTACCGGAGTAGAGAAATAACTTTGACTAGGTTGAATTATACCAGCCTTTAACATTTCTGCAATCATACTTTCAATTTCACTCTTTTGGACATAAGGATATCTGTAAGGCCTGATGTTTGGAGGAACTCTTCCTGGAATCAAATGAATAGCATGATCATGATCATGAATAGGTGGGAGTCATTTGGGAGTTTCAAGCACCTTGGAATGATTGTCCAAGAATTTTTGGAGATATGGAGAAATATATGATTCTGATGTTTGAACTTCTAGTGAGAATAATTGTGCAATTACACGTCATTGTTCTTTCTTCAGAAGCTTTGTCATGACATTAGAGCTTATTATCTTTCTTGGATTCCTTGTGATACCCTTTAATTCGACTTCCTTTCCTTCTGAAAAAAAAATTCAAGAAAATTTCTTGAAAATCAAAAGCTACCATCCCCAAAGATTGTAACCATTGTACTCCTAGTACAACATCAACACCTCCCATAGGAATGGAAAGCATTGGACTATTCAATACATATTACCCCATGAATAGCTTGATATTATGGCATTTTCCAGAGGAATTTATAGTTCCTCCATTTTCAAACATCACTTGACATTTTGGTGCTCGGTATAGGAGTCAATTGAATTCCTTGGCTACCTTGCAATGACTAAAATTATAGGTACTACCTGAATCAATCAACACTATTACCTTTTTCTTCTTGATATGTCCTTCTATATTGAGAGTTTGAGGAGTGGTAATTTCTGCCAGTGCATTACATGATATGGTCAGACTCATTTATTCTTTCTCCAGGGTTGGTTCCTCGTGTATATCTCTTCTTTTGAAGTTTATTGTTCATTTTCTTCCTCCTCTTCACAATCTATGTAAAATAATTTCCTCTTAGCACACTTATGACCTTTAGTTTATATGCTATCACAACTGTATAAAAACCCTTTTTCTCTTTTTTCTTCCAATTTTTGTGGTGTCAACCTTGTAGGTTATGAAATTCTAGGAGTAGCAACACTTCCATATTAATATATGTGAGTGGTAGGCTTCCTTGTCACCATAAATATACATTCAATTTTTCTTTCCAACCTGAATTCCTTCTCCAATGAATCAAGTTCCCAAACTCGAACCTCATGTTGGATGTTATGCTTTAAAGTCCCTATGAAGACATCAATCATGTGTTCCTCTAGAATATCAACTACCCTTATATTCAACTTTTGGAAGTCCTCAATATGCTCCACCACTGAACCCTTTTGTTTGAGATTTATCAATTAGCTAAAGAAGGTGTTGCTCTTTGTATCCTCATAATGTGCTATAATTTCCTCCATAAAAATTGACCAAGTGACAATTTTATTATGGGAGCAAATTCATCGCTACCAGAAAAATGTATTTTGTTCTAAATAAAGTTGAAATGTGTACCTTTTGTGTGTTTTTCATTTTATTGAGATCAAAATATTGCTCCATCTGTAGTATCCATGTTACAACTTACGATATCATTCTCATCAAACTTCCTCATATCGATATTTAGAATATGGTGGGTCTTCAATCCAACATTAGAGTTTATGAAATCACGATTAGGATTTATTTTTTTCTCATCATGAGTTTCCTTTACTATATTTGCACCATTAGGAACCATTTCTTGTATCAACCTTGTCATAAAACCTTCCATATCTACTTTTAGATCATTCTTCATGCCTTCCATAATGTCTTTCATTTTTTCATCGATTTTAGCTTCCATGTCATCCATCTTAGCTTCCATGCATGATTCCATGCCATCCATCTTAGCTTCCATGCATGATTCCATGCCATCCATCTTAGCTTCCATGCCATTATTTAAACCATCCATATTAGCTTCCACGCCTTTCTTCAAACCATCCATCTTAGCTTCCATGTCTTTCTTCAAAACCCCCATTTTATTTTTTGTTGCTCTTTGAGAGAGCGAAATTTGGTGCACTTGCTCTTGTAATTTTGATATGTCATGTTGCACTTCTTCCTCTTTATGAGTCATAGTAGAGCCTTCTTAAGGCTTAATGGGTGTTAAATTATTTTTAGGTGGAATTTTAGGACCCAATACTAATATCTATGCTTAAATATGACCTTGGAATCACTTCAAACTAATTTTTCAAACAAGACTTATGCAATTTGGAAAAAAATACACACCTTTTTCCTCCTTTTGAGGAGCTCGATATTGAAAATGAATTATCTATGTGATTTTGGATCTTTAATATCTGAAATTTAGTCCTTTAGTAGCCCTCTGAATCTTCTTTCCAATTTCATGGGTCTTACTTGCTTTGGATGCTTCAAGAGAAAGCTATTCCCAATCTCCCATAATGACCTAATTATAAACTGGTTTAGTAGAGAAAACTTGTACGAGGTGCCACGTGTGATTGTTTCTTCCTTCGGCTCTGAAATGGATACACAAGAAACTACAGTCTGTGGATGTTCAACCAATTTTTACAGAATCCCAATTTGATGCTCAAAGAGAGAGTTATGACGATTTTCCTACGGTCGCCTCTTTGAGGTGAAATTCGGGAGCTTGAAAAAACCCTAACTTCCAAAGATCATATATCCACAAATATTGCGAACCAAGATCTAAAATTTTTACATGAAGTTCCTAAGGATTTCAGCTTCACAAGATACAAATTTCATCTTCTGAAACTTCGTAGAAAAAATCTATAGTGAAGATGCCACAATGACCTATTTGGAGCAGCGAAACCCTATAATCCAAAGCTCTGATACCAAATGTTATGAAACCAGCTCCAAAAATAGAAGAAAAGAGAGATCAACTCCTTATAATTCAGCCACTTTGAGGGGGAAACCTCCTTTAAATTACATAAATGAAAAATCCTTGGATGATGCAAATGAGAAAACATCCTTCTATATATAGAAGTCCATGGGGTCACAATATAATCCTAGCCGACCTAACAACAATAATATAAGGGCACAATAATAACAATATTGGGGTTGTAGAGGTACAACAATAACAATAAGGGGGCTACACTAACAACAATAAGGGACTATACTAGTAATATAGGGACCTAAAAAATGGTGGACATCTTTACAATGATATTTTCACGTTTTGAATTTCAAAATTTAATTTCTTTGTTCCGAGTTTTTTGTAGATTGGGTCCCGTTAATTGATGCAATCGTCAATTCTTCAATTATGAATTGGAAAAATATCCTGTTGTGTTACTATAATTTGGAGGTTTTCATATTATTATTATTGTGGGAGGAAATAAAATTATATTTTATATTAAGAATATAGTTATCGAAAAAATATTTTTGGCGGATTTGAATTAGTATTTTGAAAATTATTTTTTATTGTAAACTATTTTTTAAAGAATAATTGGCCATTCATAGTGGAATAGTTGGCTCCAAGGATTTGAGTTATATTTTTGGGTAATTTTATCCTTTCTGAAATATATTGTGATTTTAGTAATTCTGTAGACATGCTAAAAAAAACTATCTTTTTTAGTGTGGAATTTCCTTTAGTAAGATCTAATCATTTATGGTGACTCAAAGCAGATTCAAGTAGTTTTTTGAACTTTTCTTAGTTATCTTATACATATTAATTTGAATAATTTTTGTATATAAGGTTTTCAAACATGTGTGAGAATTCCTATAGGAAATTCATTACTTTGTAGTAAATATGTTGGACTCCATTGTTTCCCACATATATAAACTCCAAGCCAACTTGAGGATCTTGGTTCCTTATGACATCTTAGTAACTAATTTATGAGGAAAAATTCTTAGAGGACCAAATTATACTATCTTATGATCAAATTAGGTTTATACCATTTGTTTTACCAGATTGCAATTAAGTGGGGGCAGCAAGGGTTAAATTTGACAATCCTGCTACCCATCATAGAATTTTTTATGACGATCTCATTTTTAAACAAGCCTTCATATCACTTTTAGTATTTCCTTTTACCAGTTTCATCTAAGTTAAAAGAAAAAAACACAATGTATACTTGTAAATATTGAAGAAAATGCAGCTAAAATTTGAAGAGTAGGGTGAAAAACAACGTGCCATTACTAAAATCAAATTTCCAAAGTTTCATTCTTAATTAGATTTATTTTTCAGAAAATTTAATATTTTAGTTTAAATTTAAATAAGAATTTTCTAAAATAATGTTTAACGTGTTGATATTAGATATTGTCAATAAAGGTGTTCAAATGAAAGTAAAGGCCGGTTGAACTTACTAAAGTTAAGATGAATCCTTTCCTAGAGAAGCGTCTGCTACTCATGAGGCTCGGTTAAAGGAGGAGCCTTCCACAGAGGAGGGAAAATATTCCATGAAATCGAACATTTTTAGCAAATTATAAGAATATTTTGTTAAATAAATCTCTACACTCTAGATATCATAAGTTGCATGTATAAATTATTCAAATATATTAAAATCCACTCGAACTTACTTGAGTTTAGGTGAAGTATCCACTTAAGGAAAGTCTAGTACTCATGACTCAGACATTATATGGTTGGAACAATAGCCCAAATGATTTTTAATTTGAGGCATTGATCAAATATTTAATACTAATGAAAACTTTATTAAATTAGGCATGTGCATGTTAACTCACCAAATACATATTGATAGACTTGATGAGGAGACTGGAATATAAATACTCTCACTAAGCTATAACTCACTCACATAAAGAAAACAACTATTTATATAAACATCATCTTCATAATATTTTAAAATAAAATGTATAACATAAAAAAACATACCTACTTCTCAAGCATCATCTACGATTACAAAATGTGACCAGCGTAAATCCATTTTAACTTTGGATCGACCAAGCCTCAAAAGGGTTCAAATTTCTTTTCACTGAGTGAAAATATGTTTGCGTCACTTGGAAGATCCGGAGTTAAGATGGATCTAGGCTGGTTTAATTTTACCCTTTAAATATGTTATGTTCCACATGGTAAATACCATGGGTCAATACTATGAAATTATTTTTATTTTAATGCTATTTTTATTATTTTTATTTTATTTTGATCAAGTAAAAATGTTTTCACATAGTGTGATTTTTATTTTTAGGGATAAACAACACATTGCATTACATTACATTACATTACATTACATTACATTACAACCAACCTAGATCCTTCCTTCTTAAATCCATAGCTATCAAGGGCCGAGAGGGATCAAATCTCTTGAAATGCAAACCTCTTTAGAGTGAAAAAAGATTTGATCCAGTAAATTGAGAGTTAAGATTCAAAATAAATAATTTTATTAAAAAATATATATATTATATTAAATAATATTTTATAATTTTTTAAAATACAAATATTACATTTTAAAATACTATATTCAAAATGTAAAGTACAAAAACTATTTATAATAAAATGACTATTTTAGTTTATAATTTTATTTTATTTAGTTTTAATCTTAATTTTAATTTTATTTCTATGTAATCTCTACTACCAAATAGAATGTTAGAAGACCACATATCCGAGTATCAGGGATATCAGAAGACCACATATCTCAACCACATATCTCAGTACCAGGTATATATATACGTGTCACTTTGACATTTTTAAAAATTCACGTGTTTGTTTCAAAATAAATTGTATTTTACTCATAAAAAGTGGAAAAATTGGTAAATAGGTGTCAAATTTAACTCTTGTGAAGAAGTGATTGGTCTAAGTTGTCATGGTTATGGTTAAGTATTAAAAAATACGTAACTCAATCCAAAGCATCTCCTATTTTCCTTGCTTAAATTTAAGGTGGTTTGTTCCATGTTACAATCTCCCTCCTTTCCATGTAGGTCTTAAAGAGATGTAACTCATCCTAAGGAATCTCCTTGAATCACACACATTCTCATTATGCCAAGTCAGTGTATTGTTAAAAAATTGAATGAGGTGTGAATTTGGAGATAAATATTCTAAGTTCAATTAAATATTTTATTGCTTAAATTTAATGCAGATAAATTTGATGTATTTAAAAATTGAATGATATTGTTAAAAAATTGAATGATGCGTGAATTTGGACATTAGGTATTCTAAGTTAAATTAAATTTTTGATTGCTTAAATTTACTATAGGTAGATTTGATGTATTTTGGCCACAAAGGAGTGTATCTACTCTAATCACCCCAAAAAAATTCCTTTTATGTTAAAAAGTTTTTTTCCTTGTCAAATTTTATATATCTGGTATATCCGTAATGATTTAAATTTGTTTATAAAGTAATTTTCTTTAAAACATCATGTTTCCATATTTTTATCTCAATACTATGGTGGTATGTTTATGATTTCCAAGTTTTAATCCTATAGTATGGCTATATCCAAAATGTTAGTTTTGGTATGGTATATGTCTCTTACTTTTAACAAATATACTCTTTTTTTTAATAACAAATATATTTGAAGCAACTTTAACCATCTTTTTAAAATATGATTTTGAAAAGATTTAATAAACACGGTTCATATATGCTTTAATTTGTGTGGATATTAATCTTTGTAGAGAATTTCCAAAATTAGAAATTTTTAATTAATTTAAAGTTTATAATATCAACAACTATTTCTAATTATTAAAGTTGTAAAAATAATTATTTTTATAAAAAAAATTATAAGAAAATTTGTAATAATTATAAAAATTACTCTTCAAAAACATAACCTTTGAAATAAATAAAAAATTACAATCCCCACCTCTCACACATATTAAAAATGTGAAATTATAATAAATAAGTTCATTTTAAATTTTAAGGTTAACAATTATATAATTTCTTTTGGAAGTTAAAAATGTGAAAATACAATAAAATGTTAAAATAAAAAATAAAATTAATGAATGAATTAAAATTAACAACATCAAATAATAAAAAAATGTTTTGAACAATTATTAAAGCACCTTTTGCATAATTATATTTAGTTTGAAATTTTATAACATTCTTGTTCTAACTTTGAATTAAAGTTATAGTATTAAAATCAATCCGGATGCAATAAGTGTTAATTGAATTATTCAATAATTATAGAAAAATAACTTACTTAATCCAGTTGAATCCCAAAAAATGTTATCTAAAATAGATTCTATATTACAAATATAAGACCCACCTAATTAATAATTCCAAACATTATTATTATATTAAAAAAAAAATTTCTCATATATTATATTATATTATATTTTAAAAAATAAAAATAAAAAATATATAATATCTTTATAATGTTAATTGGAATTATTTTTGATCGTGTAGTATGGTTGTAATATCTTTTACTCGATTCAATTTCCTTCCAATAATATCATCATCAAATATATTATAATAAAAATATATTTTACAGATATTATTTAAAATTCATTCATAACAAAAATCTTAATAATAAACGTCAAAACAAACCACCATTATAAACATGGAAAAGAAAAGCAAATTGTGTGATAAATCGGACTTTGGCATGGTTTGCTTGAGTAAAGACTGGATAACTTAACTCAGCTTACTGCAAGTGGACGATGTACTCAGTGTCGGTTTGCTCAAAACTCTAAATTAATTTGAAATACAATTAACGTCCCATGTACATCAACATCGCTTCATTGTAATGGATGGATCTTTTTAACAGAAATAGATGGTGGCCATCAACGACACCATCCTTTTCTCTTCCATGGCTACTCCACGGAGAAACTTATTGTTATTACAGGTGGCATTTAAATAATAATGAAATATGCAATTTTACACAAACATCATTAGTTCAAACCTGAGGTAAAGGGAACCCCTGTAGCCGGAATCCATGAATTACCAGAAAGAAATTGACCGACTGTGAATCGGGCTGCCTCCGTGGCACTCGTGATAATATGGAATCCCGGCCAACTGACTCGCTTTGATGTTACTGCACCGGCGCCTGTGTTCATGTACTCGCCATAGTACAATGTTTGAAGAGCAAAGTTTCCGTCCCATTCCAGCCAACCAGCAGGATCGATCAAATCGTCTAGAGCTGACTGCATGAAAACAGTGCGAGAGTATTGTTTCCACGGCCTTCCAAGGTATGTCTTGATGGACCCTTTAACCGCTTGTAGATCAGAAGTTGCGCTTATCTTGCAGTTATGGATGGAAATTCCTGTGTTTTGATTGGGATCTGTTCTTTCTTGCGCTGTAATTGTGTTCTTTTGTTGGCTCATGGGCCTTCTTGCGAGGATATTGCTATTCTGGATAACCACAGCTGCGTTGCCGAAAATAAAATCAACTGTGCCATAGATATCTACTTCTCTATAAAATTGACGAAGGGAGTAAACATATAAAGTGTCTTGGTACCCTTTAATACTGCAACGATATACAACCGAGAGGTCTGCACCTACTCTAAGTGCCACGGCTTGGTGCTTTTGAGCTCCGGCAGTGTTTTGGAACGTCATGTCTCTCGCAATAAATCCGTTTCCAGAAACAGCTACACACAAAAACATTAGTCTTTTGAGATCACCACGCCAAGATTGAGAATTGTACAGAAACACATCTATAATATAATCTTTTTTTTAAGAAAATTGATAGCAACATAGATTTAAATTGTTACCGAAAGTCGCAGAGTTGAACGTAGTTGAACCATCTTGAACATTTTTGTTTCCGGTGACGACAGTTTGATCCATGCCATCGCCAATGAACATCAAATTTGTCATCTTCTTTGATATTTCGACATTCTCAATATAAATTCCGGCTTTTATGTAGATGACATACCTCTTACTACTGTTCTGAGGTGCGGCGTTTACTGCTTGGTTGATGGTTCTATAATTACCAGAACCATCTTGGGCAACCACCACATTCGCTTGGCTGGCTGGGCTGGATGATTGTAACAGTCTTCGATCTGTTGTTGATAACCATTCGGGAAATCCTTTTTTCTCCATCCGACCGTAGTGAGAACCGAATTCCTCCTTCGGTTTAAAACTCAACAAACGGCGATTTTTCACGCTGTCAGAAGAGCTGCTGGAAAGCTTGTACATGGAAAGGGAGTTGCTCAATAATTCTGACACATTAAGAACTCTAGCAGACAGCAGAGAGCTTATGCTACTAGTAGTTGTTAAATTGAAATCACGGAAGCCATTTAAACATGTGTCTTGATTCGTTAACGCTGCGCTGAGCCAAATAGGGATGTCTTTCTTGACAGAATTGTTGCTCAAGCAAACGTTGAGATGATCTATTGTATCTTGAAAAAGTTGGGCACAATCCAGCGATGCAGCAAGTTCTTTTTCATTCATGATATTCTTGTTTAGACTCATAGCGAATTCGTGAGCATGATGTACCCGTTCCATACTCTCTTTCATTTCCAAATTTATCAAATTATCAAGCGTTGCAGTCTCGTAGGCAGCGTGTGTAGCCAATGATGAAGGACAACGTTCAGGAAATCGTGTATGACTACAAATGGACGTTACTGAACTAGACATCGTTTTCCCACCACGAGGGTCGTCATAGCTTTCACTCGAAGAAACCAGAGCCCTAACTGCCACACCATTAACATCGACCAGAAATATTATTGACGTTAAGACAACAAGAGCAGATGTGTTTTTCGATTTCTGCATCTCTTAGCCAAGGACTTTTTACCCTTTAAATGCAAGGACGCAGCATACTAGAATTCAAATGCAAGGACACAGAATATTGTTAACTCTAAGGCTGTCTGTTATCAAAATCGCTGAAACAAATAAGTGGATTTTCTTAGAAGCGATGTGCTTTGCATGAAGCATCGACCCAATCTTATAGAGTGGCTGATTTGTGGCTACTGATCAGTGGGTCAAACGAGTTAGGCGGCCCCTTCCTTTGCCTCGAAGCTATAGAAGAGCACGTGGAATGGTTATCCTAGTATAGAATATTCTCGGATTCAAACATAGATGGCTGATGAACGTTCTATATAATACGTAATCCATGAGGCACGAAATACAACTGCTCTTGAGTCGGATAAGACCGATTTGAACCTATCATGCGTCCTGCGCGATTGCATATACAAAATCAAAGTGATAGGTTGTTTCGTTTCACGTAGTAATATTTGATTATCATCGCCTTACACTCGCTTTGCTTCGTTCACTACTACATGTACATGTTGGGGTTGAGGTTTTTTTTAAGACAAAAGAAATCTTTTTTCTTAAAAAGTCACTTTTTATTTTAGTTATTTTATATTAAAATTTAATATCTTTTTTTTTTGTAAATTCGGTGGGACCTTGCTATTTCTATTTATATTTGAAGGACAGGCTACAAAATATAAAAATTAGTCTTTGGCCTCAACCTGCCCGCGGGAAACCAGGTCTGTTGGCCATCTAAAAGCATGATGAGCATCCCAGTACTGAAATTGTCTCATACGTCTAGAAGTCTCTTGAGCTAACTGTTCTACTATTGCAGTTTGTACATTCATAAAATATAAGAAAAGTTCATAATTGACTCAAAATTCTTCAAAATTCTAAAAAGCTAAAGCTCCTATCCATCAGATGAATAGACTGGGGCAGGGTCTTTGACGTTGGACCCAGGCATTTCTACTTGTTGGAGCTGCTGAAGGATCTTTTGGAGGATCTTCTCCATACGGCCCACTTTATCATCTAATCTGCTTACTCGATCTGCTGCCTGGTATTGTGTTATCTTGATGCGCTATTGCTGGTCTTAAATCTCCAGAAGCTGAGCCTGAGTGCGAAGGTCTGGTTTTACCGGGTCAGTCTTTGCATGAACTGGCTGCATACTCTGAATAACTTTCGGTATCAGACATTTTACTATCCAGTAGGTGTGGATAGTCTGATTGAACAATGTAAGGCGGCCACGGGTATTGCCTGGATCTGTAATGAAATCAAGGATCTCTGCCTCTGCCTCATTGTCTTCAGGTTCAATCTGAATTTCCTTTTCCCACCCCCGAATTTCATGGCGAACTTCAGAGGAATTGCCTATCACATAATTTTCTGCTAGAGTTTCCAGGTGTTCCAGGTTGGTTTTGCGACCCCGTTTCTTGGGGGCGGATTCTAATTGAGCTTTTTGTTTTCCTTTGGTTGTATTGACCCTTTGGCGTCATTTCCCCATTGCTGGACGGGTCCTATGTAATAACACTGACATACAAAATTGAACAGCAAATATGTGAGGAGTTCTATTAATACAAAGCATGCGCCACCCTTGCATCGTGATAGCCTGAATATCATGCAAGCACAGGAACCCCACCCCCCTGACTTTACTATGCATTTGATACAGAGATTCAGGGCAATGGCCGACAGACATAATGACTGTGTACAGTAAATAATTCCATAAGTTAACGCCCCTCTTGCAGAAGAAAGCGGTCTTACTTTTCGGCTTAGTGCGACTAATTCGCAAGATAAACAGAGGAAATTACATATAATTTCTTGGAATCAATTATATCAGGCAGAGGGGTGGCCCAGTATAGTTGGCTGAAGGCCAAAGACTCCCTACCCTCTTCCTTAATCTACTCTGAACTCCTCTGGACATTGGCGAAGGGTTATAATAAGAATAGGTCCTGAAGGTGAAAATGACGCTCATAATATCAAAACAGAGAGTTAAACAGGAATGACAGTAGTTGCGAATATGAACATTGACTCGATGATACATATAATGTCTTGAAATCAAATTTATCAGGCTGAGGGGCGGGCCAGAATAGTTGGCTAAACTCTAAAGACTCCCTATGCTCTTGCTTAATCTACTCTGAACTCCTCTGGACCTTGGCAAAGGGTCATAATAGAAATAGGTCCTGAAGGTGAAAGTGACCCTCATAATACCAAAATAGAGAGTTAAACAGGAATGATAGTAGTTGCGAATATGAACATTGACTCGATGAGAAGCCTGACTTAACAAGCTCCTTTGAGAACAATTCCTAGTTTGAACATGAGATGCAAACAGAATATTAGGATTTATACTACCATACATGCAACCGAAGTTTACAGCCTGGACATGCCATATGCAAGGGTCTCGGAAACAAGGAGGGACAGGTTTCATTTTAGGGTTAATCCACCAAAATTTCTTTCTCAAACCCAGACAAGCTTCAGTATACTGCAAACTAAACAAAACAGCTTCAACAGGCATCAGTAGAGCTAAGAGAATTACTGAAACATACCCTAACAGGATCGAGCAATTGCGCAAGTGGAAATCGTTGAGCCTCCTCCTCTGCCGCCTCCAGACTATTGCATGCAACCGACTGTGCATGAATGAGTGAAGGGGTGGAGGGGAGGCACTTACCTTAATCGAGACTTGCCTTCTGCGTCTTGTCCAGACAGCCTGTCCATTCTGCGCCATCATTCCTATCTGAACATTCGCACTCTTCTCCCAACTGGAATGACGGTCTTCTCCCAATTGATATTAAAATTTAATATCAATTGAATTGTCTTAAAGATAAAATTTAAGACAAAAATAGTGTAAGACAAAAATAGTTTGAGACAAAACTTTATATTTAAGACAATAACGATTTGAGACAAAAATATTTAAGACAAAAACAATTTGAGACAAAGAAAATTAAGAGAAAAGTATTTTAAGACAAAACTTTATATTTAAGACAAAAACGTTTGAGACAAAAACATTTTAAGACAAAACTTTATATTTAAGAAAAAAGCACTTTGAGACAAAAAAAAAATTAAGACAAAAAAATTTAAGACAAAAGCACTTTGAGACAAAAAAAAATTAAGACAAAAAAATTTAAGACAAAAGCACTTTGAGACAAAAATATTTAAGACAAAACTTATATTTAAGACAATGGCGACTTAAAGACAATGACAATTAAGATGAAACCCATTTAAGATAGTTAGGAATTAAGACAAAATCATTAGCATTAGGAAGTTTGCATTGAAATATCCATGAGCATGATATTTATTTCTTTTATGTTATATTTTTCTTTTTTCATTAAAGCCACATTCTAAAAATATAATAAATAAATAGATAAAAAAAAATTATTTTTTGGTTGGCCACTCAAGGGGATTTGAACTTTGAATCTCATGTTTTAACATAATATAACTTCATAACAAAGTGATTGTCAATTGAGTTACATTCCATGAACTAAAATTGTTTATTTTTTTAAATATGTTCAAAAATTTAAACTAGCAATTGCACCAGATGTTGCAACGGACACTGTAAGGCATGAAATAGAGAAGAATATTAACATATAAGAAATCATTGAATGATAAAAATTAGTAAACAAAACACCATTCAAAAAAATATTCAATGAAGAAGGCTCATTAGGTACCAGGGATGAAAATTTCGTTTTCAAATAGTAAATTGGCATTTGACATTCACCTATGAAACATCATATTATTCGAAAAATGTTATGGGCACAATAACATAAATAGATTGTTGGGGGTATAGAAATGATGCAGTTGAGTGAGTTGTTGAGGAAGTATTTCCTGATGAAGGAGAATGCAGTGGTCCTTGAGGGAGACAAGTTGTCAGCTTCATGGGTAGGGGTTGTTGTTAGCTTAAATTTTGCGAGTTGCCTTTTTTTTGGGGTGTGCCACAACCTTGATCTTGCTGATAATTCATCAGTTGGATACTAATTGAATGCCTCCTCAGAGAGCTTATCTGCTAGTTGATTGAGCTCATGATAAATGTCGATGAAGGATGACCATCCTAGCTCCTGAATGCGCGGCCAAATTTGAGACATCAGGGATTGAAGCCGCACATTTTACTTATAAAACTTGCATTAGCCTGGTCAACAACTATTTGAGATTCCCGTCTCTTGCAAACTCTTCAAATTACCACAAAAACTTTCCAACTAAAGAACAACAAACAATGATGATAACTCGACCTTTAAATTGGAACCAGGAGCTTGAGTATATCTGATATGAATGAATTGAAATGAATTTATATACAAAATAGAGTGAAGAACAAGAATAATCAACATATAAGGAGAAACATACTTTTTTAATGAGATCACCTGGAGATTCTCTGATAATTTGAGTGGGATTTCCTTCAAAATTCCTGCAAGGTATGTTTCCGATCAGATGTATGAAAAAACACAAGACATTAAAGCTGCGTAACTTGATCTTGCAGGAAAAATGAATTACTTCACCCAAAAAACTTTATTATGAATACCATTTTCGTGTGATCTCAAGATGTGGGTAAAGTGCATTATATAAGAAAATAAAAATGTTCATGAAATTCCCATGAAAGTGAGTGCATCGATCGATTTTAGGTTTGTTGTTCCATGTTGGTCTCTCTATTGTAGAGTTGTGGGATAGTTGTATCATGTGACTAAACTATATTCAATAAATAATCTTGCACTTACCCTGATATTTGAGGAGTAGTGCATTTTTATGTGCAATTGTATGGTCTGCGATCTCGTAATTGTGAACTATGTACAACATATATAATTGGATGTTAGCCAAAATTTTCCATAGGTATAACATACCCAATTTTCACCCTCTGAGGGCTATCTTGCCCATGATCAAAAACAACTTCTGATGACAACTATAATCAGACCACTTGCAATGCTTCTTCTAGATTTTAAAGGAAACACCTCCTTGAAGAAAAAATAAATAAATAAATAAATAAATAATGTTTTAACACTTTAGTTATAAAACAACTAACAACCCTCTTAAGGTGGAAAATTATAGCCCAATTGAAAGAAGCGAGAAAGCTCAAGGTATTACAGAGATAAATCAGGACAATTGTGCAACTTTTTCAAGGATGCAACAAGAACTTTTTCTATACATAATAAGAAAATATTTGCAAACAAGAAGATACCACAGTGGGCATGCACAAGAAGAAGAACCAAAGAAATCAAATTCAATAACGGAAGAACAACCACCACTCCAAAATCGCTTCTCCAAAACACATACAACCACAATAAATCCCACTGAAGCTTACAAATTTATTAGGCCCTAATTAACTTACTAACAAATTCAACAAGCCAACATGCTACAATTTATTGAGTCACCCCCAAATCAATTAGTAATTATTGCGTGAATGTACATTTGTTTGTAATTTTATTTAAAAGGTTGAAATTATCTCAAGAGCGTATAGAATATATCCAAGAGTTAAAGAAATTGAAATTTTGCCTACCTCCACAAGGTATCATCACACCTGGATAGGTGACAACATACAAGTCTAGATCTTCTACCTATAAGTCTTAACGGCACTTCAACATGTCAATAACATACTTGCAACAATGCTTAATTAGTTTTTTCTACTGGCTAAAGAGATGTACATCGATCCATCCAAAAATAAACATCTCAATCAATCCAACACCATAAATTGTGCTAAATAGTTCATCATGTAATTTAAAATATTACAATATGGTCTTATATTAGCTCACATATTCCTTGAATATTTGAGAGCCAAACTGCCTTAGCACAGTAGACCAGAAATATTTGTACTCTAAAAGACAAAAAAAAGAAAACAAACTAAAATAGGAACTTTAACTCTAATCCAGACACTTCATTCTTAGCAACATGATATCTAATGAAGATGATACGTGGAAAACAAGGCTTCATATATTGTCTATCACATGTGAAACCGAGTGAACAAATACATGCATAGAACACATAAGAAATAGGGTTCATAGATCGACTTGTATTATATGGTTTCAAACCCTTCTTGTCTCCTTCAAGGGGGTTTCTTGAGGTCTTCAAAAAGACTTCTTTTTGCTGACAAAATGGATTGTTTCTTTCACACATTTATGGAAACGTACTTTCCAAATCATATTGTAATAGATTCATAAGGTGATATTATTGATATTAACTACACCTTATTTGGAGACATCATTTTTATTGTAGGGGTTGGTAGCTTCCAATTGGATGTGGTTGGTGATGTGAAGACTACTCAACCTTTAGTAAAGATTCATACTAACTCTAACAAGCTTATGGATGCTTGTTTACAAAGGGAGACACCTCTAAACTTAACTCATTAGATTCTTTGTTTGTTCATGCTAATTATTGTTCTCAGCTTTCCTTCTCCAAGGGGTTGAGACTATTTGCTTCATTTATTTTACATGGCCCGGTGAAAGAAGAAGAATGGAGATTGTCTCCACATCTTTTCCATTTCGCTAAGTTACAAATAAAAAGAGTCAAATTCTATAGCCAATAGACTAATAGCCTCTTGATACACCTTTAGTGAGCTATGCATAGCTCTCACCTATCACTGTAGCTCAATGAAAGGACATCTAATAGCTCCAAGACACCATTATAAATGGACTATTTGTGAATTTTTTGTTAAATTATCACCTCCAAATGTTCAATTATCATGAATTTTGGGGGAGGGGGATCTTTTGGTGTATTTAACGGGGCAACGAGACATAAGGGTAGCATGGATGGGTAGAAGTGAGAGGTTGGAGCATGGTTTACTCAGATCTATAATCCTAACATTAGAGAATGAGAAGGAGCCGTAGGGCCTTATGGCATAGGGGCTAGGGGACCTATAAGTAAGGCAATGAGAGAAATTGATAGGGGAAACCCCAATAGTTTTGAGAAGGGGATTAGGGGCCACATTATCACAACCCATATGCACTTAACCACTAACCACTAAAATACCTATCCCTTTAACCCCAAAGCCACAATCCCTTAACCCCTACACCCATAACTCATAACAAATTAACCCCTTGATCCCTTAAACCCAAAGCCACTAACCCCTAACCCCTAACTTAGAATCCTTGAACTCCATACACCCTAATCCCATATCCTCTTAAACCTTGACCCTTAACCCATAACCCTTAACCCCTAAACTCATTAACCCCTAAACCCTTAACTCGCTGACACCTAAATACCATAACCCTTAGGCACTTAACCCCTAAATCCCCTAACATGTAATCCATTGATGGTTAATCTTTAACCCCTGAATCCCTTAACCATTAAGCCATTAACCTCTAAACCTTAAACCCCCTATACCTCAACCCCCTAACCTCTAAATCCCATAATCCCTAACCCTTTACCCTTTACCCTTAACCCCTTTCTCCTAAACCCTTAAACCCCTTAACTCCTAGAACCCCTTATCCTTCTCCCAAACCAAAGGTGCTCCATCACTAATATTCTTGGGCATATTATGCTTTTTCCTGCTAACCACTCCAAATACAACCTCTAAGAACTAGTAGGGTCCAAGGAAAAGAGCTACAAGTTCCCCAAATCTGATCTACATTTTATGGACAATCACACTTCCCCCAAATTCCCTCCACATATTTTCCTTGGTGTATTGGAGTTTGAAAAATACATAGGATGCCACAAGTAATCATAATCATAAGAATCAACTTTCCTAATGACTAGCAGGCCTTAAAAATGAAACAACATCTTAACTTATGCCTAAAATTACTAAAATTTCCTATCCCAAATATGAAATTATAAATTCTACAAAATTATAGGGAAAAAATGAAACCAACTTCCTCTTCTATAAATCTCTAAGACCTTCTAGAGGACAAATATAAATTTTGAAATAAATTGTTGAAATTATGCTCTTGCATCAATAGCTACCAATGTATCCTTGTAGGCCACCCCCTTTAACAATAGTAATACCAATCTCCTTTACCTAGAAGGAACTCCTTACATAATTCTCTCTTAGATCCCCTTAACCCATTGCAATGATTGTCTTTGATGCCTACCTAGTTACAAGCACATTTTGAAGCAATTTAGCATATTCCTAGTTGAGGATTTCGATAAGTATATGATTTTGTTGACATCTTGTGACTGTCCCGTATGTGAATATATAAAACCATTTCTTTTGTACCAGTTTAAGCACTGATACCATCAGGTGTGTGTGCTAACATAGATGGAATGCTAACTACATGTTGTATATATTGTAATGTAAATGAATAATCTCTTTTGGAAAAGGCTCCACTCATGATGCCATTTCGCAAATGCTTGCACTCACTAATTGTGGTCGGATTTTAAGGTGCCATGTTCTCGTAAGGGTAAACCTACCTATCCATCTCTTTAAATGCACACAACACACATGTTGGCTTGATCTTGTGCTTTTTGTGGGGAAAATGTTGTTGTATTGGGTTGATGCTGATTTGAAAGGTAGATTTATAAAGGTTCTGCACAGTACGTATATACAAAATATGTCGGGTTATCCATAAATTTCCTGAGAGAAACTCCCCAACACAACAAGTAGAATACTTTTTGCAGCCAAAGCAATTAACTGTTGCTAGTTGTTTTTCAGAACTAGTACAAACTATAGACAATCCAAAATGCCTCATTTTTGGACTATCAATATAGTATCCAAATAGACATAGGCATAGGTTAATAACAGATACCTAACACAATCTCAATGAAATACTATGAGTAGAGAGAGTCACGACTATATATCTGGTTTAGTAAAAAATGGATTGATATATTCCTCAATGTGGACTGCCAGCTTGTTTTCCACTTCTTCAATCAGGTCATGGTTGTCTTGGATGCCCTTGTGAGAGTCTTAAACTACCAACTCCAATGCCATCAACTTTATCCCAGTGACCTTATTGCATTGAAATTCCATGAGTGGATAATGGATAACTATATTTTTTATTTTTGAAAATAGATATTCAAGCCACATAAAATTTAATTTATTTCCTTTTTATTATATTTATTTCTTTTTTCATTAAACCACATTCTAAAAATATAATAAATAAATAGATAAAAAAAATATTATTTTTTGGTTGTCCACTCAAGGGGATTTGAACTTTGAATGTCATGTTTTAACATAATACTTCATAACAAGGTTATTGTCAATTGACTTACATTCCATGAACTAAAATTGTTTATTTTTTTAAATATGTGAAAAAATTTAAACTAGCAATTGCACTAGATGTTGCAAAGGAAACGCTGCAAGGCATGAAATAGATAAGAATATTGACATATAAGAAATCATTAAATGATAAAAATTAGTAAACAAAATGCCATTCAAGAAAATATTCAATGAAGAAGGATCATTAGGTACAAGGGATGCAAATTTTGTTTTCAAATAGTAAATTGGCATTTGACATTCACCGATATGAAACATCAGATTATTCGAAAAATGTTATGGGCACAATAACATAAATAGATTGTTGGGGGTATAGAAAGGATGCAGTTGAGAGAGTTTTTGAGGAAGTATTTCCTGATGAAGGAGAAGGTAGTGGTTCTTGAGGGAGACAAGTTGTCAGCTTCAGGAGTAGGGGTTGTTTTTAGCTTAAATTTTGTGAGTTTCCCTTTTTTTAGGTGTGCCACAACCTTTATCTTTCTAATAATTCATCAGCTGGATACTTGAATGCCTCCTCGGAGAGCTTATCTGCTAGTTGATTGTGCTCATGATAGATGTGGGTGAAGTATGATCATTCTAGCTCCTGAATGTGCGGCCAAATTTGAGACATTGGGGATTGAAGCCTCACATTCTACCTATAAAACTTGCATTAGCCCGATCAACAACTATTTGAGTTTCACATCTCTTGCAACCTCTTCAAACCACAAGCACTTTCCAAATAAAGAACAACAAACAACGTTGAGAACTCGACCTTTAAATTGGAACCAACAGCCAGAGTATATCTGATATGAATGAATTGAAATGAATTTATATATAAAACACAGTGAAGAGAAAGAATAATCAACATATAAGGAGAAACATACTTTTTTAATGAGATCACCTGGAGATTATCTGATAATTTGAGTGGGATTTCCCTCAAAATTCATGCAAGATATGTTTCTGGTCGGATGTACGAAAAAACATGAGACATTATAGCTACGTAACTTGATCTTGCAGGAAAAATGAATTGCTTCACCCAGAAAAGGTTATTATGAATACCATTTTCGTGTGATCTCCAAATGTGGGTAAAAGTGCATTATATAAGAAAATAAAAATGTTCATGAACTTTCCATGAAAGTGAGTGCATCGATCGATTTTATGTTTGTTGTTCCATGTTGGTCTATCTACTGTAGAGTTGTGGGATAGTTGTATCATGTGACTAAACAATACTCACTAAATACTCTTGCACTTACCCTGATATTTGAGGAGTAGTGATTTTTTATGTGCAACAGTATGGTCTGCGATCTCCTAATTGTGAACTACATATAACATATCTAATTGGATGTTAGCCAAAGTTTTCCATAGGTATAACATACCCAAATTTCACCCTTCAAGGGTTGTCTTGCCCATGATCACAGACATCTTCTGATGACTACTATAATCAGGCCACTTGCAATGCTTCTTCTAGAGTTTAAAGGAAACACCTCCTTGAAGAAAAAATAAATAAATAAATAAAACAAGAAAAAATGTTGTAAGAATTTAGTTTGACAACAACTAACAACCCTCTTGAGCTAGAAAATTCTAGCCCAATTGAAAGAAGTGAGACAACTCAAGGTATTGCAAAGATAAATCAGGACAATTGTGAAACTTTTTGAAGGACGCAACAATAAATTTTTCTGTATAGAATAAGAAAATATTTGCAAACGAGAAGATACCACAGTGGGCATGCACAAGAAGAAGAACCAAAGAAATCAGATTCAATAAAGGAAACATAACCACCACTCCAAACTGGCTTCTCTAAAACACATACAACCGCAATAAATCCCACTGAAGGTTACACATTTATCAAACCCTAACTTACTAACAAATTCAACAAGCCAACATGCTACAATTTTTTGAGTCGCCCCCAAATAAATTAGTAATTATTGCATGAATGTACATTTGTTCATAATTTTATTTAAAAGGTTGAAATTCTCTCAAGAGTGTATAGAATATTTCCAAGAGTTAAAAAAATTGAAATTTTTCCTACCTCCAAAAGGTATCATCACACCCGGATAGGTGACAACATAAAAGTCTAAATCTTATACCTCTAAGTCTCAATGGCACTTCAACATGTCAATAACATACTTGCAACAATGCTTAATGAGTTTTTTCTATTGGCTAAATAGATGTAAATCCATTCATCCAAAAATAAACATCTCAATCAATCTAACACCATAAATTGTGCTAAGTAGTTCATCATGTTATTTCAAAGATTACAATATGGTTTTATATTAGCTCACATATTCCTTGAATATTTGAAGCCAAATTGCCTCAACAAAGTAGACCAGAAAGATTCGTACTCTAAAAGACAAAAAAAGACAACAAACTAAAATAACAACTTTAACTGTAATCCAAACACTTCATTCTTAGCAACATGATATATGTGCATGTGTTTGTTCACTCGGTTTGACATGTGATAGACAATATATGAAGCCTTTTTTCCATGGTTTCAAACCCTTCTTGTCTCCTTCAAGGGGGTTTCTTGATGTCTTCAAAAAGACTTCTTTTTGCTAACCAAATGGATTGTTTCTTTCACATGTGTGGAAACGTACTTTCTAAATCATATTGTAATACATTCATAAGATGATATTAGTGGTATTAACTACACCTTATTTAGAGACATCATTTTTATTATAGGGGTTGGTACCTTTCTATTGGATGTGGTTGGTGATGTGAATACCACTCAACTTCTAGTAAATAATCATACTAACTCTAACAAGATTATGGATGCTTGTTTACAAAGGGAGACCCCTCTAAGATTAACTCATTGGATTCTTTGTTTGTTCATGCTAATTATTGTTCTCAACTTTCCTTCTCCAAGGGGTTGAGACTATTTGCTTCATTTATTTTACATGGCTCGTTGAAATAAGAATAATGGAGATTGTCTCCACATATTTTCCATTTCACTAAGTTACAAATAAAAAGAGTCAAATTTTGTAACCAATAGAATAATAGCCTCTTGATACACCTTTAGTGAGTTATGTATAGCTCTCACCTATAATTGTAGCTCAATGAAATGACATCTAATAACTCCAAGACACACTATAGGTAAGGCAATGAGAGAAATTGATAGGTGAACCCTCAATAGTTGTGACAAGGGGATTAGGGGCCACATTATCACAACCCATACGCACTTAACCCATAACAACTAAATTCCCTATCCCTTTAAACCAAAAGCCACAATCCCTTAACCCCTACACTCATAACTCATAACAAGTTAACCCCTTGATCCCTTAAACCCAAAGCCTCTAACCCCTTAACCCCTAACCCCTAACTTATAATCCTTGAACCCCATAAACCATAATCCAATATCCTCTTAAACCTTGACCCTTAACCCATAACCCCTAGCCCCTAAACTCATTAACCCCTAACCCATTAACCTGCTAAGACCTAAATATTATAACCCTTAGGCACTTAACCCCTAAATCCCCTGACATGTATGCCCTTGATGGTTAATCGTTAACCCTAAATCCCTTAACCACTAACACATTAACCTTTAACCCTTAAACCCCCTATACCTCGACCCCCTAATGCCTAAACCCCATAATCCATAACCCTTTACCATGTACCCTTAACCGCTTGCTCCTAAACCCTTAAACCCCTTAACTCGTAGAACCCCTTATCCTTTCTCCCAAACCATAGGTGCTCCAACACTAATATTCTTGGGCATATTGTGCTTTTTCCTGCTAATTGCTCCAAATAAAACCTCTAAGAACTAGTAGGGTCAAAGGAAAAGAGCTTCAAGGTCCCAAAATCCGATCTAAATTTTATGGACAATCACATTTCCCCCAAATATCCTCCACGTATTTGCCTTGCCATATTGGAGTTTGAAAAATACATAGGATGCTGCAAGTAATCCTAATAATAAGACTCAACTTTCCTAATTACTCGGAGGCCTTAAAAATCAAACAACATCTTAACTTATACCTAAAATTACTAAACTTTCCTATCCTATTAGAATTTCTACAAAATTATAGGGCAACAAGGAAACCAACTTCCTCTTCTATAAATCTCTAAGACCTTCTCGAGGAAAAATACAAATTTCGAAATAAATTGTTGAAATTATGATCTTGCATCAATAACTACCAATGTATCCTTGTAGTCCACCCCCTTTTACAATATTAATACCAATTTCCTTTACCTAGAAGGAATTCCTTACATAATTCTCTCTTAGATCCTACCAAGCATGAAGTTTTTTAGTAAAATGGATGTTCACCCTACAAGATTCTATCCTCATGGCCTAAGATAAGGCATCCCTCTATGTCACCCATGACTATTGCATTAATGGTACACTATTAAAGAGCAACAAACTTTGAATGGATCATTCTTTGTATTGAGTTTCATGGAGAGTATAGGAGAGTTTTTTGATCAAGTTTTGTAATTTTTCATCATACTCGTGAGAACTTTCTCCAACCATTTTCTTAATCTCCTTCAGCTTAGTTATTTTTTTTTGTTCAATGTTTAGCCTTTATAAATTAGATATAAATATCACCTTTAATTTGTCTAAGGCCTTAGCTACACCCTAGGGATAAATCTATATGAACTTCATGCACCATTAGAGAAGATTCCCCCGCAATGTGGTTAGGAACTTTATCAACTTAGAAACTAGCACTACAATCCTTTTCACCCTCCAAATGAATCCACATAAGAATCGATGTGGTTTTTCATCACCATCACCCTTCATAAAGTTCTTAGAACTACTATAACCATATCGTTGGTTGGGGTTTTCACCAAGATAAAACCTTATGGACATGTTTGAATAATTAGGCCTTCTCCCCCACTTGAACTAAAATTCAAACATAACATATGCCACTTCTACTTTTATTCCCACCTTCATTTTGTTTTCATTACTACTATATCCAAAACTACTAAGAAAAGGTGCTTTCAAGTCAAAAGTAGAATAAAAAGTTGGGATTACCTCTAGGATTTTAAAATTCATAGGGTGGTTGGTTTGGACTTGGTCCACTTTTCTTAGGATATATCATGTATACTACTTGACATTCCTCTAGATCAAACAATTAGAACACATTATTAAGTGTTTCTTCCTATTCTTTCTATGTGATGATATCTCTCTCCATAGGCTAATCAATACCTTACAAAATAAGGCTTAATTTTAGACAATCATGATCCACCTAACTGAATGTGCTCACCTCCTTGTGCCATCACTTCTTTTTTCTCTTCCAAATTTCTAGACATATTCTCCCCACCTATTCTTCTCATCACTGTTTATGTGGTCTTTATTTTGAACCTTTTCTCATGTGGATCTTCCTGCTCCTTCTCTGGTTTTGGATTGGTCGATCGGGGGATTTCCGAGGATCTTAGCTACTACTTGTTGGTATTCTTTGTGGTCTATTTGAGATGCACTAGCTGGTTGTTTTATGTGGTATTTATTTCGAACCTTTGCTCATGTGGATATTCATGCTCCTCTTTGGTTTTGGATTGGTTGATCGGGGGATTTCCGAGGATCTTTACTGCTATGTAAGTGCATTCATTTTGGTTGGTGGAGTTGGCAACATATTTGAATTTCATCACAAAGGAGTCTCTTGGGGTCATTAATTGGTCTAGGGAGATATTTATTTTCCAAGTTGTTCATTAATTATATGAGGGACAATCCATTAATGGTTTGCATTTTCATTGAAGATCTTTGTCGATTGTGTCCTTGATGAGATTTTCTGAAGGATATTGGTCGGAGATGATTCGATAATCTATTGTATTTGAAGGGGTGTCCTAGTGGATTGAGCTGATGACGATCTACATCGAGTGGGGTCTATAATTTATAAGTGACATTAATTTTCCTTTTTTACATATTTTATCAAGGTTTTTTCAGACACTACTACATAAGGTATTTTTTGGTAATGTTATCTACTTTGGTGAACATACAGGCAGGAATGCAGAGTGCCAGTGATGTTAGCTGTAAAACTGAACTTTGCATCTGTTTATTATGCTGTCACTTGATACATGGAAATTGGGGCGATGACATGCCATTACTTGATGCATTGGTACATAAAATGGTTGGGGAGTGGGTGTTACAAATTGCTCCATTATATTTATCATATATATCTTATATATTATTAATATTTTTCTATTACTTAGTAAATGAATTATTGTTTATTTCATTTTTCAAAGAATATTTTCCCTCACTCATGAATGTATTAAAAGTTCTAAGGGAGGCTCGTACATTTTCAATCCCTATAGGTTTACCTTTCTTTGTCTTCAAATTGAGCACAATAGTAACTAGAAACTAAAATACCAACTAGTAACCCTAAAATAATTAATAAGATTTTGTATTGAGAGCTCTATGAACTCTTTTGTAATAGCATTTACCAATTGAATTAATCCTTATTTCCTCTCGATCTTAAATAAACCTTTGACACTTTATTATTAAAAACATTGAAATAAAAAGCATGTATAATTAGTAGATGATATATTCCAATTTATCAAATAACTTAACAATCACAATATCAATTAGTTAATAAGGAGAAATTTTATCAATGACATGAGGATAAATATTATTGAAGTAGTTTAGTTCTATGGTGTGCATGGAAATTGTTTTATACTCAATGCATTTTGTTTTTCCATTTTTTCCAATAGGTTCCTTTCTTTAGAAAAATATCAAACACTAAGATTTACTAATGACCTATAAATATTTAAATCTCCATAGTGGAATGATATTTGTTCATATTGGAATTGAAATCCACTAGTTCTACCTATTAGGATTAGTAAAGACACTCCAATAAATTTAATATATCAATTCAAATTAGACAAGTGACAACATATAAAGAGGAAAATTTAAATTGAGGTTGGCTATTATCATATTTGCATTGAAATTATACATTTATTTTTTGGTTAAGTCGGGCTAGTCTAGAGAAAGAAATCTACTTTCATTACGAAAAAAGGGAAAACCATAAGTTTTTTTTTTTGCAAGTAAATTCAAAATACATTATCATGTTAGTTTAGTGGTTTTCATTTATTAATATGAGTATGCAATTGAGGAATGGAAATGGAATCCAAATGAGAGACCATGAAATTAACAAACCTTGGACTTGGTGTGAGATCTCTACCTACTACCCTCATTTTCTTAGGAGTTTCTCCTATGATATGATGAAACATGTATCCCAATATAGACTAAACTAAATTAACACCCAATTTTTCAATAGTGTAGATATGACATCTTGTACAAAATGGAAGTAGTCCATAGTCATGGGCATCCATATCGACATTTTCTTCAATAAATATCTTAGTCCTGAAGGTAAATGGCTCTTCCATATAATTAGGTCTTTAAAAACCACCTACATATTTACATGTATAATAGATCCTTTACATATATATTATGGCAAACAATTGTCAATATTTTATGTTTTTCTATGCAAAATCACTAAAAAAGTGGGTGAACATGCAAATGACATTTTTTGTGATATATTACATGAACTATGAAAATGACCTTTTTTGTGATATATTGCATGAACTATAAATGATGAAAATCAATGTCACTCATCACTTTATCTAGTTTATCTTGTGCTTAAAATATAAACTTACCATTCCATAGGTGAAAATATAAAAAAAAATCCCGGTAGAAAAACCATTAATGAAAATGATCCCAAATAATAAGCACACCACCATTTGTCAAAAATCTCTTCATCCCAACATGATTTCTCAATATTACTTATATTTCCTTTATTGATGATTATGAATCTAATGTCACCCTAAACTTTAATGATAAAAATAAGAAAGAAAAACATACTCTAACGATATTTCCACTCCTTACACATAAATTTTAATATTAAATATGCATTAACCTTTGGCATAATAATAATGAATATAAAAAATGCAACATGAAAAAATCTAATTCACTACAACTCTAACAAACTTTATATATTTTGCACGAAATAAAGTTGTTTTGTTTCAAACTAATTTTCAAGTCTTTTACATGTATTTTCTTATAGTTGTTCAATAATTTGTGCAATACACTCAAGTTTCGGATATCCCTTTGGAAAAATGCCACTCGCTCGGTTGATCCGGCGGGAGCCCAAAAACTCAAGTTACAACCCGCCACCTGATGACCTGATCTATCTGCAAACTAGCCCTCAATAAAGGGGAAAACTGGAGCGAAATGTGGAGATTTCCATAAGCTGTTGTCTAGCGAAAGCCCATAATCAAAGGGGGAAACTGGAGAGCATCGTGGATATTGCCATGGTGGGAGCCCTTCGCCATAATCAAAGGGGGAAACTGGAGAGCATTGTGGAGATTTCCATGGTGGGAGCCCATAACCAAAGGGGAAAACTCGAGAGTAGCGTCGATATTTCCATTAGCCACAGTAACTATTGCCCGGCGGGAACCCATAACCAAAGGGGGAAAACTGGAGAGCAGGGTGGAGATTTCCATAAGCCACAGTAACTTTTGTGCCGAGCAGCGTGGATATTTCCAGGAGCCACAGTAACTGTTGTCCCTCGTCATCTTAACCGTAGCTAGTGCGACTGCAGGATATTCTCTCATTTTCTCTCAGCATCCATGATGTGCAGAGTCTGGAACGAAGTGCTCAGGCAAAAAAGTCCAAAGCTTAGGTTCGGTGCTCTCCTCCTTTCTCTCATTTCTCGCTTTTCAAACACGTTAAACACTTAAATATTTCTAAATGTATGGATCAGTTGTAGGACCGAGATCTCTAGTGCCTCCAAATCTCTTAAAAACCTAGTTAAGGAACCCTGACCAACCACATGAATAAATTTCAAATCTAGGGTTTGTAGGGTTTGTCAATAAATGTACTCTTTTGGAGGATGTTGCCACTTCCATACCCAATTTGCAAGATTTAGGTATTAAGGCCTTGAATAGGGTTTGTAAAAGCTTAGCCCAATTTATAGCGGGAAAATCCTTAATTTTTCCTACTGGTTCTCTTCAGACCTTGACTACACTCTGTAGTCTTGTATGCAGCTCCTCAATAGTTTTCCACATGGAATACATTCAAAGTCCACAATCCTTTGCTGCTCCAAAGGCTCTCTAATTTCAGGATATTTTTTCAACTCCGTTATCTTCAGTTGGTCTAGCAAGTTCCCTATCAGCTTCAGGTGCTGTGCTAATTGACGATAGTTATTTTTATGCATTTGCGCAGTGTTGGCCGCTTTGACGATCAAAGCAATCAGTTTCACAGCGTCAAGTCCAGTCAACTGCGCCACGTTCGCGAGCTCCCCCACATTCTGCGATTTCAATAATGCCCTCATGATGGCGATGAAGAAATCCTCCCAACAAGATATACACACTAAGTATATATCACTTTCATAAAAGAGATATACATAGTAGAGTTACATACATTTCACTTTGAAGTTTGAGGTATGGTCCAGTTTATAGCTATAACAGCTGATTTTTATTTTATTTTTTATAATATTGGTATAAATACTATGATTCCCATGAACAAAATGTACTCTCCGTCTCCATTATGCTCCACCACTTATGGAGAAAAATAAGGAAAAAAGAGTTTGGCAGTCCTCATGTTACGAGAGTTGGCATAGATATGTTCTATTATAATATTTTAGCAATTCTATACATTAATAATGATTTTTCTGCTAAATAATACAATTTTAAATGTTTCGTTATAATGACTCTGAGCATAAACAAGATATTTCTCGTGATATGCACAGTTCGGTTAACATGTTTTTTTTTAATGCTTGTCTGTTATTTTGAGGATTAGTAGATAATTATGTTTGAGAGATCGTGTTACATATAAACATATTACAGTGAAAAATGGTTTTACATACTAACAAAATCACATCACATTACTAATCAACAATTAATGATGAGAAGTGATTTTGTTTAGTAAATATAATTATGTCATAAACATAATATTCCGAGTCATATATATAATATATTGATGAAATTAAAAATTACTCAACCAGAATTAGACAACAATTTTTCGGTTTCAGATTTTTGCCCTTAACATCCACTCATTATATAACCAGGTATCTTAAAACATAAATTTAAAATGTAACTTATTGTTGACACCTAATCTATGGGTTGGGTGTGGATATGTAATATTGTATAATAAATAATATTAGGAAATAAGGAAGGCCAAGAGTCATTGGGAGATGAATCCCAATAGCCTCACCTCCATGTATAAATACATTCACATTCCTCATTTAATAAACATTCTGATTTGCGGAGTTACCTCCTGGTTTGACATGGTATCCGAGCCAGTCCCACTATTGGCATTTTTTCCTGTGGTGTAACTCCCTCGTTCCTTTGCTCAGTCAATTTTTATGCTAGTTTTTGCTTCTCCATTAAATTTCTATACTGAAATTATGATTTGCAGAGTTACCTCCTGGTTTGACATGGTAATCCACCCTCCCTTATAGTAAATGCTCCCCTCGTTTGTGCATTGCACACACTTCACCTCGACTCCCTTCGCCCCATTCAAATTCCCTATGCTTACCTGTCTAACCACCGTCGACTCTTGGTCTACCTGCAACATAGTCATATATCAATGGCCATGACTCCTGGCACTCATATACCCGCCCATTTAACAAAAATATTTTACAGTCATATATACAGTCACAGTTGTAATACGCTGTCACCCGACTGTTCACGATTCATAACCCGCCTACCCCTCTGCTTTCACACGTCCCGCCCGACTCCATAATCAACACAACAACGCATAAAAAAACCATCGACTCCCAGTTATAATACGATGTTTGTTATATCGCCCTCCATTTTCAATACGCTGTCTATTTCACTGTTATATCGCCCTCCATTTTATATCACTGTCTTTTTAATATCGCTCCCTCCCACCATAATACCGCCCCTCCTCTTCCATGTTTGTATTATTTTCGGCCCTCCCTGCCCACCATATACCGCCTCCACGCTACTTTGAATACCACCATATTCACGCCCCCTTTCATATATAACAATACCGCCCCTCCTCATATAACATTCCATACCGCCCTTCATAATATTCAATACCGCCCTTCATAACTTCTGCCCATTATTCAAAAGCGCCCCACCCCCCCCCCCCCCCCCACCATACTTTCAATACAATTTTTCTTCAAACACAATATATATATATATATCTATATATATATATATATATATATATATATATATATATATATATATATATATATATATATATATTTTTGGTGCAGAATTCAGTGTTTTTTAGCAAAGAGTTTTTGTCCCCTTTAATTGAGTAAACTTCTAGCATTGAAGATTTTCTAGCAAAATTTTTCCTCTTCAAAAGAATTTTTTCTAGCAAAGTAATGCATTCTCTCATATCTATTGTTGGGGTGGTTCTCTCCGGCAAAGAGAACTATCTTGAATGGTCCCGGAAAATCAAACAAAAACTCAATTTTAGTGAGTTGTGGAAAGGAATCTGTGAAGGACAAGAAGGAAATCCACCAGCAAAGCCCACTTCAGACAAAGAGCTCGCCATTTGGGAAAACAAGAACTGCAAGGCCTATGCCTTGATTTCATCTTCCGTAAATGAAGAGGTGAGTCGCCATATTTCATCATTCTCAAATGCCTATGATGCCTTGAGCAAGCTAAAAGAACTCTATGACTCACATTCAGAATTAGAAAATGTACAATTGATGATTAAGTTGTTCAGTCTTGAAATGAAGAATGATGATCCCCTTGCTTTAGCTTCAGAAGTTAGATCTATCATGCATGATATTGATAGCACTGGTGTAAAAATTGACACACCTCTCATAGCATATTTTAAGGCATTATATCCGACTTACTCACATTATCTTGAGTCTTTGCAAGCAAGTGGGAACCTTGAGCATATCACCTTTGATACACTTGAGAAAAAGTTTGTAGAAAGAGAGAAAGCTTTCGGGAAGATGACAGTCCCTTCATCTTCCGAAGAGGCTACATACTTGGCACATAGAGAAAAGAGTCATGCTCCAGATTCATCCAGAGGAAGAGGTGGCAGAAGAGGAAGAGGAAGAAGAAACTTCACAGAAAGGGGGGGCAGACAATCTAACAAATCCAATCTTCATTGCACACGTTGCAATAAAGATGGACATGATGCATCCAAATGCAGGACACCTTGGGAGAAAATTGAGCAGCAAAGAAATCAAGACAAAGGTAAAAATAATGACAAAGACAAAGGTAAAGCACATGAATCGGCTCATTATGTTCTATCACATTGTAACAATGGAGTAACTGAAGACTTGTTTGATGTTTCATTTACTTCATGGAGAGATGATTGGTTGCTAGATTCAGGAGAAACATGTCACATGACATTTAGAAAATATTTTTTTGAAGAATTCACTGACAAAATTGATGGAGCAGTATATTTCGCAGATAAATCCAAACTCAAGCCATCAGGGCTTGGCACAGTCAGGCTTAAGTTTCTTGGTCTTCCAGATCATATTCTACATGAGGTTCTATACCTCCCTGAGTTGAGAAGAAACTTGTTGTCCCTAGTCCAAATCTGCCAGCAAGGACACTCCATTCACTTGTTTGATGGCAAGGCAGAGGTCATAAAAGCATCAGATCACTCACTTGTCATGGAGGAAATAGAAGAAGGGAGACTCTTGAAGCTGAAAGGTTCATCTGCTCATGCTCAAAACTTTGCATTCAGTTCACATCATGATGCAGGTACATTCCCATCAAGTCTTTTATGGCATGCTAGATTTTGACACTTAAACTATGAAAGCTTTCGTTTGTTGAAGAAAAATGGTGTTAATGGACAGCCTACAATTCTTAGAAAACCTAAGGAATGTGATGCTTGTATTCTAGGAAAGCATAAAAAACAGCCATTTCATGATTCACACTCCAGAGCACATAGAAAACTTGAGCTTTTTCATTCAGATTTATGTGGCCCTATGCCTATTTCTTCTGCAAATGGAAATAAATACATGATGACATTTATTGATGACTACACCAGAATGTGTTTGCTTTACTTATTGAAGAACAAGTCTGATGCTTTTCAAACATTCAAGAATTTTCATGCATGGATTGAAAATGATGCACAAACTCATATTGGCTCTCTATGTACTGATAATGGAAAAGAATACACTTCAAATGAATTTGAAAATTATCTTCGTCAACATGGAATCAAACATCAAACAAATTTTCCATATAATCCCCAACATAATGGTGTAGCTGAAAGAATGAACAGAACTATTTTAAATATGGTTCGCTCCATGTTATTTTTCAAGAACGTAAAATTGATGTTTTGGGCTGATGCAGTTCTATGTGTTTTTTACATAAAGAATAGGTGTCCTTCAAGTTCAATTAGAAACAAAACTCCTTTTGAAATGTGGCATGGCCACATTCCTTCGGTAAAGCATTTCAGGGTCTTTGGGTCCACCTATGATGCCTTGATACCCAAGGGTCAAAGGAACAAACTTGGTGCTAGAAGTCGAAAATGTATCTTCTTGGGGTACTCCAATACCTCCAAAGGATATCGTCTCTATGATGAAGCAAATAAGAATTTTGTAATAGCAAGAGATGTCATATTCCTTGAATCTTCCAAGAGTGACAAGGTTGTTGAGCGGCAACTTGATCGCCTGGATAGATTCACACATGCAAAGTCTTTCCAAGAATTTGATAATGAGATTCCACATCTTGAAGGGGGTATTCCAATATTGAATCAAACTGTGGAATCATGTCCTGAAGAACTCTCTCCCCCACATGAAGAAACAACCACGGATGACACATTGAATGATGTGATTGACAGAATTGGGAGATTGAATCTTGAATCAATCCCAACTTAGTCAAATGGCCAGCCTGGGCCATCTCAGAAAGGTCCTCCCAAATGGCTGACAAAGACACTAGAGAATGTTCATCCTGATGAGGTTGGAAAAACAGGAACAAGAAGTTCCACTCAACAAATCGAAGGTGATGTAGATAATTCCGATTCTCCTGTTGATATGGATATTGCTTATAACTGTGAATTGAGTTTGTCTACAGATCATGAACCAACTTCCTTCAAAGAAGCCGCTTCTCATGATGAATGGAAAGAAGCGATGCAGAAGGAGTATGATGCCTCGATAAAGAATGGCACTTGGAAGCTGGTTGATCCGCCTTTGGGAACGAAACCAATTGGCTGTAAGTGGGTCTACAAGAACAAGTACAAAGCAGACGGCTCACTTGAAAAGCACAAGGCCAGGCTTGTGGCAAAAGGATTCGCACAGAAAGAAGGAGTTGATTATGAAGAAACTTTTGCTCCCACAGCAAAATGGACCACCATCCGAACTCTCTTTGCCTTAGCAGCTCAGAGTGGATGGAAAGTCCATCAGATGGATGTAAAAACAGCCTTCTTGAATGGAGATCTAAAGGAGAAAGTTTATATGTCCCAGCCAGAAGGATTTGTGGTAAAGGGTCAAGAACACAAAGTTTGCAAGCTCATAAAATCCTTGTATGGCCTCAAGCAAGCACCACGAGCCTGGTATGAGAAATTAACCGAGCATCTTCTGAAACTTGACTTCAAACATTTTGATCTTGATGATGCAACTTTGTTTGTTAAAGAAAGTTGGAAAAATAGTTGTATATCTTGTGGTATATGTAGATGATCATTTTGATAACGAGGAACAATGAGAGCTATATTTCATCCATGAAGAAAGAATTGAAGAAAGGTTTTGAAATGACGATTTGGGTCATGTTCATTACTATCTGGGTATTGAAGTAATTCAACATCCTAAATATATATTTCTTTCTCAAAAGTAGTACATTAGAGATCTTTTGAACAATTTTCGCATGGATGAATGCAATCCCTTAACCACTACAATGGAACAAAACTTGAAGCTCACATCTATTGAAGGGAAGGAAGTCAAGGATGCAACTAAGTATAGGCAACTTATAGGAAGTATTATCTACTTGACCACCACGGACACGACATTTCATTCTTGTTGGAATCCTCTCAAGGTTCATGAAAAAAACCTTGTGAAGGGACATTGGTATGCTTTGCTAAAAAAGAGTGTTAAGGTACTTGAAGGGGACTCAAGACTTTGGAATCAAATATATGCGAGGTAGGCAACTTCGACTTGATCGGATACTACGATTCAAACTTTGATGGCGACAAAGAAAGAGGGGTTTATACTACAGGGTTACACCATTAGTCTTGGATCGGGAGGTGTCTCATGGAGATCATGCAAAGCAGTCGATTCCAGTGATTCCACGGGACGAGGGCGAGAATATGTGCGGCGGTATCGAAGCAACAAAGAAATTGTGTGGCTCGCAAAATCTGGAAGATTTGCGAGATGAAACAAATGTATTCCACACCACTCATGATCGACAACACTTACGCAATAAAGTTGGCCAAGAACCCAAAGTTCCATGATCGAACAAAGCACATCAATACAAAATACCATCTAATTCGACATCATGTTTAGGCCAAAACCATCCATCTACATCATTGTTCCACAAATGAGCAAGCTGGCGATATCTTCACCAAAGCACTTGGAAGAGAAAAGTTTGAAAAGTTCGGATCGATGTTTGGGCTCACCAACATCCCTTCGGATTAAAGGGGGGAATGTTGACACCTAATCCTATGGGTTGGGTATGGATATGTAATATTGTATAATAAATAATATTAGGAAATAAAGAATTCCAAGAGTCATTGGGAGATGAATCCCAATAGCCTCACCTCCATGTATAAATACATGCACATTCCTCATTTAATATTCATTCGATTTGCAGAGTTACCTCCACGGTTTGACACTTATTAACCCTTCATCAAACATCTTGGGCTTGTTTCAACATACTAGACTTGTAAAACATTGTGCCACTCGCATTTTCCTTTGTTATCTGCTTTGCAGTGGTATAAAAAGATAAAAACTAGCAATTGCACCAGGAGGTGCAAGGGAACGCCGAAAGGAGGAGGCGTGAATTATGTTGTGCTATCAATAAGAGAAAAATGGCCTTGATAGTTTGTTGAGAAAACATTACTTGAGCTCGCATTAGTGAGGCTCATTGACCTATTTGAGTAGAAGGATCTGAAAATGGTTGTCAATCCCTCTCAAACACGTAGAAATCGAATTGATATTGGTTGCCTACAAACTGAAAGTCATCGTTTGATTAAGCTTAATACTATCGTATGGGCTCTTGAGTCTTTATTGAGGATTCCGTATTGGTTGTATCATGTATGCCATCGAAATGTCTTTAGTGATTTTTTCAACACCCCATCTTGCCCTCGTATTACTCTATCTGCTTCCTTGTATTATATTATGCATAATGAAGTGATGGAATTTCATTTTCAAAATTCATCTTTGGAAACACTTTATTAGCTTTAGTAATTATGATCTTGTTAGTTTGATGCTCCATACCTGTTTTCATTTAATTTTTTGATGCTTAATAATCCCACTTTGACAATAAATCTAGAAATAAATAAGAATTTGATGTTTAATAATCCCACTTTGACAACAAATTTAAGATATGGGTGATTCATGTACCAAAACTTTGCCGTTTTTGGAAGCTATCCTTGGGGTGCAAGTCCCTCAGTTGCCATGATAGCATCCTCACTGCATTACGGTATTAACATTTTTTAGAAATGGCTTTGTGCTTTGTAGGTTTCTTTCTTGTGGTTGTCTTTGTTATGCCTTCTTAAATTAAAAGCTTACTAAAGCGATAGTTGCGGATCCCTTGATGAGAATTTTATTCCACATTAATTAAGGACATATTTGGTTAGTGCTTTGTTTATTGTTTTGTAGCGAGAGAAACACTACGATTGCTAGATGCTTTTTTACATGCCAAAGAATGGTATGCAAGTTTGCATAAGGTTTATTGTATTATTGCATCATCTAAAGACTAATAGATTTCAAACTTTAAATACATGCAACTTGCAAAGAAATTCATCAAATATTAGACTAAGCATTTAAAGGGTACAAGAAATAAAAAGGATTTCTAGATTATCCAAGTTACCATATCTATGGAGACATTTTTGGGAACAAGGCCAAGGGGACATTAATTTCCAAGTTAATTTTACACGCATTAGTAACTTAAGAAACAAATGGTAGATATATTTTACCAAATATTCTAATGATGCAAGGTATGCTACATCTGTCTTAAGTTTTAACTATCGAGCACTTACGATTTTCCATAGTTACATACTCGTTAGTTATGTGTGTGTGATTCAAGATATTGTGATATGTTGCGAGAAAATAAATATTTGATATTCAAAGGGCTTGATATTAGAGCTAGGAAATAAAAAGTTGCCCAGATTCATCTAAACAACATCCACAAACGGCTTCTTATCATAGTTACATGCCGCATTCCTAATTTTTATGGTATTTGATTGTACCATAGTACATAATTGTTTTCTAGTTTAATTTTAACTCCATGCTTTTTATGTCTGACCCCTAATTTAGATAATCGATGAATGTAAAGTCTTTGATCTTGTGAATAAACACACTAACATGTTTGATTTGTTGAGTGGTATTAGTCTCAATCAGAAATGACTTATATGATTTGGTAAACCTTTTTAAAAAGCTTGTTGGATCTTGATGTCATGTTTCAAAATACTGAATACCAAATGATTGAATTTTCAGGTTCCATAAGCTATGGGAAGGTGATTAAAGGGATTCACGAATTGATTTTGATTATATTTTGATATTTAAGCCGAGTGATGTTAAACTTGTTGAGTGACTTAAGATGCTTAACAATACCTCTCTCTCTCTGTTTTTTTGTTATATTTGCTACTAAAGCACACTTTCAAATGTGTACATAAAGCTAGTGTTTTGATGAGCATTAAATTATAGATTGGCCCCACTTACCACCTATAGATAACTCACTAGTTTTATGAGTTGAAGTGTTTATCATTGCACTTCAATATCAATATATTATATTATGTAAATTAACTGGCCCCCTTATAAAAACATTTTGGTACATACACTTTCTATTCCGTGTTCATTATTGATATAGTACCACTTAGAATCTTATTCCATTTTGGTGACTTAGTTTTAGGTAGCTAGATATTTATTGCACTCCTAATTATGTCACCTGTTAGATTTTTTAAATAACAAAGAACCAAGTAATTAAAAGTAAGACATTATCTCTTTATGATATTTTGTCCAATCGAACTTTTCAACAACAAATAACTAATTAATCTTCTATAAATTGCAGTATTATATCTTCAATCCTATGTCATGCAAAAAAGTATACTTCTTTTGCATCCACTTTTCTGCACTTCATTGTGCGAGAAAGAGTAACATAGCTTGTGTGCCATTTTCCTTGTATTATAGATCAAGATGATTAAGAAAACATCTAAGTAAAATCTAATAATATAAGTAAAAAAAAGAATCCACTCTAATAATATAAAGTAACAAAAAATAATCCATTGTAATAATATAAGTAAAAAAAAGAATCCACTGCAAAAAAATACATATTAAATATTAATAATAAGTTTTAATTGACCTCTACATACGAGAAAGATCATTTTACGGATCACCGGAGTCCAAATTTATTCAACAATAAATGTGTGTAAACTAATCATAGAGTATAAAATCGCTCAAGGGCTTCTGTTCATTTGTCCAAAGCACAATTTTCTTGTTTTAGGATTTTTGCCCTATTCATACAAAATTATCTCCATCATCTATCTTCCTACGATAGTAAAGCTCAGCATAGGGAAGAATATCGTCTGTAGGAAGAGGGTGCCATACATGCCATACAAAAGAATTCCGATTCTTTATCCGCACACAAGAATACCATTCTTTGCTCCAAGTACTTCCTTTGAGCAGGTCATTATTAGCTAAATCAAATGTAAATGTTCTTGCTGCTTCTTTTTTGAATATACGTAAATTTTTTTTCATTAATGGGACCACCGAAGAAACGAGTAATAGGGGGTTTTAAGGATTCCAAAGATCACCACTTGCCAGAATTACATAAATGAAGCTCATGTTTTTGTTCTTTGTGGCCCAGCATCATCGCTTCGTAGCTTACTAGGGAGTGATATTTCCCATCATAACGGTTTCTTGAACGAAGTTTCTTAGATATACTCTGTTGATGGCTCTTTGTATGGTTGGTTGGTGTATGTGTAGCTATGTGCAGAATGGTATTTGATATCATTGGTAGCATTTTCACTATGAATTGAATCCCTAACGAGGTTAGCTGACTGTGTGACGACGATTTGAAAATTAATCATTTGTCAACACACACCTCTTAAATCAAAGTGAGAATGTGGTTGCCTTATAAGTATGGATTTACTCTTGGCACACTTCCAAATTAAAACTAAAAAATACAATTCGAGATCAAAACTAAAAAACATAATTCAAAAAGCAGAATGTTGGATTAATATAAATCCATCTCTCCTAATAAAAAAATCCAAGTGCAAACCTTTGTTTTTTTAGCGGTGTTATTAGATAGCCCCATCTCTCCCATCTTGGTCGAAATTAGGGAAACAAAAAAATTTCCTAAATCAGATCCAAAAATGCTATTATGAGAAAATGAGTTGATTCACGAGACCATAAAAAAATTCTTAGATTGCAGTTTTGAGTTGATGAAGTTGCGGTTTTGTGATTATTGCCATGTATTTCAAATTTCTTTGGATTTAGGCCAAAATCATGCTCGAAAAGAATTAGGTTAGTCTAAGACAAAGTGGAAGAGCAGTAGCAACTCCTAGATCTAAGCTAACAACAGATGGGAGTGTTTTTTGCGAGTTACTAATAGAGTGCACCTTGCTTCTCTCCATTCAAATATGAGATTACAAATTTGAAAATACTTATATATACCTTGCTTCTCTCTATTCAAATATGAGATTACTAAAATTCGGAAGATATATATATATATTTCTTTACGTAATATATTTGACTAAGTGCCTTGTATCTATGCCATCAAATTTATCAAAAAACTTGCACATGGCCTCATTTGGGTCACCTTGCTACTTTACACTAGACCAAACTCTTGCCTATTATTTTCCTACGAATTTTCATGCTTATCCCTTTGCCTTTGGCTTGTGGATTTTGTTTTGTGTCCTTTGGATACCTTATTCCCACCTTGGTATGCTCCCTCTCATGATGCGGCATTGTATTACTAATTCCACTCTACTCTATCGTAGCGTGTAAGTGAATTTGTTTGGTTTGTGTCTTGCAATGCGGGTATGTTTGTGCGGTTTGAGTATTCAATACCTTATTGGAATGATCCCTTATAGAATGTCCGAATGATTTCATTGGGTGTTTGTTTCCAGAATTTAGAATAGTTGACATGGTTGTAAATATTGTCCTTCATTTGCAAGGACAACTTTGGTAAGCCTTATGAGTAACTCTTGAGTTTCTTAATTCTTAGTCGAAATAGATAGGCACGTATAGTAGGTCCGTATAGTATGAGTATTGTGCATCCACAGTGCCTTGAAGAGCCAACAAAAGAAGATCCCACGAGGGCTCGCATGACATGAAAATCGATGATGACCGATGCTCAAGTCCTATACAACCTAATATAAGTAAGGAACAAAACAAATGGCATGATACTTGAGATTAAATACGACTACAGAGCGAAATGTACATGACATCTCTTAGCTCTTAGTACTCCACCCCCATGCATTTATTCACCTTTCTTAACCGAGTGACCTAAAATCATTGGATACTTATTTTTCCAATCCCCCACTGCGCTCCATGATCTAGTAAGCCATGAAAAATAGCTTCTCATCACATATTAACATCAATTTCCCTTCAATTTTTAGATTGGACAACAAACAATCCAAAAAACCCAATAAAAATATAACCTACATTAACTCCAAATCTTGGCACCTTTTTACCCTTCCCTACATTATGGGTTACTTACTCGGACTTGCATGCCTCCCCATTTCATCCCATCATCTTCCTCCTTTCTATTTTTAGCTCGTGTAAAATATATTAACCAAGCCCTATTTCTTCTTCTCGGATTCTTACCTACTAGTAACTACTACTCAAACAACCCTGACGACCATGAAATCCAGGACCTCGGGGATACCCTTGACTCAAGAGGATCCTTTAGAAGGGTGTTCTTGCAAAAGGAGATCGTTGGTTAATCAACTTAGGCTCAAGAGAATCCAGAAATAAGTTGAGCATACTATCATATACGAAGAAATCTTAACATCGCTGAATCAATCCACGTGTCAATGGATACAAGAGGGTAGCAGGGATGGTATCAATGATCGGACTAAGAGATAAATTTTGAAATAGCAAGGATCAAGGGAAACACGGAAAGAGCGCATTCATGCTTGGAAAGATACCTCAACCTTGAGGATCAAGCAAACCTTAGCAGGGCTTTAACTACCTTTCGAATAAACACAAACATGGAATATCATGATGCGATGAGTCTGAAAGACTTCAAGCAAGACATTGAAGCGAGTAATAATAGAGCAAGGAAAGAAATCGAGGCCACTTCCTTAGAGAACTACAAAAATATACTCAGAATTCTAGTCATGAGGAGCAAAAATAATGTCTCCTACAACAACTAATTTTTTCAACCTTGAAGAAAATGACTCCCATACTCAACAAGAAGACGGGGATAAATAGTTGATTGTCAAAGAGGTGCAGAAGAAGGCCGATAATAGCAATACCGTTATCCGACTTACCGAGCAATCAACCCCAGGCACGAGGCCGATATGGAGTGTTCTATCATATCCCGAAGGGAGAGCCTAGAGATGATAAATCAGTGGATAGAAGAAAATCCGGAGAATAGCAACGGAATTAGACATGAGACGGGATGCTCAAGAAGCATAGACAGGGTGGCAAAATCGGATGGAAGGCGATATTCATGCGAACAGAAATCTCACCTTTAAGGTTAAGCACACCTTGGCAAGGTCTCAATTGCACTTAATCAATACAAACATTAAACATCGAAGCATTCCCGAAAGCCCCCAAACAAGTCATAGAAGTTGTTACAACAGAGTCTTCAATGAGACGAGAGACATCCTTTGAGAACTAAAAAATTCCAATATGGAAATAATGAGGAGAAAAAAATTAGCAATAGTGTCTTTTTACAGACAAGCGAGTTTGTTAGCTTGGAGATGGAGATTGCCTCCATTAGTCTACAAGAAAATGAGCCAAAGTAGGCGACCACCAATGCCAATCGAAATGAAGGCCAACCATAGTAATACCCCGGGCCGACTTACCAACAAGCGACAAACAATGACATGACATTGATCAAGGTTTACTTTTTTGTTTAGAGATAACCAGGAGCAAAAACGCACATGATAAAGATTTAGTAAAGCGTTTTGTTATGTTTAAGAAAAAGCTTCAAGCGAGAAAAATTTGTATGCAAAGAAAATGAGGGTAAAATATTCTCAATGACTATCTATATAGAATAGCTACCCCCTATAGAATCCACGACAACCCGACACTAGGGTAGTTTTGTAAATCTATGGTAATTAAAATGTCAATATAATGAAAACATTTTTCCACCAAAAAAAAATACAAACCGAGTAGGACACACCAAAAAACTTGACATGATTAATGAATTCTATGAGAGTGGATATTTTATACACACACGGGTTAACATGCCCAAAAAACATTGCCCTTTGTTACGTGAATAGAAAAAATTCTCCCCATCCAAAAAGGCCATTACTAAGTTTAGCTCGTTAATTCCAATGATGAATGAGGTGTCTGACTAATACATGCTTGTCTTTGTAATCTCAATCTGTCATTAAGGATACATAATATTGTTTATCTCTACCATCGAAAGGTAGCTTTGAAGCATATGTTTTACTGCACAATATAGGGACACATGGGTCAAAGCTTGAAGGCGATTAGGTGCATCTTGGAAGTTGGATGATTTTAGATTTCAAAAGGATGAAATACCGACTCAAACACAAGGTTTGTTGAGGGTTACATTATTTTAAAATAAATAGAAACATTTGACTTATTTCAGAAGTCAATGGAGGGTCCAAACAAACTTCTAGTGTATGGTGTGCAGAGAAGAGATCTCGAGATATAAAGGAGGTTTGATCATAAAAAATCTTAAGATGTCCACAATTTTGTACATCTCTAGGACTTGTCTCTTTCAATGATGATATTACGAGGGCTTCAAGATTACTATATAGCATTGTTATCACTATGACGTGTCACGAGTGTCACTTTTGTTTCACCCTATTAAATTTTCATGGTCAATCGCTACAAGATGGTGTTACGAGCTAGTTTTATACCATGTCTTCAATTTAGTAAAAATATAACTTATTTTTTGTGAACCAACTATATATGGTGGGTTGTGGATGCATGTTTGAAGGCCTACACATCTATACTCCATTTTATAGCATCTTCATTGTTTAGATGCACTGAACTCTTAGACAAAATTTAAACATCGTGATTGTGAAAATTGTTAATAAGTATTATACATGATTAGCGTGCAAGCATAAAGTCCGTTCCAAGTTCCTCCCATATTAACAATTTATATATGAAACTTTGTTGTATTTGTAAGACACTGAAGTACTTGGAATAATTTATTGACATTTTCTTTGATTGTATTGAAAATTGTTTGAATACAAACTTAGTAAATGGAAGCAGATCTCATTTCACTCTTGTTGTTTTATTGCATATGTTGTGCTTTTTCTTTGATTGGTTCCCGATTTTTTCTATATAGTTGTTGAGTTGATATTGCTTTTTAAATTTCAAATGCGCGAGCTTCCTCGGATGTTGAAGTGGAAAAGGTAAGAAATGAACTTTGAGAAGCAAAGCGAGATCAATCTAAGGAATCATTTAAGAAATCCCTTGATGCATTCAAAGGAGCAGGACTTCCGAATGCGAGCAATTTCAAAAGAGGCATATGATGTCTATGCTAAAAAAGAAAATATAGTGTTAAAGGATACGATAGAGCGAGTTGAAACTACGAGTCGACGAAATATGAGAGCGATTTAACTTCAATGCATGGGAGAAATCCGTGTAAAGGGAAAAAGAAAATTTGTCAATTTGGGTTGAAAATGTTCCCGAGATTTCGTGAAGGATGTAGACTGAAAGCTGCTTTTGGTGTTCACCCGAATGATCTTAAAAACCTGTCTAAAGTTAATGACTTTTGCCTTGGTATTCCATATGGTAAGAGTGTTAATTTTTCTCTATTATGGTGTTTATTTTTATGATATTCATTTTCTAGTTAGCACTACAATATTTCCATGGTAAATATGATATTGAAATGAGCATGCAACAAACATTACATAGCAATAATACATGGAAGTATCATTACGAGCAAAGCAAACTATGAGAGCTCTTTATTGTTGCTATAAAATCAGTTGTTGAAAGCTATTCACGTGATGCGAGTGCACTTGTTTTTTGTTGCGGGTTTTCTTTCATTTCTCATAGCTGGAAGCATTCATGTTGTTTGTTTTGGAGTCATCCTAGGTGGGATACACCCTAGTTGCGAGCATTTCAAGCCTTAAGGCTTGGAAGAAGGAGTGATTCGTCCATTCCCTTTGTGAAAGGACAAGTTGGTTAGAGACCTCTCTAATAACAACCTTCTTTTTTTCCATTTTTTAAAAAGTTTGATAGTAACAAAATTTGACTATTTATATCATGGCCAATAGAATGCTAGATTTGAAAATGGACATGTAAGCTAGTTAATATGTTAGTGGCATGTGACTATATTAATATTATTATATTGAGGCTACGGGTTAGGTAGTTAAATCCATTGTTGAAATGATTTGTATTGGCAAAAAAATTACCAAGGGTCAGAGTATTGGTACATAGGAGAATTGGTGAAAATATTAGCAAATCGACAAAATGCGTGACAAGCATTAAAAATTAGAAGAATTTTTTTTTCTCAAAAGCGAAAGAGGATTAATGTCATTCTCATCTCTTCAATTTGATACACTAGAGATAAGTAATTTTAAGGCTGATATGAAATATTGAACCTTTATTTTTCGATGAGGAAACCTTTACTCTTCCTTTTAAGCGGTGCTCGATTATGAAGCCCTCTTTCGTAGGATGAAGAGAAACTCTTCCTAAGAGCTACTCCTATTGTAAGAGATTCATACTTTGATGAAGTAAGAATTTTTGAGAACAAATGATGACTTTCTTTACTCTTGGACTACTCTTATATCACAAGAATTCAAATGGTCATTGTTTAAAAAAAATGCCATCGAGTATAATTTAAATTATACTTCTCATACTTAATAAAGCGTCTTTAAGAGACATGGCAACTTCATCAATCTAGAGGTAGGCTTAGTGTGGGACTTCAAGTAAGTGAATAAAGCTACTAGTAGTTGGTCCAATTCCGGGCATTGAAATTTACTCAAGATTTGTTCATAATAATTAAGAAAACATACTTCTAAAATTTGCATTGTCAATTTCTAAGAGAACAACGATTTTCATATTATTGACTCATTACTATATGAAAACTAGCATCTGCAAATTTGGTTCAAAATGCAAGTTCCACCATCAAAAATATAGGTTGGAAACCTTAAAATCGGAGGAGAATGTTGATGGAAGTGAGGTACTCAAGTCGAGTCTGTGTTTTCATCCATTATTTTTTTTTCTTCCATTTAATATGATATGTAATTAGTCCTTAAATTTGCATGCTCTTGCTTTTGCAAGTCAAACTCGTTGTTGTTTCACTACTAGAGAGGCACAGGAACTACAGTGTGTCGTAAGATACTCGATGATGAGTTTTCTCGTTTTCATGTTCTACAAGCTGTTTCTAATTGGATTATATTTTTTCTTTTTGGAACTTTTAGTTTCTTGAATTTCTTGTTGGAGATCTCAAGTTTTTTTGTCAAGAGAAGTATTTGCAAGTATATGGTGCCAAGTGTAAGTTTGATCTTCTAAAGCACAAAGGGGAATCTTTAAAAATATTAGAGCACAAAGGGGATGGGGATGTTGCTATAATCGTAAGAACATAGGAACGAGGGGTTTTCGGAGTTGTAAATGGAAAAATGGTGGTCACACCTATAAAGCTTGCTATCATACACAATTCAAGGGCTTACCAATTAGACTCGTGAGTATTTGTTTTGGATTTATCTATTGCTTAATGTATGGATAAAGGAGTCTGTCATCGAGTAATTGCGAATTAAATTTTTTGTCATTTCAAAATCACTTTGAGTTACTATATTATATGGTTATTAGTGTTGTCTAGATCTCTCCAATGATGAAAACCTAGGTTGGACTTCCCTTATGTGTTATGCTTGATGTAATTCATTAGAATCGGTTGGCTTCATTTCCTTTTGTGTCTATACTTGTGGTTTTGTTATATTGAGATTGTTTGAGCTTCGTCGGTGTTTTTCACTTCTAAGAATGCTTTGTTTTGTTTTTTTCTCTAATTATGTGTTAAACATTTTTTTTAAATCAATGCCTATTATATAGAGTTTCAGAATTTCGCCATAACTCCTCACATAATTCTTTAAAGAGTGCTAGCTCATTGGAAGAGCACCCATGCCATGCGAGAGTGGTTGGTGGTTCGATTCCACTGTACCCTAACATGAATTATTCAATGATATTGTTGATTTTTTTAACTAAATATTTTTATATTGATTTATTTTAATGGTGAGCTATTTTTGGATTCATTGTTTTATATTGTCTCTACGAGAGACAATAGATAGGATTAAAGACATTGTCTCCATAAAGACAATATGTATTTAATTCCAACTATTGTCTTTGGAGAGACAAAAAATGAAATTGTCTCAACTTAAGACAATTTACCCAAAATTTTCTTAAAACTCCCCTTTGTGTTGTAGTGCAACTATTGTCTACGGAGAGACAAAAATTCATGTGTTATATATTTTCTTTATAGAGACAATATTTTTAAGACAATTTAATTTTAAGATGATTTAATTTGAGACACCGCTTAAAGACAATATTTAAGACAATAGACAAGTTTTCTTTTGTCTCAAATTAAAACAATTTACACAAAAATGTCTTAAATATTGTCTTAAAACCTTTATGTAGTAGTGGTTTTATCCAAAACACAATCAGTTCTATTGTTTATAGTCAACCTAATTCTGCTGTGACACCTTCATATCAAAAAAATTTTACGATCATACCCTTCGAGCGATGGGTAGCCAATTAAAGCGAAAGTTGAATTTTGTAGTCCAAGAACCTTCCTCAAGGAATATGAATTGATGCACTGTCATATTTAGTGGATTTGATGTATATCGAGTACTTTGGTTTTATATCGTATACATTTAATTAAAACAAATGTAATCAGTTGTAGAGAGGTTATTTATGAACTCTTCATTGATGTTAGGCCAAAGTTAAAGGAATTGATCCACTATCGGATTTAGTGGATTTGATGTATATCAAGGGACTTTGGATTTATATGTGTACATTTAATTAAAAAAAATGTAATTAGCTGCATGAGAGGTTATCTATTGAACTCTTCATTGATGTTAGGCCAAAGTTAAAAGGGGTTTTATACTTATAAATTTAATTAAAACAAATGTACTTAGCTACAAAGAGGTTATCTCTTGAACAATTCATCAATGTTAAGCCAAAGTTATTGTTTACTTGTTTTTGTCAATTTGTTGATATGAAGTTAATATCTAGTGTTATTATGAATATGTTGATATTTAATGTTTTTATGAATAGGTAACGAGTTTGTGTGAGGGAGTATAAATTTTATAAAATTAAATAAATATTATTGTTTAAATTATTATACTTCTTGAGTTATTTTCTTAATAATTAAATTTGTAAAAAAAATGAGATATTTAATTATTTTTTTATTATTAATGTATAAATTTTTATTATTTCATCTTATATAAAATTTTAAATATATGTTAGTATCTAGTTTCTTATTAAACTATTTTACACATCTATTTATTCAAATAAATTATATTGTGAACATGTTTTCTCCTATTATTTGATTACAAAATTATTGTAATCCTACCAAGTAAAACAACTTTAATAATAAAGAATTGAACGTCAAATTGAAATATTTCTCAAGCTAGAACTACTATAATATATACTAACTAATTTTTTATGTATAATTTATTTGTTTTATATGTTGTTGAATTTCCATTACTTATTATCTTCAAACCCCCATGGGAGGTATTGAACATGGGAGCCAAATTTAGGTAAATAAAAATTCACATTTTCAACTCTGGAAAAAAAATTATAATCCTAAAACTCTCTTACCTAATCATATTTTTTAAATATATAATTGAGTTCCATTTATTAAAAATAAAGACAATATTAAGAACCTCCTAGAGTTATTAAAGTTAATTGACATAATCTCCATGACAACATAAAAATGTTAATCTTAATTGAATCATTTAAAACCTAAAAAAGGGATAATAGACAAGTATCACAATTTTCTTATCGGAACTAAATGCTCCTATATGAAACAATGATGGCTTTCATCACTTCAAGTGGAGTAAAAACAAGTTTACTTGAGAAAACAATTTCTCAACTCTAGCCTGAGAGAGATTTAGAAACAAATTTATTGAATTGGTGAACATGTCTTGCTCTATGGTGTTGGATATTGGGCATAGCTTTCTTGATCTTGTATATAAGACATAAATTTTCATGTAACTTATACTACATTAACCATAACCATGAAATTCTCAACATTTAGAGTACACTTGCCATCACATTTGTAGAAAAATTACAATAGAGTATCACATTTTTCTTATCATATATAAATGTTCCTATATGCAACAACTACCTTGTGTCTCATAGTTTAAATTTGTGCACTAAGGGGCATAGGAGTGTCAAGGTGCAAGCTAGAATAAGAAGAGAGAGAAGAATCTTGTTTGAGACATGGGAATCTTGTTTGGGACTTGAGATAGATTCATTCTCTGCACATCTAGATTCAAAGCTTAATAAAAGCAGAAACTCACCATACTTTGAATTTTTCAAATAAATATCTTAAAAATTAGAATATCAATTTAATACATTTTACTCAATTACACATTTAGCAATATTCATTTAAAAAAATACAAATATAAATTACTATTTTAAATAAAAATATTACAACACATTTAACAATATTCATTTAAAAAAATGCAAACACAAATTACTATTTTAAATAAAAATAGTACAAAGAATCACATTAATTACTATGTCCCTTGTGTACCTTCCTCTTATTACTTTTTAAATACCTTTTAATATACCTAATGTTTGTAACTTATTCCTAATAACATAGTGTCAATTTTGCAAAACTATAATATGCAAGTCTCACTTTTTATAGCTTTGTTGGAAAGATAGAGTATCTAAATTCCCTTACCCTTTAAGAAGCATCCTCAATTATTGTACCACCCACCTCGAGCATCCAATCTAGACATCTTGAGGTTTATTCTAAATTGATCAAGAATATTTATAGGGTGGTGTTCTATGTTCACTAAAATTCCCATGATGTCCATCACTATGTATGGGGTTCATTGCAACTTTGGATATATTATGTGAGTTGTTGTGATTTCTTTTCTTGTGGCTTAAGCTTATTTTTAGTTGTCACCTAGTTATCATGATTCAAAACATTGTTATCATCTAAGATCCTTATAGTATTAGTTATATTTTTGTGAGCTAATGTGATGTAATATTTTTTTAGCTACAATTAGGTAATTAAAGATATGTATATATTTCTTTTTTAATAGAGGAAATTTGATATTCATTAACAAAAAAAATCGGAAAAAGTACGTATGTAGTTAGAAATCATTATGTAGTTACAAACTATTACAATTAAGTAAATAAAGGTAAATTTAGTGTTATTTAAGAAATGAGAATTATGAACATTCATCATTATTTCTAAAGATAAATCATGTCCTATGAAATAATTTCACATATTTTAAAATTTTCATTATTAATTTAATTTTTTTATATATTAAGAAATACTACTCATAAATAATAAAAGAGATGTAACATAAATAATATATAACAAAAAAAACCATGTCTTTTTGGAATAATAAAATAGTTGTAAAAAAAATAATATCAAACAAGGAAAACTATGTATATTTGGATGTATGAAAATTTAGATACATTTTATTAAATAATTTTTTTAAAAAGAATAATGGTTATAAACAATTAAAAATAATTTTATTAAGTAGTTAGTTTAGATCTATATTATTTAGAGAGGGATCAATTCTCTTTTCACTCTAAAATAAGGTTTGCATATGAAGACATTTGGTCCATCTTGGCTTGTAGATCTATAGTCAAGATTGATCTAGATCCATCTTAATTTACGCCTTTTAAATAAAATATATTCCACATGAATACCATGGGGTCAATACCATGGGCTATTTTTTATAGTTTATTATTATTTTTATTTTAATGTTTTTATTTTTTATTGTATTTTGACCTAGTTAAAATGTTCATTACATTATGTCAATATTTTTTATTTAATTTACTTTATTTTTATATTTGTGTTATTTGACATAGTCAAAATGTTAAACAAGACATTACAACATTTCTATTATACACCTAAAATAAATCTAACTTATTAAAAAGAAAAAAAAACTAACATTATAATAAAAATATAAAACTATTTACTTGTGGATCTAATGGCCTAAAACATTTTCAATCATCTAACATTTGATCCAATGGCTCAAACATGGACACATTGGCATCTAGGGAAGTTGTTTTCAAACCAAGTAACTAGCAATTGCACCATATGTTGCAAAGGAAATCATTTGTAAAGCGATATATAGAAATAGTAATATTAGAAGAAAAAATCTTAAAATTTCAACCAAAGTTAGACTACTGTAGTTTATTCAAAACTTATAATTATGTTTATAAATAACTAAAATTTCAATCCATAGTTAGGTTGATTCAACAATTTCAACCTATAGTTACCTTATCCCTACCATAACTATGTTTGAGTTTTTGTAGGATTCTAAACTAACCCAAAAATCTTGATATGGGATGAGAGTTGGAACCACGCCACAAATTAGCTAGGTCTGTAAATTTTAGGCTGGAATTTGGTAAAAAAAAATTAAAAACAAAATGCTAATGAGTTTCAATAGTTTTTTAATGGTGGAAACAGATTCAGCATCATATCATGTCAAAAAAAAATTGTGACACCCAAAATCTTAATGTTTAACAACTATATCTCAAACTATCAAAAATATCTGCGAAATTTTATCATAATCTTGAAAAAAATTCCATTATTTTGACTTTTTCTATTTTTTTTCCATTGTTTTTCATTTTTCAAATATGAGTCTATGATTTACCTAGTTTGCCCAGTCCAAAAACTCTGCAACTTAACAAAAAAAAAAAAACATTGATTTTTCCTGTGTTTAATATTCTGACCAGGATTTCCTAGGTTGCAAAGGGCTCCCTCACCTTTTTGGTATTCAGTCAGAATTACCAAGGATGAATGGGTATTTTAACTATTAATGTGAATGAATAAACCAAAAGCTTCTGAAGCTTCTTTGTTTAGCTTCTCAAACTCTTTTAGTAACGATTTGAATGCTTCAATTCATACAACCCCATCATATAGTTGACTACAACAAACTAAGCAATCATGCATCCCAAAACCTTCAAACAATTTTCCTTAACAGCCTATACGCCTCATCGAGCAGGCAGCCATATTCCTGCATTTCAGGAAAGAATTTGAAAGATAACATACACTCTAATTTTTCAATGCTAAATGGCCTTTCTCCAAGTTGAAATCACATTATTATTTGTTTCTAGAAATAAAATAAATAAAACCAGCGATACCTTTCATTGCCTTGGCTCAGCTAGCTTATTTTGGGTTTGCCGTAATATCCAGGCCATTAAATTTAAAAGGGAAAAAACATAAAAACATAAAATAACAGAACATAAAAGATAAAAAACTTAAAGAGGAATGACATTATTATTCTCCTTCTTCTTCCTCAATCTTAAGAGAATGCATAGTAAAATTAAGATTCTCCTTCTTCTTCCTCAATCTTGGGGGCCAAATAATACCGAATATATCCCATATCTGCGATTTTGTATTCAACAACAACAGGCAGATCAGATGACATGCTTATTGTCACTATGTTAGATAGAGGTGATGCCTTTGTAAATGAGTTCATATATCGGAGAGAAAATGTCAATGACACAGGCTCCTGCTTTTCAATCAATGTTGCCTCCTCAGGCTGCCAAAAGATTGAACCATAAAATTGTCAGTAGAATAATCTTCTCTTTCTAGAAGACAACAATTAAAAACCTAAATCATCCAAATCTTCCAAGGGGATGAACGGAATGAAGCACACAAACCCAAAGCATGCAACAATCTAATTGACAAGCAGCCAGGACCGAACCAAAAAGAAAAGTAACTATTGGCCAACAGAATGCAAATCCTAGGAATAGAGCCTGGGACTACTTCCAAACTTGTACATACAAATAACAGCCTTGAGTCATATAAATGTGTGAGTATATGGTTGATTCCACAATGAGAATTCATCTAATAAGCTGATGAGATGACCAACTATATTTGGAACTGGATCAATACAGTTTTTGCAACTGATAAATAACTACAATTGCTCAAAACAGTAACCATCAGAAGAAACAGTGTTTTATGACAAAACTACAAGAAAATAACTCAATGTGTTCATCTAAAACCTTTGGACCAAAATCACAAAAATTACCTCAAGAACAAAATGATAAATGATGGATCTAATAGAATATGGGTATAATAGAATAGTGCTCATAAGAGAAAAATAAAATTGTGCTGGGAGAACTTATGACTCTTAGAGCATTAGAATTTTCATGGGGTTCTGTTTTCACATATGAAGGTTAATGGAAACTTCAAGTTAGTGTAGGTTATTTTGTAGGTTAATGGAAACTTCATATTTTGCTGCTGAAAGGATCCAATACCCAAACTTTGAAGTAGATTACCTTATTTTGTGAATCTGTAAGCTTGCCTCTTGTCCTCACTCCTGAATTCGAGTTCTTAAGACAACGAGGTGCATAGATATTATATATGTCAATCTCGTCATACTCATCAAACACTAAATTTACGGCCTTTGTGCATTCATCCGTCTAGTTGAAAATTTTGAAATTGCAAGTGCTCTTAATCAGATTATAGGTTTGATCAGAAATTATTGCATGGGTCCAAGCATAATCTACTATTCCTTCCCAGTCATGGAAGTCATCTGTTTCAGGATTACCCACCTGCACATGTCTAAAAATCCTGAGCAAATATTCAATGCCAACTTCTTGCTGTAATTTTCACAAATTCAAATGAACGATAGAATATGTTTTAGTACTAACAATGAAGCCTTTGAAACTGATGGAAGGGTATTTCGAGTTATTCTGGCTTCGGTCATAGACAAGCTCAGCAAGCTGGGGTACATAATGACCTGAAAATAAAGTAAAGTGAGATGTTTAAACTAACTGCTTCAAATTCATGCATATATTTCCACACATATGGGCAAACAATAACCACCTAACTGTGTAACATCAGTATATTATATTATATTATAGTATATATAGTGTCACACCTGAAAACGTGTAATCCATAGATTGATAAAGAGAAAGAAATGAAATAACAAAAACACATAGATACAGTAAAGCTTGAATTTTATTAATATATGGAATGTGTTAAAAATGTAAAAATAAGAATTGAAATAAATTTGTTCAAATAATAGTAGTTTATTTTTTAGAAGAGATGTGATGACTATGAGTATTTGTCAAAACTCATTATAATGAGGTTGAAATACCTTTTGTTAACATAAAGGAGCAATGAAAAAATCCTAAACACCTAAAAACCTAACCGTAGGAGATGAAATGCCAAAAAGTTTGTGGATCTTGATGGGATTAGTTGGTAGGTCATGTTCCTGAGGTCCTAAACTTTGCATACTATCTCTGCGTTGCATGCATGGTAAGGTGTTGGAAATGTCTGGATGGGAAGTACACATTTTGACTGCATACTATCTCTGTTTGGTGTGAATGGTAGGGTGTTGAAAAGGTCTAGCCAAAAAGTACACATTTTGACTGCATACTATCTCTGTTTGGCGTGAATGGTAGGGTGTTGAAAAGGTCTAGCCAAAAAGTACACATTTTGATTGAGCCTAGGCCAGAGCCTATGGCAATCCCACTACATCCAAAAAATGTCATTTAAGGCCTCAAAACAGCCTCAGAATCTTAGGACTTAAAAAAACTGTAAAAAAATTGTCAAGATGAAGAAGTGTGCTTTGAATCAATGTAGCAAAATCAAACAATTGATTTCAGTTATATCTATCAAATTTCCAAAATATACCTAAATCTGCAATCAAATTAAATATAACATCTTCTATACGGCCTGAATCTATAATCAGGAGGTGAAATATAACATCTTCTCTACCTGATTCTACAATCAAGTTAAAGAAAGCCTTTGAGCAGCACACCAACCCTATTTAGTATTTTGACCAAAACCTTTTCTTTTCAGATCAAACCAAGTGAACCAGGTTACTTTTTTTCTTACCTGTATTGAGAGAAGCGACGCTGGGTAGGTTTCATCTCGGTTTTGGACAAGTTCCTTGAAGAAACTTTTTTGTTGAAACCCATCTTTTTCCAGATGTTCAAAAGCCATATCTATAGATGCTTCAACAAACTCCACTCCGGCATCATTGCAGTCGACTTCCAGCCGGCCCAATGCTCCCTCCTTGTTGTCCAATCGACCTGCAAATGGATAGAAATCCACCAAAACTAACGACAGGCTCCTCTTTAGGTTATCGACAATTGCAGAAAATTCTTTTTCCGAAAGCAATGTCGTTTTATAGAAAAGAACATTCCTCTCGTTATTGGAGGCTATCACAGTAAGATCGACACTGGATAAGAATATGCGAGGCTTCACTGTAGGAATGGCTGGTGCAACGATCGAAACCCTGGACGACTTTACATGTATTTGGTCCTCCGCCATGGCCACAGGATCCAGAATCTCAGCAATTTGCCCATGACAATATATACCAAATTGTATATCCCAAGATACATTAATGTTAATGCTGCACTGCTGTGTAATTATTGTTTGCCAATTCAAAATGTATTGGATAACTAAAACAAGTAAATAGAAAAACAGTAAGCTTTGGTTACATAAAACTTGCCTGCATAGCTTTCTCCTGCTATGTAAAAGTCATGGGTTTTATACTGTGGGAATCTTTGGAACCATCTCACAAGGAATTCATATGAATCCTCGGCTGCAAAACCCACATTATTACGCCTCAATGGATCCTTTGCCACTATTCTAATATTATATAAGATAATACAATGGATCCTCTGCCACTACTCTAATACTGCATAAGATAATACAATAATCTTTGATTAAGATTTTGTTTTGTTCAATATGGAATTTACCAGTAAATTGATCATCCAGCGCCAGCAAATCAGAAGACGCATTGGTATATGAAAATCCCACACCCACAGGAGATTCTAGAAAGAGCAAATTCGCTTCTGCTTGCAAAATATAAATCAGGAGGAGCAATCTCAGAAATCGTATAATTTATTAGATGGCAACGAGTTCGAAGCCTCTGCTTACGTCTGTTCCAAGAATATTTGTTCAGGGAAAGGCCTGTGCCATTCGTTTTGCCCTGAAAAGGGCCCAATTCTTGTGCTGCTCCATAACCGATGGATGAACATCTAGGGCCTGCAAATGCCCAAAAGAATTCATATATCAGTTATTCAACAGGAGTTCAACTCACTTAATGTCAATGAAGTTCAGAGGAATATATTCATTCAATATATACTTTCCCGCATAGCTCTGGCCTGCTACATGAAATGGGCGCCCACGAAACAGGGGTTTCAAATTGAAAACCACTTGTAGGACCGCGTACAAGTCCTCGGAAGTGACAATACTGAATTGTATATCCCAAGATACATTAATGTTAATGCTGCACTGCTGTGTAATTATTGTTTTCCAATTCAAAATGTATTGGATAACTGAAACAAGTAAATAGAAAAACAGTAAGCTTTGGTTACATAAAACTTGCCTGCATAGCTTTCTCCTGGTATGTAAAATTCATGGGTTTTATATTGTGGGAGTCTCTGGAACCATCTCACAAGGAATTCATATGAATCCTCGGCTGCAAAACCCACATTATTACGCCTCAATGGATCCTTTGCCACTATTCTAATATTATATAAGATAATACAACGGATCCTCTGCCACTACTCTCATACTGCATAAGATAATACAATAATCTTTGATTAAGATTTTATTTTGTTCAATATGGAATTTACCAGTAAATTGATCATCCAGCGCCAGCAAATCAGAAGACGTATTGGTATATGAAAATCCCACACCCACAGGAGATTCTAGAAAGAGCAAATTCGCTTATGCTTGCAAAATATAAATCAGGAGGAGCAATCTCAGAAATCGTATAATTTATTAGATGGCAATGAGTTCGAAGCCTCTGCTTACCTCTGTTCCAGGAATATTTATTCAGGGAAAGGCCTGTGCCATTCGTTTTGACCTGAAAAGGGCCCAATTCTTGTGCTGCTCCATAACCGACGGATGACCATCTAGGGCCTGCAAATGCCCAAAAGAATTCATATATCAGTTATTCAACAGGAGTTCAACTCACTTGATGTCAATGAAGTTCAGAGGAATATATTCATTCAATATATACTTTCTTGCATAGCTCTCGCCTGCTACATGAAATGGGCGCCCACGAAACAGGGGTTTCAAATTGAAAACCCCTTGTAGGACCGCGTACAAGTCCTCGGAAGTGGCAATACTGAATTGTATATCCCAAGATACATTAATGTTAATGTTGCACTGCTGTGTAATTATTGTTTGCCAATTCAAAATGTATTGGATAACTGAAACAAGTAAATAGAAAAACAGTAAGATTTGGTTACATAAAACTTGCCTGCATAGCTTTCTCCTGCTATGTAAAAGTCATGGGTTTTATACTGTGGGAATCTCTGGAACCATCTCACAAGCAATTCATATGAATCCTCGGCTGCAAAACCTACATTATTACGCCTCAATGGATCCTTTGCCACTATTCTAATATTATATAAGATAATACAATGGATCCTCTGCCACTACTCTAATACTGCATAAGATAATACAATAATCTTTGATTAAGATTTTATTTTGTTCAATATGGAATTTACCAGTAAATTGATCATCCAGCGCCATCAAATCAGAAGACGTAGATGTATTGGTATATGAAAATCCCACACCCCACGATTAAGAAAGAAGCGAGTTCATGCAGCACGAAGAAATGTAAATCGAGGAGGACGATACGAAGTATAATTGTTAGATGGCAACGAGTTTACAGAGCCTCGCACACTTTCTTCTAGGAATGTTTGTTCGGGGAAAGGCACATTGCCATTCGTTTGACTTGTAAAGGGCCCAATTCTTGTCTTGCTCCTGCTTGAGTGGATGAACATCTGGGAGCTTCCTGTGACCCTTACGAAAAGAATTCATATGTTGTTCAGCAGGGAATTTCAATGACTCCTTGATATGATGAAGTTCGGAAAATATCTTCATTCAATATACTTTCACTTGTCAGCTACTTTGCTATGAAATGGGCGCGCCCACGAAGCCGGGTTTCAATTAGAAAGCCCTTTATAGGTGTATACGAGTCCTCGGAAGTGGAAATGCGGGTGTATATCCAAAGACCATTAATACTAATCTTTTGCCTTTGTTGTGTAATTATTGTTTTCAATTCAAAATGTATTGGATAACTGAAACGATAAATAGAAAAGCATTTAGCTTTGGTTATAAAACCACACCATACAGCTTTCTCATATAATAGTCATGGATTTTATCTTTGGGAATATACGGAACCATCTCAAAGTAATTCTATGAATCTTGTACAGAATCTCCATTATTCACTTCATTGGATCCTTTACCACTATTCTAATATTATATAAAATGTTGTGGATCTCACCTTTTCTCTAATACGCATAAGATAATACAATAATATTTTATTAAGATTTTATTTTATTCGATATGGAATTTACCCATTAAATTGATCGTCAAATTTTGATAAATGAAGGCATTATTGGTATATGAAAATCCCACATCCACGGAGATTGAAGAAAATTAAGCACGGCACAGAAATACAATAAGGAGGAGAAATCTCGGGGGGAAATCGTATAATTTATTAGATGAAAAGCAGTTAAGAAGCCTATTCTACCTCTTCAGAATATTTGTTGGAAAGGCACATTGCCATTCGTTTTGACACAAGAAAAGAGCCCAATTCTTGTCTTGCTCCATACTTGATGAATGAACATCTTAAGAGCTGCAAAATGCAGGAATTCACATATCGGTTATTCAACAAAGTTCTTTCAACAAATTGTCTGATGAATTTGGAGATATAGTATTCATTCAATATATACTTTCAGCCTGCTCTACTTTATATGATAAATGCACTTCAATAGTGTTTGGTTCTACTTGTTGCAATAGAATTTATTTCCCTCTTTTGTAGTTATATTTCTTTACTAGCACAATTTACGTATGTATTCATCGACAGCTGTTTCATTTCTCCCCGACGCTTAATTATTTGGTTTCTCACAGGTGGCTTGGGGTTTCTTCATAAATTAGTGCGTTATCTTTCATCTCTAGGTTTTCATCATATTTTTTTATGGCTTGTATTTAATCGCTGATTGAGTAACTTTCAATGTTAACATTCTATGATGGTATACGGTAATTTTAGTAGCAATTAACGAAGTTGTTTCAATAAGAATGCTACATTAATAACTGGATAGTGGTGAATACTGTTCCAATCGACGTATCATGTTTGGCTCATTATTTTATACGGCTTGATAAGAGCACGACCAAAGTATTGTTTATTAGTCTCTGTTGGGTTTGTTTCGCTTGAGCCAATAAATACTTCTATTCTCAACATTTGTTGGGTTTCTAAAAATAAAATTGAATTTGACAAATAGCGGTTCTAATGGATATGTGTTATCATATTGTCCAAATATGCTACCTCCTCATACAAAGAAAATAGTATTTTATGTGCTTGAATATTTGGGGTTGTCGATTTCGATGAGGTTATTAACAATCCTAAGTTGATAATTTTCTTGTTTGATAGGATATTAATTATTAAGACACGAAGTGAATCAATATTAAATTTTGTTTCTTAATTTTTTTCGGTTAAGTTTGTTGTTTTATTCGGTAATCATTTATGTAAATCACTACTAACATGTCACGTAAGAAGCAACCACAATGCGATGACATGTCAATGTCACTATAAGTAAGCATTTATGTAGTGTCGAACATTTAATGCGGAACATCTTGCTTGTTATAATGTGAATCTAAAGTCACCACTTGTGTTACATTAAGTTTTGTGAGCCCATACTCATGGGTTAGTGACTCTCTTAATCATTTTGTAAATAGGTAGTAATATAGGCAATAATATTTTTGATTTATTTTCTGCTCTTATTAGTATGTCTTTTTCGTAGATATACGATATAAGAAGCACTAATTTTTTTATTTTGAAAACACTAAATTGTAAAAGGCACCAAATCGAAGTTATTCTTTAGACACCCACACGGATGGAAGTACTAACTTCTTGATGTGCACGAAACAACCTCATGAAGTTGCTAGAAACTATTTCATAGGATTTTCATATATATCCACATGGTCTGTTATGTTTCCAAACTACTGCCTTGGCTCTCGGTTAGCCTTTCTTGATGTCACCATGGCTCAACTCAACATCCCCATTTTGTCTCAGCTGAACCAGATATTTCTTTAGTAGTATGGAATCTCACACCTAATGAGTACAACAACTTTAATATCACTTAACCATGTTGCTCTTGGACTGCTACTTCATCATTTTTCCTCTCCCTTCTTCTTCTTGTAAGATACTTTGAAGTTTGCATTCTCATTCTATCTTTGTAAAATCTTATGGTCTACTATTCGAACAATTTTCAAGAATAGGTTACTGTTATTAGCCATTTGTTGTGTTTTATTGTCCATGTCTCCCTCGAATCTTGTTAAACGAGCCATCATGTTATTTATAATGGTTGCACTTTTTGTGGCTTTCGTCCTCAACTATGTTCTAGTAACCACTACACTTCACAACTTTATTTTCCTCAACACACACATGGCTCAAGGAGAGTCATCATTGACTCTACGAGCAAATGATATTTATGAAATTTTTGTCCAGGCACTAGAAAGGCTACCTTTAGTTCATTGCATTATACGAACCAACTTCATGTACCATCACTCCTTTAAATGTTAAAGTGACCTACTTAATCGATTAATGTGATCATTAATCATTCCTTGATAGTTGCATACATGTTCACAGTCGTCGTACCCGACTCCACCGGTTATTATTTCTCAGGTGGGTTGTTATCCATTACATACCATTACCAGTAGAATCACCCAGGTCTAAGAACACGACCTCTCTTGTCTCATGACACGACTAATCCTTTGATTTTCATGACAAAGTACAAATACTAAATCCATGTATGCTCATGTTGTTAAATCCTTTTTTAAAGTTTTAAACGTCATAACAAAAAACATTATAGGTGAGAGATCTTAAACCCAAATATGGGTTCAAAGATTTTTTGTTACATGATAAATTTATTTTATGTCTTGGTGTGATAGCGAGGGTCAAAAATATGGAATTATCATGCCACACTCTATTTTCCTTGGTCGATTCAATTATTATTCCAAAATGGCACGGGGCACAAAATTTATTCTAAGTGATGGTGTTGGGAGAAGATTTTTGTATCACAACTCCTATTAGTATGAGACCACTCTAGACTTGACACTAATCTAAGCCTTCTTTTCCTAGGCACGAGCATTTCGTTACTTGCTACTATCTTCACCATCCCTCTTTAGATTTTTTTCATTTGAAATGTTTTTTCCATGATATTTGGAATTTTGTGAACATTGGAGAGCACCTACACACATGAATCCTAGCACACACCCAAAGTACATGCCACGTCACCTCGACTCACATGTTGATATCATCATTGTGAATTTTCACTTCATCATCGGTCCGATCTTTCAATTTTATGCCCACGTCACCTCCCAAACGACACCATTGAGGCCCCAGGAGAATGTAATGTATACATGTTCCAAGTCACCTCATATGAAGACTGCTAGAAACTAGTTTAGTAGCAGATACACTAAAATTTGTTGGCTTTAGAGCGATGATTTTAACTATCTACTGCTCAGGTATTTCACTTTCCAGTATATCTGCCAACCTTTTTCACTACCACGCTCCCTCACACCATAAAATAACACTTCGCCCAAACCTCCATAGAAAGGAACGTGAGATATATACGCCCATTGCTAGAGAATTTTGCATGCTCACCCTATCGATAACACTACCTCACACTTGTACCTCACTTGGAGGCTGTGGTGGAACATAAAAAATTATATTTATTAAGAATTTTCATCCTATGTCTCTCTCAATCATGCCACTTACCTTTTTCCAACCTGCGTGAACCATCGAATCTTGCCAACAAACATGACAACTTGCACAATAGCTAATGAAAAATATTTTCTCTCATGACTTATGTATACATGTACGATTATCAACCACTAGAACCTTTCCACGATTTCTCCTTTCATAACTCCTCAACCATTTCGAGTTTCCCATATTGGCATACACCATTGGAAAGGTATTTGTTAGGACTATATAAGAATGATGTGTAATAGAATTCAATTTAATCTTCCATGAGATAAAATGAGTTAAACACACGAGCCATTATCTGAAAGTATCCCATCATTGATACCCATGATGTATGGAATATAATGTTTTATAGATAAATTTCCTTGATAAGCCAGTCATTATGTCGGGCATACTCTAGTCATAGTTATGATTTTCTTAAGGATTATTACTTATACTACTACTGATGGTTCTCAAATGAAAATAAAATGCAATTGAACTCTCTAATATTGGCTAGGGAAAAAAAACCCATTAATACACTTTTATCAGAAATATTATTGTTACATAATGATGTAAAGAATATTCCTAAAGCAGTCATCTCACCAGTATAAAGTGACATCAGTTCTAACAAGGACAGTTCAAACTCAAGACTAACAGGCCAAACAGGCTGTTTGGCATTGATAGCAATCTCCGTAAAAAAGAAAAATATGTGATGTCTTCTCTCTACTCCTTTGACATCAATGGAAGAAGAAACATTCATCTCTCTCATGAAGTTCATTCTCCTTATGAGCACCCAAAGTTTTCTCACTCTTTCCATGAAAAATTATTTCTTTCCTCGATGGATGGCATCTATCTCGACATATATATCCAACCACGTATCTCTAGTGATATGAAATTGAAGGTTCCATCCAATCTCATCTCTGACCATAATCAATTATTTTTTTTCCAAATACACCAGCAAAAAAAGTATTAGTAAGCAATTCTTCTCATATAAAATTTTGCTTCTACTTATCCAGGAAGGAAAAAATAAACATTAATGTAGGGATATATGATGCAGCCATTCGAGAAAAAATGTTCTTGTGGTTTCTTATAGTTCCTTCTTGTGTGGCTGTTCAAAAATATTCTAGGTATACCAACCATCATATCCCCCCCTCTCTCCCCTCCCCCTAGCCCCCAAAAAATAAATGAAGTCACTCCAAATATGAACTACTTCCAACAATATTGACACCACTTTACAAATGGTTCCAATTGGATGATTCTTAGGATAACGGCCATGGTTTCTCATTAGATAGGAAGCTGTAATATAGAAAATGTTACTCCAACTAAACCAAAGACTATAATTGAAGATCGCAATTGATAGCAAAGTAACATGAAAATTTATGCCAATTGATTTCATATTTATGGTGATATGTATATTAAAATATTTACTACGTAAGTAAATAAGTGTGCACCATAATGAATACACATATACCTTGCATTTCCTAGCGATACAAAAATCTTATATGATTAATTGTGTATTCTATTGTTGAATGTGCATTCACTTTTATTTCTTATCTCTTATTTTATATTTATACTTGTTATAAATACGAGAGAGGTGGGAGTGAATCAATGTTCACTTCAGTGTACTTCATTTCATGTTCATAATTTTGTATACTGACTTGTTTTCAAGAAAATGTGTATGCGTGTATCAACTTTTAATGAAAACAAATAACGTATGTGTGGTTTAATTATTTTCATTTATTTCATCAATCATTTTTTCATTACTTATACATTAGGGAGTAACCATGAAAGTATTAATCTTAAAATTAGATAAACCATAACACATAATCAACACACTTCGACACATAGGAATGCAGAATATTTTTTAGGTGGACATCCAATTTTGGAGAAAACCACCACTTTTTTTTGTCTCTTCTTATTCTTCTTACCATAAAAAAAATATTCTTACATATTGCATTGGTGCAAACTATTTCCGGTGCATAAGATCTTACCCTGCAGAGGCTACAACCTCCACAAATTCTCCGGCCTCGATTGGAAGGAGGATACTACTCCATCATCGAGTTTAGTAAATATAACTTCATACTTCCTAATCAGAAATTTCTTTACTTTACTACTATAAATAAGATCCAAATCTCTCACTAAAGGCCTCAACGCATCCATATTTCATCCAATTTTTAAACTAATCCCACCAGCCATTATGCTCAATCACTAGAATTCCAACAACCTCTCTAAAAAAAGTATCAAGCCAATATGCTCAAAGTTTATAACTGTAATACCAATATACCAATCAGTCCTCTTCATCCATATCATTGATATACCAATTCAAATATCATCAATACTAACCAATTCAAACTCTTTATGTGATAGGCAAGCATTGTCCCTTTCCAAAGTCAAACGCGTTTCTCATCAACGAAACCAAACATTTTCCAATATCAGAGTCAAACTCTTTATCAAAACCAATATCATCATGGAAACCTTGACTCTGCAATACACACATCAATTAACATAATGAAATAACATACTAGTAATAATTTATGACATATATCTCATTAATCGATACCCTCTAGTCAATCAATGCCATCGAAAGTCTATCTAATCATGTGCCAAATTCTAACCATAGGCTCATTTATACCAAACATTATCACACTATACGATATGGTTTGTTGGGGAAAAAATTAAACATCATCGATTGGAAACCATGAGGAAAATAACCATAGCTTCAATAATAAAAAAACAACAACATTACTCACATAAGGTTTTTTTTTTTTTTTTTTTTTTTTTTTTGTAAAACCTCAATTCATTGCACTATAACACAACATTTGCAACAACCTTTGTGAGACAAAACTTTTTCCATAAAAATATATACAAAAATATTATTAAATAAACCCATATATAGACATGATATTTAGTAACACACTCCATAAAGATCTCAAAGCATGCTTATCACTAATCCTATCCAACAGGCAGCACTATCTTAGGTAGTTTTATAAAATCAACTTTCTTATTTGGGATATAGAACCTGCCTCTTATCATCCTGGTATGTCTAATATCCTTTAGTAATTTTTATTAATTAGGAATTATTCGTACCGGAGAAAAATCTACAAGTAAAATCTCCTCAAATCATATGTATTTAATGGTATCGAACTAGAATATAGGCAAGCATTGCAAACTAATATCATTGTAGCAAACAAGTCTCTGCCAAAAAATTGAAATAGCATACACTCATCTTGCATACATAGAGCGTAGATGTGTCATGAATGTTCTTAATAAGGTACACATTTGTACACATTATTCGGGAATACGAGTAGTGCATATACGAATATTATTTATTAAATATTCATAAAACTGTCTTATTCTTAGTAGAAAACCCATGTAATCATATATTTATATGACAAATATTGTTTCAAAAGTATCCACCATCGGAAATATATGCAGAACATTCTTTTTTCTAATATATAAATATTAGTACAAGTCATCGAAAACAATATCATAATCATTAACATTTTCATAATGCCTCATCGAAGAAATACTAATTCACAATCATACTAGTGTGAAGTCAATATACTAATGAATAACATAAAAACAATTAATAAAAGAACTCATTTTCTCTCCAATGGACCTGAAATAAAATAAAAAAACAATCAATCATATCCATTAGCTTTCCAGTGGATCTTTAGATCTCTCATATACGAGCGTCCTCCTTGTGCGTTGATGCACACTATTCTCGATTAGATCATAAATTAATAACCCATCGAATGCACTTTAAACTACTCAATATCCTTCTCCTTTTTATATCCTTTTGTATTTGTACAACGATAAAATATCTTGGTTTTGATAATGGGAATTTTCGATGGATGAAATGGACGTTGTCACACTAAAACCTTGTGATATTACTAGGTGAAATGCTCATGTTTTTATTTTCCATCCATGGTCATGTATACAAATATTGTTCTTGAAACCTACACATGTGTGCAACTTTATCTCATAGAAGTAGCATATGATTCACCAAAATTCATGTTCAAATATCTTTGCAGTGAAAAATGTGAATAATTTATGATACTCTTCGTCATCTCTACGGTGCCTATACACTTGACACTTTAACAAGCCACATTTTATTTCATGCCTATAATATTGTTAAGCATTCTCCATCCAAGATATAGGTAGTCACATTAGTTATGTATACTCAATTATAATGTCACATAATGTGACAAGAATTTGTAATAGAATCATGAGGTGGCATGAGGACAACAAATTAGCCATAATTCCAACACTCGTTAGACATGTCTCCTTGCTTCTACTAGAGAACTCATCCAAAATACTTAATTTTTCTTTAATTCACTTTAATCACTCCATCGTTATAGGAAATACTTATATCCTTCATGATACTTGAGACGTTCGTGTACGGTTCCCCTTTAACGATGTTTTCTACATTTTCTTTCTCATGCGGTGTCGTTATAGAAAAAATAAATAGATTCATCTTCGCAAAAAGAGTAAACTTAGTATTACCTTCGATTTTTAGATCCACAAATTTGTATATTTCTTTTTGTAGCTTCAATCTAGCACTTTTTCCTACCTTGGATGCATCATCTTCTTTAATGCATAGAAATAAAAAAAATAATCCTCCTCATTATATTATCCCCCTTTTTCTTCCATGCCTTCATACGGTGAGTCTAGATGGGAGCATATATTTCAGTTCTTTCTCATCATACGTTGGGTTCAATCTTGGTTGTGCATGGCTAAATTGAATTTCCCCTTTATTTCGTCTTTTTACATTAATTTTTTTCTTCCTTTACTTTCATTTGGTGCATTGGAGGCTTAAGTAAGCTTTTTAAGCTTGTTCACATTCTTAAAGCCTACACTTATTGAAGTTGATACTTACACATTGGTTAACCATGGGAATAAAGGAATCATATCTCTTAACTTTACTTTGATTTTTCTTAGCATAGAAATAAGATCTCTATTGATTCATTTCTCCTCTTTCCAAGCTTCCTTTAGACTAAGCACTAAAATAAAATATTCTTTATATATTTGTCTACTTCTCATATTCAATGGTCGTATTTACTGCTTTTGGTTGCATATTTTGAGAGGGATGCCTTCTCTTGCCATAATTGCACACTGCGACGCTTGGTGCCCAAAATTTCCAAACTTGTAGCATTCGGCCTTGAATTAAGGGTGGAAAATGGTTTACGATTCCTCATAACATTTTCGAGAATATCTACACTTGTTTCTATCATACCTAATCCTTGGGTGATTATCATATTTCTTGTTGTTGCTACTAATAATTCCATGATTTCATGCACCTCATTTACAATTTATGGCTTTATGTCAAAAATTATTGCAAGAAAAATAATATTGTGAAGCACCTTTGGTACACGAGATTACCTTGATGTGCCTCTAATTTAGACATAAAATAAGGCCCATGTAACCTTTCTTAAGGCCATATACCTTCCTTATGCACACACACACACATATATATATGTGTGTGTGTGTGTGTGTGTGTGTGTGTGTGTGTGTGTGTGTGTGTGTGTGTGTGTATATATATATATATATATATATATATATATTAAATCTCTCTTTCTGCACTTAATAATGTTTTTCTTATGCTTTAATATTTTCCTGGAAGGTTTAAAGGTAGTTATGTTACTAATATTGGTCATTTTGTAGAATGTTGTGAGAATATTTGGAAGATTATGAAAATTTGGAGATGGAGATAATTTGGGGACTTTCTCCACATTGTCCTCGAAGATCGAGTTGAGGAATAAATGATCACAATATTAGGAAATTATGGAGAAATATTTGAGAGATTCGAGGGTTTTCCACCCTCCTTAAATATCAAAGGCATCCAAAAAAATGAAGATGAAGTGCACTTAATTAATGGTTTACTTGGAGTCAAAGTTGACTCAATCACTATGTTTTAGGGAGTTGTTGGTAGGCGCCATCTAGGATAAATAAAGTTGATCAAGAGCCAGTTAGGATCGATCCCATTTCATCGATTATTCCATTCCATTCTTCAGTTCATTACGGTCCATTTTGATGTAGTCCATCCCATTCCATTTCATTCATTCCATCCTATGCCATTCATTTTCCATTAAGTAGGATTTTGTTGTTTAAGACATTTGAGATGTAATAAAATTTGTATTTTTTTTAATGAAATGAGTAGTCATATGTTGTTTTATTGATATAGTTCGGGGAGTGAGGCTTATGGATTAGAGCCCAATCCATGTGCCTCGACTCCTCTGTTGTTTCCCTTCTTTTAAATCATATCATTTAGCTAGTTTTCTTGAACATTTAGCTTCTATTTTGTTGGTACTTTTATTGATGTTTTAGTATGCTTCCTATCATCTTTTGTTGTAGATTTAATCTTCTCATCGAGTCTTATAATAGTGATAAACTCCAAAAATTGTGAGTGAAGACTTTCCTCTCATCTGCGCGATAAAGCTCGAGGAGGGTGAACCTTCCCACAATTTGAAAAAATGATCTTTGTTCATTGTTTTTTTATCACACACTTCAACTATTTTTCATGCATGGATCACCCGAGTTGATTGTACAGGAATTATTGTCCAAAACCCCCATAGTAGCTTTGTGGTGCTTCCTAGCTTCATTTTTCATCTCTTTATTCGCTCCCAAAAACCTTTGTTACGGTGTTTATTCCCTCCTTTTTCTATCACAAATACCACACCTTTTCTTGAAAAAATGCTTGAAAACCTTTATATTTTAACCTCCCACCCTTTTCTTTTCGGTTCTCCCACTACCATACATCGAAATCACACTTCCCGATGTTTTCATTCTTCTTTTAACACTACTCGCTAGTAATTTGTTTAAAGTTGATATATTGTTATATCACATATCGCAAATCGTATTTCTTGGCTTTTCCTTTTTTCTTAAATTGACACTATGAATGTCCATTAAGATATTGCGATCACAATCGGCCTTCGGTCCAACCACCACATCATCCCTATTTCCGTCACATCTTGCAGGTTTACCTCATTGCGAATCACATCATACTTTTTATTTGGTTTCGTTAACACTTCTTGCTCTTTTTGTCGATTGTGATATTTTGATATGGCATATCGCCCCTCTGCAACATTTACCACATCGCAATTACGGTTTAACATTTACCCTCCTCACGTAGTATACGCTTTATCTCCCTTCTGCATTTCACACTTCGCATCATTTGGTAGTTTTCATTATTGCCGCACTTTAGTTGATTTTTTATATTGCATTTCAGACATCACAATGTTTACTCTATCGCCCTTCGCACTTCGCATATTTTACCGGGTCATACTTTTCTCCCACTCTGAAGCTGTACTCTCCTTCTTCTTTCTGTCACACATTTCAAAACATTCCACTCCAAGCCATTTTATGGCTATAATAAGGTTTTATAAGGTTTAAACCCCCCGCTTTCCACTTATAAGCCTTGCGTCATGTGTTTAAACCCCCTCTTTCCCTTCCAAGCCTCATTTCATGTCTTAAGCCCTCCATTATCCTCTTTAGCACTATTCTTCCCTCGAACTCCAAATAAAATCTTTTTCAATTAGGATTAAGTCATAGATAACTTAGTTAACGAGTATAAGCATGGTGCATAGACCATGGATATATTGAATTTTGCATTTAGCACGATTATTTGATTAAGTGTGGTTTAGAATTAGTTTTCTTTACGCCATTTATTTTCGGCAATATATTTTAGTTTCTTTCAGTCATTTCCTTTCGGAAAATTAATTTAGTTTCTTTCTACCATTTTTTTAAACAATGCTAGTTTTAGTTTATTTTCGGTCATTTCCTCTTCTGTAATTAAGTTATTTCAATTTTGTCATTTATTTTCAGCAATTTAGATTAGTTCCCTCTTTATCATTTCTTTTGATTTGATTTGGTTTCCTTATGTCATATCCATTTTTGTAATTTAGTTTAGTTTCATTGAAGTGTGACGGAGACTTCACTAAGAACCCTTATGAATAGCACCCTTTTTGTAAAGTAGAAGAGGATGACATGAACATAATGCATCTTTTGTGTATACTGCTTTGTCACCTCCATGTTTTTACTAACCACGAGTTGATAAAATAAAGTAGGGAAGCTGCCGAGTTACAGCACTCTTGATGCAATACCGAGGCTCACCACTTTTTGGCACCATTGACGGGGAGGTGTCTCATAGATGATTTGATTTTGTTTTTAGCATTCTTCTGCTTTCCTTTCTTTTCTTTTTTCATTTCAGAAATATTAAAAAAAAATACAAAAATATCTTATTTTCATGCCTCTAAGGAGTAGGGATACTCAAAATTCAAAAAAAAAAAAAAAACTTCTCCCAGTACCAACCCCACTTGATCGCGTGGTGAAGTAAAAATCACATCACTATACACTTTTGAAGGTAGAAGAGATGGATGGACAAGGTAAAGCAATGAAGAAGATCTTATTGGATTTCCCATTCAAGATATGGACATCGGTGTACATGTAAACATCCACTCACCTTTATTCTAACTTCATGGTATGAGGATGAGGATAAGACGTTTCTCTTTGAATTTGAGATACTTTGTAGGTATTATAGCTACTTATCACACACTCGAAAACTGATATTGTTTCCTAAAACATTGAAGGATAGAGCTCTTAAATGGTTCATGAGTCTAGGTACTAATTCAATAATATTACGGAATGATATACGAAAAGATATTTCTAGAAAAATACAAAGATCGTGACCTTAGAAGAAATTTTTAGAATGAACCATGAAGAAGATGAGAGCCTTGAGGATCTAATAGAGAGGTTCATGTATAATGTTAAGAGGAAAAATTGCATCCTTTAGGATTTGACAAACTAAAAACCCTCTTACTTATAATAATTAGTGATGAGTGGATTGATCTCTTTAATCCCATGAGTAAAGGAGATGTACATCAATTTTCATTTGGAGAAATTTGTGAAACATGCGAGCGCATATCAAAGAGGAAGGGAATGAGTAAGTAAGTTAACATCGACATTGTGAGATTAAGATGAACTTGGAAATTTTCGTGATAACTTTAAAACATAAATTCTTAGCTATCTAAGTGAACGGTGAAATGTTAGGTAAAATGAGAAAAAAAGAAGATGTTGATATTTTTGTATCATGCGAATCTTGTACTCTAATTTTGCTATAATCCCCAGGTTTAAATAATTTTATAAGAAGAAAATGGAGCAAGTCAATCACCAAAGAAGCTATGTTATGTAGCTCCAAGCCTACCTAGCAACCTAGTCGACTTGATGAAGCAGACTGGCATTTCACAATTTTAAGCTTATCCACATCCATCTCAAACTAATTGGGACACACTCCCACCTTGCTTGACCTTGGACATCTCAACCCAAAAACCAATATTAGAAATATGGTTGGCAATGTCCTTATTGGGAAAATCCTTAACATCCTTAATATTTCTCTCAATATCCTCCATACCCAACTCCATGCTATCCCCACCATCCACCTCAACTACAACCACATCCTCAACCACATCCATATCATGTGTCCACCCCACTCAAGCGCACCTTAATATTATTTCCAAACCCACATCATGAAGTATCTCATCCCACTTACAATGCGAGGCACAACACTACCAAACATATCCTCTTGATATAAATGGTTTGCATCTTAGTTGAGAGAGGTATTGCAAAGAATATATTTTCTTAATGCTGTTGAAGGAAAAAATCAAGAAAAAGTCCAAATAGGGGATATCAAAAGACCAAGGCTTACTTGATTAGATTAAAGCAGCAAAATGAGATGTTGAGGTACCTCATGTTTTCGACATTTTCCTCCATGTATTCAGAAAAAACAACAAAAAAGAGGAAAGTTGAATGTCATAATAGAAAGGACATTGAAGGTGATCAAACTCGATGGTAGGACTTAGGTGAAATCACAAATATAATGACATGTAGTTCCAAGCAGTCATTAATTTGTAACAACACGATCTTCTCCAATGATACTTGATATAATCGAGTCAAACAAATTCGTCTCTCATATTTAGGTACATGTCGAAGCATGTATTCCAAGTGTGCACACAGAAAGCTGTCATATTGATTTGTACATGGCTCCATTGGAAGTATTCCTATACTTGAAAAAAAGGTTTTTTTGTTCGAGTAGAGTAGGAAAGTGCGAAAAAAATAGAAATTTGTACATTTCTCCATGTATCTCTCTACAATGAATGCGGGTGATCTCCGGCCTTTAGAAGTAGAAAAAAAAAAAGTTTCATAAAAGAGAAATTTTTTTCAAAACTTTAGTCGAAAAGGTAGTTAAACTTGGAATTCCTCCTCTTGTTCTCGGAAAGGTCCAAAGGATCTCAAGTAGATCGCCACATCCAACTTCGGTAATAGCTTCCATGACCATATCGACTACTTGATATCACTGCAAAAACAAATCAATGGTATGGCTTGGGTATGCGATCATCCCAACCCTTTCTTCAAATATGTTTTAGCTTAATAAAACATTCAAAAGTATAGAAGAATGGTGCAACCAGATAAGCAAAGCCTCAGCCTTATAATAACTAGCCTCACTTTTCCACCAATAAAAGAGCAGACAAAATTAAAAAGGACTTGAGAAAGTGGGAAGTAAGAAGTTCATTGTAATAGAAGACAGAAATTACCAAGGGATAACCAAGGGTGAAATCAGTTCATAGAATAAGAGCGCCAGAGTTTATTCTGCATGCGATAAAAAGAAAAAAAGAAAAAAATAGAAAAAAAGAAAATAAAAGGTGGATGCATCACACTGCGAAATACAAAAAAAATTGATGAGCATCTACGGACCTCCATGATGTACCTACGAGAGGAAATGAAGGAATAATAGAAAAAATATTGGCAGGAGGAGCGATTGCGGCAAGGCCAATAAATAGAAAATTAAATAAGCCAACATGCGGGAAGAACCGGAAGACGGGGGAGGATGAATACGTTGCTCAAGGATGAGCGACAATTTCGATAGGGGGTGATGATGGGCCTCTAAATTAGACATAAAATAAGGCCCATCTAACATTTCTTAAGCCCATCTACCTTCCTTATGTACATGAATATATATATTTAATTTCTCATACACGCTTAATAATGTTTCTTATGCTTTAATATATTCTTAGGAAAGGTTTAAAGGTAATTGTGTATTCATGCCTAATATTGGTTATTTTTGTAGAATATTGTGAGAATATTTGGAAGATTGTCTGATTTGGAGAAGGAGATAATTTAGGGACTTGCTCACGCCACTAAAAGATCAATATTAAAGAATAAATATGAGCACGATGTTAGTAAATTTATGATGCGGAGAGATTAAAGGGGTTGTCGACCATCCTTAACTATCGAAACCAAGCAAATTGAAGATGAAGTTTACTCAATTAGTGGTTACTTGATCAAAATGAACTGATACTGTTTTAGGGAGCTATTGGTAGGCTGTAGTTTAGGATGAATAAATTTTATCGAGAGCTAATTAGAATTCGATTCCATTCGAGTCGATTCTTCCATTCCATTCTTCGATTCATTCTAGTCCATTGATACGGTCCATAAAATTCCATTTTCATTCCATTCCATCTATGCCATTATTTTCCATTCTATTACACTTTTGTAGTTTAAGACCATCGGGATGTAATAAGACTATATTTTGTAATGCGATGAGTATTCGAGATGTTGCTTTGCGAGTCTAGTTTCACGGAGGCGAGTTCGTGATTGTAGCTTAATCCATGTGCCTCGGCTCCTCTTATTGTTTCCATTATTTTCTTTCATGTCATTTAGCTAGTTTTTCTTCGAACATTTTACATAGTTTTGCGGATTTATTTTATTGATGTTTTAGTTTTCCTCCGTTTTCTTTTGCTATAGATTTAATCTTCACATCGAGTCATAGAATAGTGATAACATCAAAAGATATGGTCGAATCCCCTCTCATCTCTATCGATAGAACTCGGGGAGGGTAAAACTTCACATACCCAAAAGCGATCTTTGTTCACTATTTTTTTATCATGCCCTTCATCTATTTTTCGTGCATGGATGAACGGATTGATTGCAAGAATTATTGTTAGAACCCAAGTAGCTGCGATTTGTGCTTCTAGCTTCATTTTCCATCTCTATATTAGCTCCCAAACCCCTATGTTATGCTCTATTCCTTCCTTTTTCCGCATCGCGACTATAGCAACTTTTTCTTCACAAAATGTTTGAAAACCTTTGATTTCACCTATGCCTTTATTACCCAGTTCCTCCATCTAGTACATCACAATTGCACTTTGCGATGTTTTCATTCTTCTTTTAACATACATCATTTTTAGATTGAAATTATTGAAATATATAAATTGGACTCGTGGATTTTCCTTTTTTCTTAAAATTACCACCTCGATACATATTACGAAATTGCGATCACGCTCCACCTCAATTCATTGCCACGTCATCCCTATCGCAATTGCATCCCACCTTTTTTACCTTATCGCAAATCACATCACACTTTTATTTGGTTAGATTAAAACTTATCACTCTTTTTTCCAATTGCGATATTGTGATATCACATATCGTGCTTTCTGCAAGTACATGCAATCTGATTGTAACATTTATCATCCCATTTCACCTCTTTATCTCCATCGCATTTCGCACATGGCATCATTGTAGTGGTTTTCGTTAATAAGTACCACTCTTTGGGTGCGACATGCGACCATAAATCACAATGTTTACTCCATCGCACTTCACACTTGATTTTACCTTTTCACAATTTCCTTCATCACTCTGACTGTATCTCACTTCTTCGCCATAGCACTTTTCCAAAACATTCCACTCCAAAGTCATTTCTACACTATAGTAAAAGCTTTTATAAGGTTTAGAACATCCCTTTTCCACTTAAGCCTTGTGTCATGTGTTTAAACCCCACTCTTTCCACTTCAGCTTGTTTAGCTGTGTTAAACCCTCCATTATCCTCTTTAGATCTTTTCTTCCCCCAAAACTACAAATTAAAATTTTTTTCAATTAATATTAAGTCATGGATGGCTTAGTTGCATGGGTGGAGGCTTATCTTAGATAGACCATACGATAAGTAGAGTGCATTGGGCAATTGGTCGAGTTAAGTTTGGTTTATAATTAGTTTTTTTCCTTTTCTACCATTTATTTTAGAAAATATAGTTTAGTTTCATTCTAGACTTTCTTTTAGCAAATGAATTTTGTTTCTTTCAGCAATTTCTTTTCAACAATATAGATTGGTTGCTTTGGTATTTCATTGCGAAAAGTAAATTAGTTTCATTTTTGTCATTTATTTTTCGGGGAATTTAGATTATTTTCCTTTCTATCATTTATTTTCATGATTTCATTGATTTCTTTTGTCATTTCCTTTCTCTCTGATTTAGTTTAGTTTCATTGAAGTGTGACGGACTTCAGGTGACATATAAATAGCACCCTTTTTGTAAAGAAGAAGATGATGACATGAACATAATGCATATTCGTAGTATGAAGCATTGTCACAAGTTTGAACGATCTCGGAGTTGATAAAGTAAACTAGGGCAACCCTATGAGTTGTAGCATACGGGTGCAATAACGAGCTCACCATAACTTTCCCTTGAGACTATTATCCTTGAGAAGGAAGGGAGTCCGGCGGTTTTTAACTTGCTCTTTATTGATGATAAAATTTCCTTCTTGACAATTCTTTAATGTTTTTGAATCACATTATTTCTTTTCCTTTTACGTTGTTGATTTCCAATTCCATTTTTTTAAAAACCCTTGGTTGGTTTTCCATGTAAGAAAATATAAGACCAAATTCATGGGACACATATTCCAAAGTCGAATGGGGGGTAGATATTATAGTGGGGATCAGTTTTGGTTTATTTATGACTAATAAAATTGGAAAAATAATTGTCGAAAGGAAAAGAGGCATTAATTAGGATTTTTAAAAATGAAAACAAAGGAAAATAAGAGAAAAGTAAAGTGAAGAGACATATTTACATGCTAAGGAAATTAGAAGGAAAATGAAGGAAAATGAAGAAAAATAGAGCATCAATGATACAAATTCTATTGAGGATCGGTTCTCGAAACTTTATTTCGATTAAGCTTTTTTCTCTAATTCTCTTACACACTTAGAGAATTATTGGAGCACTTTGTAATACATTGGATTTGGAGAAGGCAAAGAGAAACAAGAACGAGAAGCAAATTAGATCAACAAGCGCAACTATATTTCTTTGTAGGTAACAATTGTACTCTTATTTTATATCAGGCTGTATGATTATCTAGTTATGTGTTTCATTAGGATGGATATTTTCGAATTGAAAATGATTTTAGCCTTTCCTTCCCATTTCCTACATAGCCACGGTGTTGTGAGTTTTTCGATTGTTGTTTTTTTATTAGTTATTAGGTTCCTTATGTATGTTGGTAGGAAAAAATGTTGTGAAATCCTGGAAAAACTTTGGTTGAGTTACCGATCTTGGATCTAGGTTGGGAAAAATGCTCTTGAGAATTTTCTAGATTGAGTTACGAGTCCACAGATTTGAGTTGGAAAATTCTCTAGAGCCTTGGAAGGTTGTGGGTTGAGTTACTAATTCTTGGAGCCTTGGACAACTTGTGTAGAGAATTATCTAGTTGGTGTCAACGATGTCAAGCTGTGGACGTGGAATAAGCATGGTTGAGGGTTTTTGTGGTTTTCTCTCTAGAATTTGTAGTTGTTTTAGTCTTGTTTTGCTCGATGTCATCCCATATTCATTATTGAAATATGGCATAGAGGGGAGTGATTGACCAAAACGGAGCTTTTTGTTCATCCCAATCTATGCTGGGTAGGCATGATGATAGCTTAATTTGATTTTCATGTGAGAATAAAATGACTTTCCTATTCCAATTTATGAATACTTGCACTTGGTTATGAGGTTGATATTATGGTTGATTTTCCATGGATTACATGCTTGTTATTTTTTGGTTGTATTTTTGTTACATGACATATGTTGCCCGGTAACATTTGCATGATTTGATTAGATGTCAAATGGTTGATGAATGTATGTAATAAGTGTTGGTGACTAGGCTAGAAGGTTTATACCTTCTTAATGATTCTTCGTGAAGATACAAGCTTATGATTATATATGAATTCATGACACGTAGCTTACGGAGTTTCCATATGTTATGGATTAGAGATATTTGAATTGATTATTTATTGAGTTTTGATTGAATAACATCATTAGTACATTTGATTGCATTGAATTTTGTATGTAGTCGTTTCGAATCTGACATAAAGGTAGTACATTTAAATTTACATGCTGGGCGGGAACCCAGGCAATGATTAAATAATGTGGATACATAACATAATAAAATCAAATAAATAAATTGCAGATTAGTGAAAAAGGCACCAACTCAAGGTTCGGTCCTCGAGTGGTCCTTTGGACCACAGTGTCCTGTGGGGTCATTGCGAGTTGTGTTTTGTTGCCCATAATTGGATCTTGGAGTTTGAGCTGTGTCACATTAACTATTTGTCGATGCTTACCATGGAAGGCATGTGAAATAGGGTAAATGTGGGATGTGACGTTACGGAGGGTGGTATCGAGCGGGTTCCATTCCTTTTTGGTGATATATGATACCACATAGTGGTATTAGAGCTAGTTTTTCTCCTAGGGTAATATATTATATCACTTAGGGTGGTATCATAGCTTCGAGGTTCAATGCTTGAAATGGATCAGATAAATATATATTTTTATGCATGCATAATAGGTTAGACATACATAGTGGTGGTCATTATGCAATTCATATCATGGTGATGTTGTTGGTATGTTGTGATGATGGAAATGTTTATTGAGGCTGAGCGATAGATCGATATTATCTGCTAGCGAGATTACAACACTAGAACTCGGGGTGACGACAAATGATCGTATAGGTTTGTATGTTTGGCATACAAATATGATGGTTAACGATTTTTTTATATGCCTTTTGTTTATATGAATGCATTTCATTTATTGTTGTTACGATTACATGTATGATATATGGTATTTAACTAGTGCGGTCATATGAATGTGCCTCATATAGTAATTAATGGTAGTAACTTATTGTTATATGAATAGTGATCATACACATGATGATTATGGTCATTGGAGCTAATATCTTTATGCTATGTATCATGTTAAATGGATCAAATTGTGAATATGGTTATTTATGATATTCGAGTACGAGTCGATGTGTTTGTGATATTGTATATACTAATCTAGGCTGACTTGTAAAGATGTGATAACCTCCCCTAAGATGCATTGAGTTATGATTTTGATTAGGTTGTATTTAGTTTATATGACATGGTATGTTTTCACGGGAAAATAAAAGATGAAGAGGATGAAGATAAAAGTGGTGGAATACGAGTTTACATGACTCCCTTATGGGTACGACATAAAACCTATGGAATGTAAACATTGCATGATTATGTGGAATGTTCTAAAGTAAAAATGTATGAGAAAATAAAATAAAGTTTTGGCAAGTATCGTTAAACTTAGTAGAGATTTTGGAGATCAATTTCCATATTTGGGCATTAGATACAGTATATAGTAGTTTCTTCTTCTACTTAGTGTGGGCCTTGGAAGTAAGGGCATATGTTTATAGTTGTTTTGAATGATGTATTAATTACATGATACAATTATATTTCTAAAATTTGCAGAAAAATGTTGTTTTAAGATGGTCGTAATAACAAAATATGTGTTGAGATAGTTGATATATACTTGAGGGAAAGCGGTACTAGTTGTAGTATTATGAATAATGACTTTGACTTGATTATGACACATTTTCAAGTCTTGGTAAGGGTTGATTTCAATTAATAGACATAATTTATTGATGTTTGGAACATATGGCCGACATGTGTGAATAGTTGAAAGAAAATATGCTTGGTCTTAGCACTTAATGAGAGTCACCATTGATTTGTTTATATAAATAACGAATAAGTGATGTGATGGGACATAATAAGAATCAAATCCATCGAGGAAAGAGGGTAAAGGGAAGGAATTTGATGAGAATTCCTTTGGATATGTCTGAAAACCGCAATTCCAAATGAATCGATGCTTTTCATGAATATAGGAAGTGTTCTTAACCTTGATTTTGTTTTCCATTATGTGGATATGTGCTATATTCATGAACGTGTATTTGATAGTGATAAAAAATGGTTTCCGGTTATGGCTAGATTCATTAAGGAATTGGAATCCCTTAAGATATGATATGTACTTGTTTGATCACAAGGAAACGTGGTAACTGGCAGGGTAAGCTATTGATATATGATTATGTTTATTTATGTAGTATATGTTTATTTATCATAAATACTTGATTGTGTGTTTATGGCGGTATTATGTATGGGATTGCATGGGCAAAGGGACTACCATGAAATATTAAAGAAAGGCTTAGGTTGAGCTTTCCCTTGGAGGCATTAGAGGCCATGGGGTTGAGTCATGGTGTTTGTTGTTAGTTTTGTGACCTCTATATTTTGTGATTTTTTTATGATCGATTTTCAGTTTTGATTGTTTAGAATTGCATGGCCATGCCACTTATTCATATGGTGTCATATTTTATTATTTTCATGGTGTTTCTTCTTTTTTTTTCTTTATCTTGTGTTTTATCTTTTGAGGGTGTTGGTAATTGGTTGGAGAAAGAGGAAATTCAAAGGAGCTCGGGGAGTTGAATGAAACCAATCATTGTGTAAGACTTGGATAAAGCTTGGTGCATGATTAAATGGTAGTTTAAGGAAAATAATATGATATCCATTTGTACTAGTTGGGTCCATTGGAATAATGGCGGTGGTAGGAAAATCATGAGAAGGGTAACAAGAAAGGTAAAGTAAATGAATTAGTGGTGTCATATGCACCTTGGTTGTGTTGGAGCTATTTATCATTCTCAATGTTGTTCATGTTGTGCATAGATAATGGGAGTTCTCTTAACCTTCACCTTATGATATCTAGTAATTACATTGTGATAATGATTTTTTTGATGTCCATATATGTATAGATGTATGTATTTCCTTGTGTGAGTCATCATGGATCCTTATTGTGGAGGTATTCTGTAATTGAATGGAATTAAGAGGTTCCTAGTTTAAAGTGGGCGAGTAGCTACGATTGATACATATTGTAGGTATGTGGCTATGAATTTATATTATGTGTTTATACTATCCCTATGTTTATGTTATGGTAGGAAATTCTAAATGATACATTAGCATAATGAAAGAAGTGCAATATGGGCAATACTATTACAATAATGGAAAGAGCCGATGGCACGGAATTTGGATTGTGGATGTACGAGTAAGAAGTGGAAAGCTGCTTGAAATAAGGTTTTACAGTACGGAAATTGTTGTCTCTAGATGTGAAATATTTTTGTCATGTACATGTGGTGTTGTGTAAATATTGTACATGAGTATAAACACATGTGGTGTTATACAAATGGTATACATATAATATGGCAATGTGGTGTTATGTACATGTGGTATTGATGTTTGTAAATATGATATTGTGTACATGTTGCACATGTGGTGTAGGTGGTGTGGTGTAGATGTGGTATTGTGTACATGTTGTGCACGTGGTGTGGTGTACATGTGGTGTTGTGCACATGTTTAATATTTCATACTATGTTATGTGTGTACTTGTAGTCATCATATCATGTCATGTGTATTTTTTGTGTTGTAATGTGTGTATGTATATGTTTTCTGTACACTTGGTGTAGATGCATGTGTTGTGTTGTACGCCCAGTGAAGGTGTATATTTTACGCTTTTACCATGTGTGGCTTCATTTTGTAACACGTGTGCATGTGTGTATGTGATTGAAGAATAAGAGAATGCATTAGATTCTTTTGAGGTTTGTGACCAATCGGTGTGTGTACGAGAAGGGACGAGAACAAAGGGAGAGACGATGAGCGCGAAACATAACTATCGGTATTTTATTTCAGTTTAATTATGCCTGATCGATAACTCTAATTTATGTGATTTATATGTAATCTGGGATTTTGGTTTACGACGGTTTACTTTTCGAGATAACCATATGTGATATGCTTATACATGATGATTTGATCGAAAATTTAGTTTGACTTGTTATGAGAGGAATTAAACATAATTGCACGTGTAACAGTGATGAGCTACAAATGAGGTATGGTTTGAATTTGTGCAATTCAGTTTTATTCTAATGGAAATCATGTTCTCGGTACGGACATGGGGAAATTCTGGTTTGGGAAGTTGAAAATGTCGGTTTCGTGGTTGGAATTCATTTTGTAAGAATGTTATCGAGGAAACAATCAGCGGAATTTGAACATTAAATAGTATGTGTATTAAATAATTCGGTATCGGGGCATTGTGCGACAATAGTACAAAATATTGTCCATTGATCTCAGAAATTATATGTTCGGTATGATGGTTTTTAGGTAGGGATATTTTTGTTTGCTGGGACTTTACAGTGTGGGGAAACCTTGTGAAGGATTGGATCACACGAGCGACTATACGACATATATATGGATGCTAGTGGAACTTGGAAGGTGTGTGACTCCATGGATGGGGATGATAGGATTTCTAGGGGACTTTGTAGAAGAGAATGAAAGGTTGAGGAATTAATTTTTTTTTAGTCATTATCATTTCTAGATGGAATCCTGGCACATGAGGTGTGGGTAGACGATGAGTTAGTCGGTATTCACTAAGAGGAAAATTAGCACAATTATTATAGTGCTAGGTATTGGATTGGATTGACATTGGTAGTGGATTCTTCACTTCGAGAAGGTATTGAATCATAGTACTACTTTTGAGGGTGGAGGTGTGAGCCTCTTGATTTGCTTGTTGACTAATGTAGCCATTGTATCCTTTCATTTTCTAGTTAGAGAAAATGTGGATATTTATATAATAATATATGTTTTAAATAATGTATCAAATTGTGGTTATAAAGATCCATATGACTATGATTATATGTAGGTTTAAAAAAATGTGTATAGTTGTATATGTGGTTTTATTGTAAATATCATAATGAGTTGTGTTATAAGGCTTTAGTAAACGGTATGATTGCCGGTAGTGGTCATTGTAAATACTACAACAAAGTATGTAATAAATCTACGAGAAATTTTTTTTTTTGTTTTCAATCGCTTTCCTGGTCATAGGTGTCATAGAACAACGAGGATGATTTTCCCCAGGGGATGGTTTCTGTGCTCCTGGTTGGATTTCAATGTAAAAAAATATAAGACCAATGTCATGGAAGATGTATTCCAAGTCGAATGGTGGGAATACATTGGGGATCACTTTTAGTTTATTTATATGCAACGAAATTCGAAAAAGAATTGGAATAGGAAAAAGGGAATTATTTGGAATTTATTTATGAAAATAAAGGAAAATAGGAGAAAGGAAGGTGAAGAGACACAAGTTTGCATGTTAATGAAATTATAAGGAAAATGAAGAGAAAATGTATAAAATAGAGGCATCGATGATCAATAGGCTTCTAAGGATGAGTTCACATATTTTTTTTTTTATTTAGATTTGTTCTCTCATTCTCTTGCACACTTAGATAGTGTTAGACACTTTGTGGTAATGGATTTGGAGGGAGAAGGCAAAGAAAGCATGGAGTGGAATGAAACAATTGGATCAAAAACTATAGTTGGATTTCTTTGCGAGTAATAGGTTGTATGAATTCATTTCCTCACTAATTTCTAGATGCATGTTACCAAAGTATTTTCTCATTATGTGTTGTCATTGCAATGGATATGTTACGACGTTGGCAGTGGTTTTAAAATTTCCATGGAATTTTGTGGAGATTGATGTTGTTGTGGGTTTTTACACTTATTGTTTTTATGACTGGTCGTTAAGTTTCTTCTAGATGTGGGTTGAAAAAAATGTTGTGGAAGGCCTAAGATGTGGTTGATTAGTAGTCCTAGAGACAAGGTTGGAGTAATTCTTTGGAGCCCTTGGTGTCTTAATTTATAGTCCCTAGGGCCATGTTGGGAAAATTATCTTGGAGCCACGGAATGCGTAGGTTGAGTTACTAGTTCACGGACACTGGAAAACTTGGGTGAGGCTGATATGGTTTATTTTAGTGATATAAAACCATGAAGGTGGAATCATTGTGGTTGAGGTTTGAGTTTGTTTGGCCTTTGGAAGCCCTGGTTGGTTTTGTCTTGGTTTACTGATATGGTCCCATTCATGCTTGGAATATGGCATGAGGGTGGATGAGAGGGAGGTTGTAGAAAAGGTAAGAACCAAAGGCCAGAGACGACAACATCTCAAAATAGGAATAGAAAAAAGGAGGATCCTCATAAGAACATTTTGAAAGGGAAAAACAAAGAAAAACCACCTACGAAACTAGATGGAAGTGCCACTGATTCCATACATCGTGAAGAAATGGGACCACATACCATAGCTTGTCCATAGACATACCGAAAATAGATGAAGATCACTCCACATATGAAGCACGAGAACTTATTTGTAGATTCGACCACTTTTAGCTGACCCAGTAGAAACTCTTCCATTGGAACTTCATAGGATTGATCATGCACTTCAAAATGCATCTTTGTTCCAAAGTTTTTTTCATTGTCAAAATTTCATCCTGAAACTCAGAGACCTTCATACTTCGAGGAAGGGACCATGTTTTTGGAGTTAACGAATCCTTCATCACCCAGTGATTGATTTAACACAAATACTATGTTTTTTTTTTTATTTTGGTTTGGGTTTGGTTACCTTCTTGGACGTATCGATGCGGTGTTAATGATAAGCTCTCAAATATGGAAACTATGTCTTTGAGTTCAGAGTGAATTTCTTCTAATGGTCTTGGGTAACAAGGACATTATATAAATTTTCTTGTACAGACAAATTGCATTAAAAATCCACTTTATAATCCTTTCATAAATGACGAAATAATTATATAAAATATACAACATGCGACAATTATGAAATCCTCCATGAAAATACTTTCAGTCGATTCTAGTTGATTCCATGAGACTTAAACCAACATTAAAACCTTTTTCATTAAATTATCACATCCAGGTTTTTTATTTAACCTCTACACAGTTGGAATGCAATAATCGTTGGATCAATCGATCGGTTGCGAAGATCGTCGGATCAAACACATGTTGGATGGTCAACTCAAGTTATAAATTCGAACTTATAAATTATTAAGGTTGATTTTAAGTGTTAACCTTTGTGAAACTTACATTGCGATTTTCGTTGGATCTCGATCAACGCTACGATTTCCATTCGATTCCATGAAAACTTCCTTTGTGGTTCTATTGTTATTTTGTTATTCTCCTTACGCGTTACAATTATCCCAATTATTGAACACCCTCGGTTACACTCTTGGAAAGTTCCCTTTCAATTGTGACAGTGATAAGTCAAATGATTACTTGATTTGATGTTTAGTTTTACTGTGACCGGCTTATGGAATTTAGATACGTTCTCAAATCCCATTGAATTACATATCTTAATATTTAGGATCAAAATTTACAAAGAAACTCAAACACGTTTTGCCATTTGGAATGTCACTCACGGGTTTAATGTCGAATCGACCGAGTTTGATATTCTCACATATAAATAAACGTCATGATAAGTCGATTAAGTCAAGTTCGCACGTAGAATCAAGCAATCTCATAATATTTTGAAGGAAAAATATAATACCTCCGGGATTTGAAACTTATGCCCAGTTACCGAGAAATATATATATATATATATATATATATATATATATCAATTTTCTGTCTTTTGTCCTTAGAACAATGCTTTAATGTTCGATGTACATACTATTGTTTCACATTCGATTAGATTTGACTCGAGGAGATCGAATTTATACAATTTTGGCCTAAAATCCATCTTCTCAATATTCTCCTAAAATTCTTAAGCGAAACTAAATCTTATGGATATAATACAAAGTGGTTCCAATCCCTAAGGAATATCTCAATTCCTATCTACAAATAATGGTCACAACTAAGGAACCCACTCCTTTGTTCGTAATTTTTTGTTGTTTTTTGGCATAAATTAAGTTTTTATCTAGAAGCCTCATACTCTTGCATCGGACTCTGAGAAAAAAATTCTTCATGGGCTCCTATCCATGAGCTCTTAATAGAGCGCGATTACGGCATCATGGTTTGTCATCCCGAGTAGCCTGTATTTGATTAATTTTTCCACTTGATCAAATATAGAATAGTCTCATCCTCTTGTCTTTTTAGACGAAGTATTTTCTCTAAAATATTCTTTGGATGTAATGTTTTTCTTTGTGGGTAAACCGATCAATTTCTTCTTTTCTTTCGGTTATCATCATCTCTTTGTCTTCATATACGTACAAATAAACAACATTAGAAATTGAATGTTCCAATGTCGAGGTAATTAAATTTCATATGAATTTGAAGAAAATTTTCTCGATACTCTTCATGGCCAAATTTTCTTAAATTTCAATTTTATACACCATTTTTGGAAATATTTCCTTCCTCGGGTGTCTTTAGAACGAATCTCAACCTCAAAATTAACTTCTCTTTTCTTCATATCTACTCGCTCTTGTATTTGATGTTGTTGTCACAGAGTAATTGTTGTTTTACTGTTCATGTCTTTAAATTTTCGAAGAAAATTCCTCTCCATCATCGTAGCTCATCTCTGCTTTTAATTCCTTAATTCATACACTCCTCCCTGAAGTGCATTCCATAAACTATATGGAATGGACTGCGCTACTGTACTCTGATTGGGAGATTCATTATAAGCATATTCGGCTTTGTGCAGAATTTGATCCCCATTGTTGGGGATAATACTGCAGACTACAAAAGATTTGAGCTTATATTCCTGCCTGATGTCCATCGTTGGGGTGATGGTGAGACGACTTAGTTTGACCGCAAGATTTTCCACGATGTCCTTCGAAATGACAAATGCATTGTCCCTATCGGGGAGACAATGCTTTTTAGGTAACCCATGCAACCTTACAATCTCTTCGAAAAACAAATTAGCAATGTAAGGTAGCATCAACTGGTTTTATAACATGGAATAAAGCCATGCTGTTTTAGAAAATCTATGAACTACAACATAAATTGCATCATTCCCTCTCTGTGTTTAGGTAAACCCCAAAATAAAATCATACTTCTTTATATCCCAAGGTTTTCTCAGAACTGATAATAGAACATGGCTTTGTGTTTTGACTCCTTCCTTTGCATCTTGACAAACTTTGCTGATTTTTTTTCTTCTTCTCCACTTCATGTTTCATCTTTGGCCAAAAATAAAAATTACTTAGTTGTTCAAAGTCTTGTTTGCACAAAGAGAATTTCCACCAAGGCCACCCTTTATGTTTCTCCTTAATTAAATTTTCTTTCATAGAAAAATTTGGTATGTGGCAAACTAATTTTCTTTAAGCAATGAAACCTTCTTTTAAGAAAAATCCAACCCGTACTTGTCCAACAAAATAGGATTCTTGCACATGCTTCAAATTCCTCTTTAAAATATAAATTTGTCTTATACAATTCTTTGAGAAAACGAAAAACCAACACTTGAATTTGACTTTCTTGAACTAAAATGTTTTCTCGCAAGGCTTTTGCTACTTTGTTTGTAGTTAGTTATATGTTTGATAAAAAATTAAAATTAAAGAAGATATTATACATGTTTTGAATGTTTCGATTTAGTTTGGCCTGCGCATAATGTACTACAATGCATGATTATTAAATAAAGCACGTACTCTTTAGACATTAAGTAATGTCTCCATTTTCTTAATGACTACACAACGGCATAAAATTCTTTGTCATAAGAAGAATATTTCCTTCTTTTCTCATTCAATTTTCCGGAAAATAAGCTACGGAGTTTGTCATTTGACTTAGCATAGATCTGATAGCTTCTCACTACATTTCACTTGAAAAGGTTTGTTAAAATCGGGGAAAAACTAAAATGAGTTTTTCTATTATCTTTCTTTTCAACAAGCTAGGAAAAATTTTCTACTTCATTAGACCATTTAAATGGTTGTTTGTGTCCTTCTTTATAGTTTCAATAATAGGAGCATTGATCTTACTATAATTCCTTATGAGTTTTCTATAAAAACTAGCGAAGACCATGGAATATTCTTACCTCAAAAACACTCTTGGTGAAGGCATTCCATGATTTCCTTTATCTTCTTTGGATCCATATTCAATCATCGGTAGAAACAACAAAACCTAAGTATGTGAATTTCTTTCTTCAATATTATTAGAAAATTTTTTTAAATTTACGGACAAGTTTTCCTGGTGCATCTTTCTTAAGACATAATTTAGATGTCTCATGTATTCCTCTTTAGATTGTTTTTAAATTAATATATCATCCCGGATATACTATTACAAATTTACGATAAATTCTTTAGTCACTTGTTCATAAGCCTGTAAATTTCTTTGGGAGCATTTGATAATCCAAATGACATTACCATCCATTCATACAATCCTTCATTTGTTTTAAAATATGTTTTCCATTCATCTCCCTTCACTTATCATAATTTGATATTGATAGCCACTCTTTAAATCCAACTTTGTAAAATTTCTTTTCATAAACAATCCATCGAATCTTTAGTTCTCAAATTCGAGGAAATCCCTTTTTTGGAATTTATTTATTTTTTTGTTCTCTTTAATCGAGTTCATATTCTCCATCACTCCATATTTTCTTGGACTCAACACTATTGACGCACAAAGAATCAAACTCTCTGCGATGGGTTCCTTTACTCTAGTTTCCTATACTGCTTACGGTTATTCATTTTACATGGGAGTCGTCCTATGTCTTGCTTTCTTTGGAAAATTTTCTCCTGATCAAATCTATATAATGGTTGATCTTTCTAGTAGTTGTTAATTCATCCACAAAATCATGTACAATGATATCACAATAATTTTCCGGCCATTTTCTTGAATTTCGATTAGTAGATCGAAATTTCGGTGGAAGTAACTACTACCTTGGGTTTGAAAATTATTGTTTACCTCATCATCTTCGATGCTGCTGCCAGATATTCATTTCCTCAATAGAAAATCTTTTGGATCAGATCTTCTTTTTGATGTATGTTTTTCTTCTATAGGGAACAATGTATGATTGAGACAATATTTACAAAACTTGTGTGTTATTTTCCCATCATGCATAGCTCCTACTTGTCATACGAGTACATGATATGTGACATACATCCATAGGCATTACATCACACATAATTTTCTCGTTGTAGTTTCCCAATTTAATTCCACTTCACACTATTCATTTACTAACAAGCGATGTCCTTTACGAAACCATGACACCTTGTAGGGTGTTTGGATGTTTCTTTGTCTTCAATTTCAATTTCTCCACCACTTGTAGAAACCAAATTATTAGTGCTTCTTACTTAATTTATTTGACATTTTACTTGAACTTTGCCCCACTTATAAACAATTTTTTCCTCTATGATTTTTCAATAACTTTGTTGGTTTTAAACATTTGTTAACTACCAAAGTTTCGGCTTTCTCACAATTGTATTTTTTGCTTCGCTTGCTTTTCTTGCTTCTATGGCACTTTTCTTTGCTTCTTATTCATTAAGAGAAAAGAATTACATTTATCGATATGTCCCCATTCTCACGGACATTCATAAGCTGCATGTCGAGCTTATTACATCAATAACATCTAATTTAACTTCCTCTACCTACCTCCACTTCCTCTAGAAAAACTCCCTTCACCACTTGCATCACCTTAAGCGGTGCCGCCATAGCAAAATCCCGCTACTAGCTCTTCTAGGTGTTTTGAATCCTCTACCACCATGACTTCCTTTTTCTCGAAAAGTACCTCTACTTCTGAAAATTTCTTCCTTATGAGTTTTTCTTCGGCCTTGAGAGCCATTTGATAATCCTCTTCCAGCATTTTGAATACACGGTTACCTCTTGTCTCATCCTGAGACCATTAATATATCTTTAGTCTTCTCTTGTGTCTTGAATTTTCTTCTCTTCTGCTACTTTGTAAAATTTCTCTATGTATTATTTGACTCTCGTGACCTTTGTCTAGGGCCATGTCATTTTTTCTAAATAATGAAAGTGATAATCACTTGGAAAAAACTTACCTCTCAACTTTGCCACCATCTGTTCCAATTCTTTATTGGATGCTTACCGAGTCTCCTTATTTTTTCTTGCACTCCACATCCCAAACATTGCATGTCTTTCAATTTTGTGATAGAAAATTTCACTCTTTTTCATTCATCCGCTTCTTCATAATCGAAGAACATATCCAAGTCATTAATCCAATGTTTATCAATTTCTATAGATTTAAGAATCCTGTGGCGAAACTTCGAGTACGGGTTTAGATGTGGATCCCGACACTAATTTAAAAAATCTCATTTTGGGTAACTTCTAGAAGTTTGACCTCTTTGCGGATTCAACATCGGGGTCAACGAGCATCTCCAACATGCATCTCTTTAATTTCCCATTTCCATTGATTGATATGGTTTTCTTATTGCATAACTTCCATCACTTTAACATTTGCGATGGTCTTCCTAATCTTTGACAACCACCACCTACTCTTGACTCTATAATCCATGTTGGATTTCTTTTACTGAACTTTAGTGATATCTTTTTTAGTTTCTAAATGTTTCTACGATACCACTGTTGTTGATGATCACAGTGTTGATGATAAGCTCTCAAATTTGGAAACTATTTCTTCGATTTCGGGTGGAAATTTCTTCTAATGGTCTTGGAGTATCGAGACATTAACTTCCAAATTTTCTTATGCACCAATAATTGCATTAAAAATCCACTTTATAATCCTTTCATAAATAGCAATGAACAAAATTATATAAAATATACAATATTCGAAAATTATGAAATCCTCACATAACTGAAATACTTGCTAATTCGATTCTAGTTGATTTAAGCACATAAACTGACATTAAAACATTTATCATTAAAATATCGCATCCCATTTTTTTCTTTAACCTCCACACAAGTTCGAATACGATAATCCTTGGATCAATCAATTCGATTGCGAAAATAAGCAGATGACTTTGTATTTGGATGGTCAACTCAAGTTATAAATTCAAACCTATAAATTCATCGGGTCCATTTTAAGTGTTAAACTTTGTACGAGTCTCTTCATGATTGTCGTTGGATATCAATAAACAACGTGATAGCCATTCAATTCCACAAAACTTCTTTGCTGGTTCTATTATTCTTTTCTCTTATTCTCCTTACATGTTGATTATCCCGGTTCTTGAACACCACTGATTTACACTCTACGGAAAGTTCCCTTGATTACGAAAAGCAGCGTTAAGTCGAATGATTAACGATTTGATGGTTATGTTTACATGCTAGCTTATGGTTTTGAGACCTTCTCAAATCCATTCAAATTACGATAACTTGATATTGCACGGATCAAAATTTACAAAGAAACTAAAACACCTTCCATTTGGAATCTCACTCATATGTTTAATGCCAAATCAAGCCAATTTGTGATATTCTCACATACGAATAAACATTCATAGAAGTATATTAAGTCGTTCACACTTGGAATCAAACTAGCTCGATAATATTTCGAAGGAAAAATACAATACCTTCGGGATTTGACTTCACTTATCTCTTGTTGGTTTTACTGAAAATATATATATAAATACAATTTTCGTGTTTTTTTCCTTCTCTGATCAAAAATCACTTTGATACATTCAAATTACATACATATACTATTTCACATTCATTTGAATCTGACTCGAAAGAGATCAAATTTATGCAATTTTGGCCTAAAATCCCTGCGCTGATATTCTCTCTAAAATTTTTAACTAAAACTAAATACAACGGATCTAATAAAAAGTGGTTCCAATCTCTATGGAATAGTTCAATTCTTATCTACGAAAATAATTGACTAAAGGAACCGATCCTTCGATTGTAAACCTTTTTTTTGTTTTTGGGAATAAAAATGAAGCTTTATCTAGAAGCCTTATGCTCTAGCATCCCACTTCCCCCATTTCGGAATGAACACTGAGCGTGGGGAGGAACCACCATTGAAGGCCATGAACCATACCATGACAGTTGGAGAAAGGATCTATGCCTTCTGCATTTTTTTGAAATTTGAGTCTCAGCAAGGTTATGAAAGTGTCAGTTGACAACATAAACATAACTTGTAAGGTATGAATATACATCGTTACGATGTAGAATGCGGGCATACTCGACACTTTTAAAACACTTTTAAGGATGCCAAAAATTGATAATCAAAATAAGAAGAAGAAGAATGGTAAGGCACCAAAAGGGTGGCCATTTCCCCCTTGTGATATAAAGGAAGATGCAGAAGAAGAAGTGGTCAAACCCTCCCAGTAAGGAGTGAACAATCATTGACAGTAATGTAAGGAGATAAAACACAAGGTCATTTGACCCCAAAAAATCCTAGGAAAGGTGAACGAAGGGATCGATGGAAATGGACAATGATGGGATTAAATGACATCATTTATCGGACACCTCATATTTAGACAAGGATAATGGGGCACACATACGAGAAAATCAGCAGCCGCCCCTTGTCTCTCCTTCGCCATCACAAGGGGCATGAAGGCGCAAAGTCAGAAAAAGGAGAAGAGGATGGTATATTTCTCTCTTATGTATTTTTTAGGAGCACTGTGATTATTAAAAGCACAATATTGTTGTTTGTTGGAAAAATACCTATTGATCTGATGTGTAATTTTATTTTCATTAATAGAATTACGAAATTTTCCATGGAAAAAAACTTGGGTTGAGTTAATATTCTTGGAGACTAGGTTGGGGTAAATGATTTGGATCCCTTGGCGGAGTTAAGTTACTAGTCCACGGAGTCTAGTTGGGAAAATTATCTCGAGCCCTGGAAGGTTGTGGGTTGAGTTACTAGTTCTGGAGCCTTGGAAAACTTGGGTAGAAGTGAAGTATGGTTTGTGTTAGTGATATACAACGTGGAGATGGAATCATTGTGGTTGAGTGTTGGTAGTTTAGCCTTTGGAATCCTTGGTTGGTTTTAGTCTTGGTTTTACTCAATGTCATCCCACATTCATGCTTGGAATATGGCATGGGGGTGATTGAGTAGAAAGAGATATTTTATTGACAGTAGCCTTAATTGGTGCATCGAAGTCCTTGAATTGGTTGGAATTTTCATGATGACTTTACAATGTTTTATAATTTAGTGAAAAAAAAATTGCCATGATTTAAAAAATGTATATAATTCAATAAAGATTCACCAAAAAATTATATATCCATATTGTATAATTGAAAAAATAGCCTTTATTTCTTTACATGTACCATGAGAGTTCGCCCCTTTAATATACATATATTTTTTGGGGGTTTCCTAAAATTTTTCCCTAACCCTTGGTCTTGAAGATGAAGATCGAAATCTTACGAGATAATTATCGACAACGATCACATAGTATACATATCCTCCAGTGATCTCACTAGTATGGGCCCAAAATTTTCCGTGAATGAGTTTGAGAATCTCTTTATTTCTTTTGTTACTAGAATCGAGTGGTAATTTGACATTCTTGCCACTAGAAAATCCCTGTCATACCGTCATGATCCGGTTGAATCTCGGAAATCCCCAAAACCATGTACTCGAGGTCGAAAAGCCTTGTAATGGAGGTGAGAAATCCTACTAATTTTAAGTTCACATTTTATAAAGTGGTATCATTTACAATTCTTTAATTTCTCGTCCACCAAACTCTTCATAGGCCTTCATTTACGACACCAATTGTGAAGGCTACCTTGATGCTGGATCTCCTTATCAATGAGAATTTCAATTAGTCGATGAGACTACAAACCCTTTTTCTTCATAGTAGAAATGGAGACAAGATTCTTCTTCAAGCTTGACGCATACAACATATATTGTAGATAAGTGGTTTGAAAAAAATCCAAATGAAAATATATGAACGATCCATTTTTACAAGATAAGTAGAATTATCCTCAAGTATAATTTTAAAATTAGACACACTCTCGAAAAATTTGAGAGGATTTATTGATACCCCAACAAATTTTCTAAATGCCACACTATCAGGAACGAGCTATCGATGGTATATGAAGATGAGACGGGGAAATAACAACAACGATATAAGATTCAAATTGACCATTTAAAACATTTTATTCTTTTTGTTGTGCTCTTGGAAATATTTTTAGGTAAGTATCTTCAACACCTTAAGGAAATATGAGCTGTTCCTCACTTTGTATTATTCAAGTTCATTTGATCTTTTTATTGTCTTGGAAAGCCATTTCAAGCATAAGATGACATTATTTAATGTCGGGGAAGAGAGGATTTTTGGATTTGAAAGACATTAGATAATCTATGAAGTATTTAAAAATCTACGAGGTCCCGAGGAAAAATCAAATTTTAGGAAGTCGCCAAATGCTTTTGGTCGCATAATCCTTGAGAATGCCTTTGCGTGCCTTTTGACTCGAAATACGTAATATTTAGGTGGTGAAAGTCACTGGCGAGACCACGGAAAGCACGAGTCTGGGAGCAGTGATTTCACGGTTGAAGCTCCTAAAGGACAACCACCACGGACAACTTAAACATCGAGCACACAATAGAATCACCCCCTCTCTTGGGTCACCATACACCTTTATACCAACATAGGGAAGATTTGATTTTAATTCTCTTATATAAGGCCACGAAGAGATGAAGAACTTGAGAGCACATATATGTATGCTAGCAGTACTGACAATACCATTTGACCTCGTCCCGGAGGGCGAGATAGACGGGACTCAATTGTTGGGCCGCTTGACATGTTCGGTACACCATAGTAGAGAGAGGAGAATTTGTACAAAGCAAGCTTGGAAGTAAAGACATCCTTGCATCGGGACTTAGAACCCATGTTACAGGGCCCTTTGTGGCAAGAGGTTAAATTTTCATCCTCATTTCCTACCGGCCTCGATAAGAGGGACGAAAAGAGCCATCCTTTGGACTATTGTAATTGTTTGACTCTATTTAGAGCTTTTATTTTATTTGTGTTAGTTTTTAGTTCATTTTTAGTTTATATATGCACATCTTATTTCTCTATCTGATACTGTTTATGATTCGCTTGTTCAACCTTGCTTGACTCCACTTCTTTTATACTGTGACTAGTAACCAAGAGGGTAAAAGCACACCCCTTAAGTTGGTCTGGGCGTTTCGATACACACATGCACTAACTTTACTAACATAGGATTGGCGACTCCATTAACGTTTATTTCTAAGTCTATGTGGTTGTGCCTTTTGAAGACTTATGTATTTATGGAGTGGAGCTGAATTCCCCCTTTTTTTTTCTCTTGTAGTCCCTAGTTCATCCCGAGTGATAGGTGAAGAAGAACAACTCAAGAATTTACTTTTTCAAGAATTTTTTCACATTCCCCTCCCACGGACGCACCCACGGTGTGCGTTTAGAAGTTGACGGCGTGCGGACATCGTACTGTTGTAGCCTTTTGCATGCAGTAGACAAAATAAAAAATGTCTGCCACATTTATGTGTTTTCCTTCTTGTAAAGTGCTTGGGAGCCCATAATACATCTTCTGACACTAGTTGAGGTGTATACAGCTTGCTAAAGCTCACTCTTAGGCACTTTTTATAGGCTTGAGTGTCGAGTTTTATTTGAAGTTGATTTTGAGAAAAGTTCACACATAGTTTAAGTAGGGGAAATTAGACTACATTCCAAAATTTTATTTTATTTTTCAAATTTAGTGAAACTTTATAGATAATTGTAAAATTAAGTGGCCCAGAATCCCCGCATGCTTAGCTAGTTTTTTTTTTCTAGTGTAAAAGTTATTAGTTTAGTTCAATATTTTTCACTAGGATTTAGGGACCATGATTGAATTGTCGAGTAAGTGGTAATCTCTGTTGTCTTTGCACCCTTTGGTGATCCTAGGTAAGCATATGAACACTCTCTATTCAAAACTCACCATCTCCCTTTAGTTGATCACATAGTTTAACTAGGAAAAATAGAAAGGGGCGTATCCGCACATGTTTTTATTTTGAGCGAGAGCAATCCAACATAGTTTAATAGGAATTTTGAAAGGATGTCCTGCATCTTGATTCAAACTATTTTCTTGTCCACTTTTTCCTCACGCACATCCACCCACTACGCCAAAGCAAAGACACGTAAAAATAACTTAACAAAACTCACTAAATTCTCCTTTATAGAGACGAAAAATAATTTATAGTTTAAGTTAGGATCAAAGGGGTGGGCATCCAAATAAGCCACCTTGATCATTCTTCATCTTGAAACATAGAAGTTGAATTTTTAGGGAGCTCTAAATCTACCTATCGATCCATGGGAAAGAAAACAGAGAGCTTGGCGGGCCCAGGCTTTCGAGAGGGTTAGGCTTAGGTGTAGTGTGCGGTATCGGTTGGGGCTACTAACCGAGGTGATACTCGGCTGGGCGGCACAAAAATCCCGGGACTCGAACTGCAGCATGGGATGGTGGTACTTAGTGGCCAAATCTGGGCCTGCTTTCCCTTTTATAGGTGATGGTGCGAGCTTTCTGTATCTTGCCTACCTTGGTGGATTTGTTCGACTCCTTTAGGGGTATGTAAATCTTATGGGAGCATTGTGACTTTCACGTATATATATTCTCAAGGCCTAGTTACATTTGAGTGAGTGATCATGAATAGGTCTTAGGGTTTTAGTATCATATGTAAACGAAGCAAAAAACCATATTTTTGATTGCTTAGTCACATATGATTAATTTAATTAATTTTATTTTCTCTTTGTTTTATGTATGCGATCGGAAGTTTGTTTTGATCACGGTATATCCTCTCAAAATTTTCCAAAACTAGATCTATTCAACACCGAATGGACCCAACGGGACCTCGTCGATCTAGGTGTCTTTTGAACCCCCCCATTACGGGAGGGGTTTTAGGTCTTACTGCTTGTTTAGGCATTAAAAGAGGAAATTATACCACCATTATTGGTTAGGTCTTTGTTGGGGCATCTTAGTTGGGAACGCTAGTCGGTCTCCCAACGACACACCACATACCACTCCTCCCATGACTTCTAGAGGAGCGAATAGTGTAACCCATTCAGGAAGCTAGTGGAGCACAGTGAGATACATGGACACAACCTCTTCTGATAGAACTTTGTGTTTTTCTGATTTGATGGCGTGAACCTCTTAGTCACCTTTCTTAGCTTCTTTGAATCTACTATATTTAACAGTGATCTGATGAATACATCACAAAAAACCATACATGGCCTCCCATGCCCATGAAGCTCCCTTTGGATATTCCAAAATTTGAAAGAAAACGCGAGAAAACCCAAGTAATCATCTCCTAACCTTCCACCTATGGTACTCATCGGCAATCATTGACGATACTATTTGGTTGAGACTATTTCTTGCTACGATGGGAGTAGAGAGAGCGAAATGGCACGTGGAGAAAACCTGCACTTCACATCGAGCATTTTGCGCCCTCGCCACACGTTCCTAACATATTTTTAGTTACCCATTCACCATGATACGGAATGGAATTAATGACACATTTTAGACAAAACCCGTTGTCCATATCTCGGACCATCTCCACGAATGGCGGTGGTGTCATAGTTTATGTAAAACTAAAATCGATGAACGCATACTTTTAGATTTGTTCTAAAAACTCTCATTGCGGAGATTTCGAAGAATGTGGCACAATAAATACCCACATCCAGAATAGGATGCCATCGAAAATGAGCCGCATGTGAATTGATTTTATCATGTTAGGATTTATTTACAATATCCTATCAACACCAGGAGCCTACGAACTTATCGATATTTTCCAAGCGCCAAGTACGCGAAAGACTAATTGGGTCGTTGACCCGAAGTTACCCTAGGTAGGTAGGAAAACCACGGTTATGCTTTGGTTCTGCAGAACATACCTGGAACTCGGTTTCGAGGTCATGTATCGTCTGGTGGCTAATAGGGGTGCCGTATCACCATGGAGGACCCCATCCTCCAACAGGGGAACCATTGTATGCGAGAGAGAAATAATGATGGAAGGGCTCCCCTCCGGTAGCTAGGTGCAAGCAAAGGACCACGTTATGCTCGGTCCCCCGACACAAGACCCTATAGGCCAATACACCGTGATCTTTGTCAAAACCTTCCCCCAAAACCATGCAATTAATATAACACGGACTGTACCTACAATGTGGTGAAGAAAAAGGAAAAAATAATCCCCAAGAATAGAATCCTAGAAATTTGGCAAAAACCAACAATGCCGCGGTGATCCCAAACTCGGGAAACAGCTCCAACCAGATAGAGACGGGAGCGATGACCTTGTCGATGAAAAGGTGCCTCTTCCCGATAAGCCATTTTGGTCGATATGTGGTGACTATGGTCATTATACTCATAATTGTCCTGATCTCCACGAAATTTAAAAGATACAGGTGTCGAGGAATGAGGAGGATCTTTGACGAAACAACTATGATGCGAACCTTTTCCCCATCGAAATATGGTTACCACTCAGCAAAAAAACCTAGACAACTCGAAGAAAAACAACCAAAAAATCTACATGGTAAGCGAAGATATTTTCCAAACACGGAATCGCAGTTACAGCACCCCACGAGACACCAACATGTTGAGGGTACGAGTACTAGTGCACGTGCACCTTTGATCATTTTCAAGATGCCTATTGAATCGTGCCAAATATGGTGAAGGACACGATAGGCACACGAAACTTCTCGAAGTGACACATAATTTTAACATCATGGACAATTTATCACAAATCCCCCTCGATATGTCACCTTTGGAAGTATTGCGGTTGTGCCTAGCTTGACGAAAACGGCTTTCGTGCATTAGGCACTATCGACCCTCTCGATATGCACATGTGGCTGCAGTTAGACAAATCACCCCTAGGCTTCCTTCGATGGTTGCCTTTCGGATTACGATCTTTGGTCCAGAATATCATCATTCCTTGTGTCGGTGATGAGGTGCATCCATGTGCATCATGTCGAAATAAAATTGGCGAAATTACGGTCTCCCAAACCAAAACCTTCGGTCATCATGCTTAGAGCATATGACGGTCGTCCTTCAACCTGTTTGGCCTCTCTGTAAAAATTTCCCGATCGGCTGCTTGAGAAAGATGGTCCATAGACATGTAAGTCTTGAACACTCACTTGGAATATAACATACTCCTTGGTTGGAGTTATATTAATGCCATGTCATCCATAGCCTCCTCCTTCTTCCACATTATGATGTTCCCCCATGAGATCACATCATTACGTCGCTTGGAATTGACGCATAGCGAGATGCGACCCCTATGACAACGATGTAATTCTACCTTATGTAGATACATCCTCGAATGTATTTGTCACGGTACCAAGAATATGGCCACGACCATTTCAAACCATCATCGCTTATTCTGAGATTATTCCTAGGAGATCCCACCATTTTACCTAAGTCATCACACGATGTCCACGAGAACTCCGATGTGCGTGATGTCCACATCGAAACCAAAGCTAGTGAGGACATAGACACGAAGTAATGACACTAATTCATCGACCATGATGGCCTCTCTAACCTACGTTGCTTCCCAAACCCTTTCCTCTGCCGTTTGGTTCGTCTCCTAGCGAGGTTTTAATGGTTGTGTTCTCGAACATATCATTTGCATTACTAGTGATATCCCATCCCCCTATGAGAAAGGATCCACATACATCCTTGTCATAGGGTTGAAGCCCCTTAGTCTGAGGAGACCCCACACATCGAGAAATAAAGACGAAACCATCAGGTACGAAAATTTCCATTACGAGCCGATCAGTTACGAATAATAAAATAAATAAAATAAGAAAGAAGATGGAGACTCTAGTCGTACAACGGAAATCACCGATGTACACCATGTCCGACGTAATAGGACACTACCCATATCTTCCCAAAGATGGATGAATTAAAACCACTCCTTGGCTGCGAGGCACAATCACGATGCCACGTTCCCATAAAAAAGGAACATACCAAAGCCAAAGGAAAATCATTGTGTGCAAATCACGCATATACGGATCGATTATGAACCCAACATACTCGACGTGCCCGGAGATCTTGTGATGTAGGGATGCCCTTCCACTATCGAGCAATCTCATCGAGGGATCCCTCCACCCGATCTGATGAACCTCGTGCCATTCCATACTGTGAAGACGATGATCACACAAAAGGCTCACGTGACCTCCTCCCCCCGATAGAATGGTACTTTGTGATGAACTTGATCATTTCCATCGTTGGTTTAACGTTGGAGATGTTCCACGATGGTTGTATCCAATCCATATAGTATATCACGTTGATATGGATGTCAATATTCATGCAGATATGCGGTGAAAACCACAGAATGTTGTTGTAACTATGTACGTATTTTACGCGGCCTTTAGGCGTATGCGATCGACCATAGTACGCACTCCCCGAAGATGGCATAGACTCGGGAATCCATGAACGATTCGGCAAACTCAAAGGATGTGACAAGCATATCCATATTATTGTTGTAGTTAAAGAAGCGACAAATCGGGGATATTCTTCCCCCACAACGCCAACGACATGATACACCATATACGATTCATGTAAATGCGCTGTGAGCGCGACTTTCGATGTACGCTCATGTACCATAGGTGTTAGTCGTACAACTACGAGTAGGCGTTCTGACAATGGACAACCTGTCACTCCTTTATCAACCTATTTTGGTTCCACCACCTCGGTGAGATTCTTCCCCGTGTCTCTCGACAATTTCCCATGTGGATTGACATGACCAAAGCATAACCTTGCACGGGGGGATCAATCCCCTTAGGGTCCTTTTATTTAATTCATATGAGGACATCTAGAAGCTACGACGAGCCATATTATCCATGGGGTGCAACGCATCATGGTTCGTGTTTTGTACGAAGCACACGTTCGGTCCCAACGAAGACAAAATAACGAGAGATCTACGTGATTGAAACAAAAATATTTCCTCCCATTAGGGAAATTCGATTGATTCAAACACCATCTGATGCGATGAGTTCGAGAAGGAAATATGTCAAACATATGACTGTCATCGAGGCGAACATATCCAAAAATCATGTAAAGGTTGAAGAAACACTCCTTTGGAGAAGCATAGTTTCCGAGGAAAAATAGCCTCACTTTGATTTCCTACGAGAGTATGAAGATATACCCATGTGGGACTACTTAGAAAATGCCTAGAATTGGTCCCATTAACATATATCACCATATTGACACTTGACACAATGCCCCTAGTGCGCCGAAAACAACGTCGACTACGCCCCATCTGGGGAGAAGAAATAAAATGAGAAATCGATAAGCTTCACGAAGTCGGGTTTATCTGCCCCATCGCACATACGTCTTGGGTTTCGACCTATTCCCTTCATTGAAAAAATAGGGCATATCGCTTTTGCACTATTTTTGGGATTCAAAAACATCTTTTCCTAAATATAATTATCACTTTGCATTCATTGACTAGGTCATTGATGCTTGCGTAGAACACGAGGCTACATCTTTCATGTATGGATTCCCTTTGTACGATAAAATCCGAATTCACCATGCGGATCGATGCGAAATCATGTTCACCACCCGCAGGGCATTACGTTGAGAGTAATGCCATTTGGCCTAAAAATGTTGGAGCTACCTTCAAGAGGGCCATGAATTACATATTCATGACTTGTCACACACCTTATCCTTGCCTATTTGGACTATGCGGCGAATACACTCAGAGCGCTCAAACCATCTTGAGAATGTGATTGTTCTTCGAAGGATGCCATAAATACAACTTTATGCTTGAACCTCCTCAAGTGTGTCTTTTGCATCGTAAGAAGACTCTTAGGTTTTATCATGTCCCAATGAGGATTTGTGTGGACCCCTCAAGGTCGAGCCATCGAAGAGGTACCACCATCTCGAAACCTCGGGAAACTACAAACCTGCGGGGGAAGAGAATTTTTTTACCCCGAGATGCTTCATCCCAAATTACCATCGACACTACGTGGTTCTGCGCCTCCTTCGCCGGACGTCCCATGTAAATGGGACGATTACGCCAAAAGAATTTGATGCGTTGAACAAAATTTATCATCGGTGCCACTCATGGGTCCGAGACTATGAAAAGATTATATCCTACATCATCATCTTCGAGTCCACATTGGCTAGATTTTTGCAGTCCGAGAGTCCCGGATGGGAAGGATCACGTAATATATTACATCGACAAAACCTTGTCAAGCGAACATTAATATATGACCTGAAGAAAATACTACCCTCGCATTAATCCATGAAGTCTGAGAAACTTTGCCCTTTACATCATCTTAAAAGCACTACGGTCATTAAAGATATTAATCCCGTCAAATACCTACTCACACACTTCCTAATGAACCATAAGTATCGGCCATTTGGATAGTCATTCTCCCGAATACGACTAATAGTTTTTCTCCCCTAAAAGAAAAAAGGTTCTTACCTTACTAGAGTTCATTAGGAATCTTGTGGGAATGCCGGATCGCCGGTGAATAATTCACTACCGAGATGAACACCTCTTCTTTGTAACGATGACCCTTCGTACGAAACATTCTCTTTCTGTGACAAGGGATTCGGACCTCATCGCTTGGTGCAGGTGCATAAGCCCGGCGGACCCCTCGATACCTCCTCATGAAATGTCTTGTATCGATGAGTCATCGACACCATTTTACATCGATGCCTCACTCATGACCAAGTATGAAGCCCATGTGTTGCCATGGGAACCTTTGCGGTGACCACCTATTGAGAATGGCCACCACCAAAATCCTGGGTAGAATGTTTGTCTCCTTTGCGGTGCATCCTTTGTAGTAAAGAGATGCGAATGATGCCAACGCTTCACCTGAAAGCAGAGCACCTCCTCTCCTGCGCATCACAATGCATTTTCTCTAGCCTTTGTAAATGGAAAGCGACTTCATGACTTGCAACCCCACATCATCGGGAAACCATAAATATATCATCATGGTTGTCGATTATTTCTGGTAAGGGCGTGCCATGCGCACATATGAAAAAACCACAGAGACACCACCGCTTGATTTGTTTAACCACGTGATAACTCGGTTTGGGGTTCCCGAAGTTAGTCTCCAACCATGGGAAACACTTCGGGGAATAATGTTTTGAAGGAGCTATCTCACCATCTCGAGATTCACCCACGAATTCACTTCACCATACTACCCCCATTCTAATGGAAAAGTAGAAGAAATTTGTAAACAAATTACTCAAACATGTTATAATGAATGGTGAGCAACAGCAAAACAATGGCACCACATGCGATTTTCCATCTTGTGGATATACACGGATATAAAAGGCGTCCTTGGTTTCACTCCCTTACGAAATTTCTTATCGGGGTCGGTGATTGTGACTTGAGATCAATTCATACTGAACTCTTGATGATATCCAACCTCTAGAACAACACCTAGTACAACTAGACCTCTTTGAAAAAAGTTGGTGATAGTCGGTGTATCACAACAAGGCTGAAAAGTAATGAGTAAAAGCATCATTCGGCCGCCACATCAACCCTTGCTCATTCAGCGAGGGAGAAGCCCCAGTCCTACTGTTATGATGTCGAAAAAATAATCGGCGGGAGCCGAGGAAGATCGAAACCTTGTATAAAGGACCTACATCATGAAACATTTCCTGTGATAGGGGACATGTATGTGATGGAACTAGAAGGATATTCCTCAACAAACCCTTCAACGGCCTTTACCTCAAGAAATTTTACCGATGGGGCAAGATGGCCCCTACCCTAGAGTGAACGTACACAAACCCAACCCCCTTATATTTTTGACCAAGGACTTATTACAAAAACGCGCTCAAAGTGCCACCATGAATCACCAACTTTGAAAATTACTTTGGATTTGTTTATGGGCATCACGATGGTCTCAAAGTTTAGCCATAGCTTCTGAGTTATCTATCACCTTTGACAATCACCACTATCCACAAACGATGTGTGCATCGGTTCAACGATAAAATATTAGGCATAATATGATGTCATCATCGAGACTTATGTGTGGCCACTCCATCGGGGAATACGCCATATGCATGTCTACACGAGATTCCGGTTATTAGTGTCGCAATTAAACCAAGAATTTGAGACAAGAGATACACATCTATCTAGAAAAATATTTTCATGCAAAAATATTAAACGAAAATTTAGCTATATTACATTTACACATGTACCCAGTCGAAACCAAGTAGTTGATTGCATGGCTTACAGTATGCTGACTGAATGCATCTCGAATAAACCATCATACATAAAAAAAAAACATAGATATCCATGACATAACATCATCCATAATAGAAATGGGGGAGCACAACATGTAGATCTACAAAAAATATCTCTCTCATATATATATATATATATATATATATCATGGTGTATATTTTTTTAGTACAAAAGAATGTGTCGTTGATCCATCGGCTTGACAAAGATATAAAAAAATTCGTCAAAAATAAGGAAGCATCCTCATAATGGGTGCTTTCCCCATGTACTAAGTATACTCTGGGAGTGGTGGCCCCTCGGAAAGGGGGCACCTAGACCTGACTTCTCCCAATACCACGACTAGGCCACCATACCAGCGGGGCCCTTACCCAGAAGCGTGGAAATAGGATGATAGTCCCACTCTCTGGAATCCATCCGTCTCAACTGAACTGCTCGAGATCATCCATTATAAACCTTAAGAAGGCATCCTGAGTGTTGTCCACTCAACACAAGGCATCTTCGGCCCGACACCCGGAATATCCGGCTTTCCGTGTTGCGAGCCTGCGGCATCGCATGTCTTGCCTACGCATCGACATGAGATCACTCGGGCTGCCCGACCTCGGCATCTGTTGAGGCTGTTTGCCCTCCCTTGAAGGGCCAGCCTGCCGGGACTGGACTTCATCACAGGGCTGTGCTATGCCCTGGGTTGCTCCAGGGCATCTCCACTCTCCCTCAGGTGCTGGGGTGTTGAGGACTGTGGATGATGAGCCCAGGCCCAGGCGACTCTTTCTTAGCACCATGGAAGCAGCAAACCACAGTCTGCATCAAACAAGTTGTAAATATACCCGCCAGTAATCAGGAAAACATGATAACATTCTTGCCATTTGGCTGACTGCTTAGGAGAGTTACATTCACGGATCTTTAGAAGCATCTGCTGTGAGATGAAGCATCCAGGGCTTCACACAGCCAGCAGACTGTGGTGGGGCTGTGAGCCCTGCTTTCCCTGACCACCTGCGCTCTTTGGGACCCACCAATCATGTGGTATCTTGTTGGCCCCAGAATGCCGTTCCCCACAGTGTCCGTGCTCCCCTCTCTTTGTCACCTGCCTTTCATCTTTCTTCCGCAGACAAGCAGTCCATTGGGACCTTGGTGAGCCTCCGTCTTTAACCCATGTTGGCGCCGGGCGATCAGGCAAGAGTGTTGGTATAGCTGAGTACGAGACTCCAGCGGAGGGCACAGATGCCCGATGTGGATTTGACGACCCTTGAGTTACCATGATCACTACCGGAGCACCGCTCGGCCCAGATCTTCCACGGATGCAATGCTAATGCACCCCTGCGTAAGATGTGCCCCACCACAATGACGTCTACAGAACCTCTCCAAATCCACTCTCCCCATAAGGGAGAAAGCGGATACCTCGGCACACCTCACCATCGGGAAGTAACTTTGGTCCACCAACGAGTATACATTCGTCTTGGGATGGATGGCCGGAGTTAGTCCCATGACACAAACATGTTGCGCCTCTGCTGGCAATCTTTGAATCAAGTAATGAAGAAATCGGTCTATGACCAGAAGAAGTATTTTTCCACGAACTTCGAGACACACCCATTGAGGCAGGTGGTGTGCCTTCTGTGTCAGGCTGTTTGGTCTCTGATGCGTTGGGGCTGGGCTGCAGTCTCCTTCCTCCGGCCAACTGTCTCCAATAAGACCATTAAGCCCAAAGACAGCAATTAATTAGGCAAAAACTCATTTTTTTCTCTTCTTCTGCATTGTACTGTCCCTTAGAACCTTGCCTTGAAACATCCATGTTCTTCAGGAAAAGTGATTACATTTTCAATGAGGAAGAAGCCATGGCTGCCTCTGAAAATATTTTTGGGCGCTGCTTGTGGTAAAGTGTGCACAATCTGGAAAAAATCACCGAGATGCAAAATGAGTACATTGAATCTGTTGCCAGGCAAAGGTGGTGGCGGAACATTGGAGGTTACAGGCATGATATCGCTAATCCCTAGTCCTCGGGCGACGCAACGGCGATAGCGCTCCCGCCGAAGCCTCGGGCGTCTCGAAACTACGACGAGTACAAATGAATTGAATTAGAGCCATATTCACCTATATATCGCCCTTTTAAAAAAATTTGGAGGACCATAACGAGAAGATCGGGGAGAAGCTCCATTCTCCAGACCATCGGTTTCAGCGCGATCGACACTCCATAACGAATATGGGCGATGCCACACATTTGCACTCGAAAAAATAACTTTCGGCGTCGACATGTATACCCTCTCTCATCTTCTTTTTTAAAGTTCATGAATTTCAATAATATTTGATAAAGAAAATTCTTTCATGAGAGTAGTTGCTTTTGAAGGGGAAAACTCACAAACCATCCCACAAATCCATCCTTAAAGTTCAAGAACATTAATTCTTCTCTTTGATGAGTCCTTGTAAAATACCATATCCGACATCATTTCTCCATTAAAATATGCCAGGTGGAATGTCAGTGTGTTTATATTCTTTCTCTTGCCTGGTAAGAATATCATTGACGATGAGGCCCTCCCCTCCTTTTCATCTTCTTTGACAGACACACCAGTGACTGGTGGCCATACTATTTCTTTGGAAAACATGCCTCTGTGCCCATCATCACCATGCATAAAGGTCAGTTTCCCCATATAGAATAAACCCCTTGGGATGTGGGGTGTGAAGAAGTCAAAGTGCCTCTGCCTCCATTTGGCTCCCTGCTGCTCTGTGGGTGTCCACTATGGCTCCATTTTCATCCAGCTGTGGCCTCTTTGCTGGGGCCAGTAATGAGCCCACCCATCAAAACCATTCCTCCAGCATGGGTGGTGACATGGCCTTTGGGCACACATTCTCTCATTTGGACAATACAACCCATTGCTTTATTAACGTGATACAAAGTGTGGTGGTATATGTCCCCACTGACCTGTTCATCCTTCATGGGCCATTACTGGTGCCTTAGTCGGAATATTGCACCCTCACGCGAAGCCACCATGACATTCATAGCCGAGTTTATTCCCACCACAGAAGTCCTACCAACTCTAGTGATTTCCCCATCGGAAATAACTATGACTACCACCGAGCTTCTTAGTATACTACGACCTTGGGCCAGCTGTGTACATCATGAGTTTTTAGATAACACATATAATATTCAATATACCCAAATTCACTAACCTTGTTGGCTGTGGTTTGAGTTGGCTTTGCTTTGTGAGCTTCAACATGTCATAAAAAAGCGGTATGGATCTTTTCCTCAGCAAAATGAGATGTAAATTTCATTGTAGACATGACTTGATTTCATTCAGTCCTCAACATTGAAACATAATAAAGGTTTCCTTTGAGATGTGCTGTGAGCAAACTGCTTTTATGGAATTCTTGAACTTGGAGTACCTTCATAAGTCTCTTTATTGATACTTACATAGGAAAGTCCCATCTGTACCCTTTGTTTACAATATGCATTTATATTCATACCATGTTTACTTAGGTACCACATTCCATATTGTGAAAATCAATGGAGGAATCGATCTGTCAGCAAACCATGGATCACTACCATATTGGCTAGAGAACATGTGCTCTGTCAAATAGATTTTTTAACAACAGACATGGAGACAGAGATATACCTCGTAAAAAAATTATATATATATATATATATATATTGTATTATATTTTACGGGGTCCCCAGGATGTTCTTTCTTGAGGCTGTGGGGTCTCTCTGTTGAAGAATGTAGGCAGCTGCTGCAACATTTGACCACTCTTCTGAACCTCTTTAGTTGAGATGACCATGTGTTTAAAATGGTGGAAAGACATTGTTGTGTTGAAGAGTTCTTGGGGCTGGAAAGATGAGTTTAAATGCTGTAAAATGTCTCTGGATCTAAAATATCAGTTTAGTGATGTGAAATTCCTTTGTTGCAATCCATGGAGGGCAGCCAGAAAATGCTGTGCAAGATAAAGATAAATCAAGAATTTGAGCAGAAAGTCACATTTAGGCCCTCATAAGGACAGCAGCACTCAGAGACAATAGGTTGCACTAGAAGCACTGGGGCAGTAGCAAGCCTCTTTAGACATCGAGGAGCACACGATGGAATATTTGGCACCTGATGGAATCATCCCCTCTCTTGGAGTCACCATCCTGATGTACGAGAAGTTAAGAGGACAGCTATATTTCATTCAGAACAAAGACAGAAGCCTTTGTGTGGCTGATGCCAGAAAATAAAGTAAGCATGATCAGAACTAGATGTCTGGATTTTGAATTTTGGCCATGGTAGTTGATACTTGGTAGAAGAGATACTTTCATGAAGCTGAAACTGTAGAATTAAGGACATCACCCTTGAACCAGACTATATGTAGTAAAATTTTGTAGGCATTAGTTCATCTTATTTATTACTCAGTAGAAAAAAATACCATTTGGATTATTGTAGTTTTTTACTCTATTCGAACTTTTTATTTTTTTATTTTTAGTTTATTTTTTATATATGCATAGTATTTCTCTATACAGTATGTTTATCATTCTAGCTTGTTCCACTAACTTGCTTGACTCACTTCTTTTTCTCCCTCGACGATAACTTAATAGGGTAAACCACACCCCTTAATTTGGTGTGATTTCATACATGGGTGCACAGACACACTAATGCAACATCTTATTGTAAGGTCGATCTCGGGATATGTGGCAAAATTTATCACATTTCTATCATTGGGTGGACATGTCCTTTCTATTATTTTAATGTTAGAGACGACTTATTTTACTTCCATTTGCTTGGTATTCCTTTCCCTTTTTCTTTCTTAGAAGCATTAGATGCAAATGGTGAACAAACAACATATTTAGTTGTAAAATGAAAAATTTTATTCTTGGTGAAAATGAAATTCTTGATTGGTGAATCTTTGTTCTGGGTAACATAATGAATACTGCAAAGACAGCCCAGGAACTCCAAGGAGTCATACTGCTTGTGAGTTTGTACAGTACAATTTATTGGGAAGCTCTGTTCCTAGTGTAGTCCTTATTATTTTAGTGTAGTTGTAATATTCACTTTTAGCATACGACTAAATGGAATATTAATTTTTGCTATTTATAGGAGATGATTAAATTGGTAAGGAGGCCCATAAATTTTAGAAATAGAATAAAATACCTCTTGGCATTAAAGGGGATCATCATTGGACACAGATTTCACACCCTCATGTGTGAAAAGGGACATTTGCATGGGAGCAGAGTCGAAGTTTGACCAAGTCGAACAACTTGATGATAGGAGAGTGGAGATCATCTTAATGGGACGAGCGCGGTGAAAGAGGAGGAATATTCCTTGATGAAGGAAACCTAATGAGTGGGACCCATGGAGAGGAGCTTACATTTTTTAAAAGGAGGGGCAAGGTAGCCATTGTTACTCATGTTTATGATTATTCATTTTCATTGTACGTTTAGACTTTGTGCATTCTCTGGTGATGTTTAGCGAGAGATGGAGTGCTCTTTAACGCCTGAGAATTCAGTTTAGGATTCCTTCTCCTTCTTCGAAGGCCTCTTGAGGGATTTCACTTCATTTCTCCACATTCGAGGGCTCAAGGAAAAGCCACCTTGACTACAATGTTACGCTCAGTATAACGTTGTGTTGCGAGTGTTGCGATCGAGATCCAAAACACCATTCATATTTTGTTTCTCAAGGGAAGCTTTATTTCATTTATAAGGACAGTAGGGAAGATTTTGAAATATTTAGGATCATCACTTTGTAATATTCTGCATCATCCTTGGCCGTCTGGTAGGTGCATTATTTTGGTGGCCTGGTAAGAATTCATGATTGTAGAAGGAGAGTCTTGGTGGGGTCGACCTTTCACTTGAATGTGAATTTGAGGAGGTATTTTATCGTGCAACGAGTCTTCGGTGTTAGGATCAGCCTTTCACTTGGAATGTGAATTTGAGGAGTTATTTATACGATGCAACATCTTCAACCTTCTGCAGTAATTTTGAGTTCTTGAGTTATAGTTCTTTGCCACTGCAACTTCGGCATTTTGCCATTTTTGTATATTTCAGCTAATCCTTCTAGGATTGATGTATTATTGTTTTCGGGGGGTTTAGAGCTTTGTTCCCCCTTGCCCGAGCGATACATTGCCATATGTTGCATTGATATTATTCTGTGGGTATATATAAATATGTGATGTACTTCAGGCATTCAATATGTGATGTATTTCACATTTCATGTACACGATCTATTGAGGCTTGTATTGCCTATATTGAGTGAATATTTCATGTATCTTGTATACATTTTTAACATATAGTATTTTCAGGATATAATTTTTTCATATATTTTTCTCTGCCTTTATTTCTTGTCTCAACTTTTGGTACATAAGTTATTCTTGTTTGTGTAAGTCCCTATTTTAGGATATTATAGTGTAGTATCGAGAGATTCCATCTTGGCTCAACCTATGGATTTCAAATCCAATCCCGGAAAGATAAGATAGGAGAAGATGAGAATGATGGAAAGGATGAGATTACTCTCATCACTTTTAGATCTAGAAGGAACCTCGAGGAGGAGGAGCAAAAGAAGAGGAAGGTCATGCACTTCCTACTCACGAGAAGAAGAAGGAGATAAGAATGGGAGATCTTGGGATCATCGGATCTTAAGTGAATACACAGTGAATATAAATCTCAATATAGAGCTTCAGGGCCTACTACAGCATCTCTCCCACGGTTGCTTAGTGGAAGGAGAGGAGGCCACCGCAACAAAGGGAAATCAAAGGCAATATATTCTTAGCTTGTGTGTGGACATTTGAGCCTTATAGGAGAACAGGTAAGGAAATCTAGAGCATTCATCCCTCTCACATCCCGTGGTAGAGAGGAAACCAGTGGAACCAGCAGCACTTCTGAGGTAAAACTGTGTTTAGTGGTTTCCTTCACAGACATGCAGAGTTGAAATTTTCAAGATTTACTCAGGGTTGAGTCAGAGCAACATAATGAACAAATATCAGGAAAATCCCTTTCTTGGCAGAAACACAATAACTGTGTGTGTGGGCAGGCCTTCTCATCTCTGATGGGGCAGTAAATGAGAGCAGACTTGTCAGCCATCCAAAATAAAGTTCTTAAAACAGAATGAAATTCCATACCTCTATTTCAACAAATATTTTTAGAGTTACGGAAATTCATCTTTATATGACTGAAAATGACTGCATGCTAGTGTAGGCAACATGATTGCACTACTGTGCAAATGGTTCGGGGGAGGAGGTGAACCATCATCCTCATACATATTTTTGGGTTTCACATAGCGCTTGAGGTTGGAGTGTGAAATTTTGGAGGATGAAATAAACCATGACACTCCTATGAAAAACTATGTAACCATCCTTGAGTTGGAATATGAAATGACCAGCACATCATTGGAGAGATTAACAACAATGTCGAACAATTGGTGGAGAGGATAGGTTATATTCATCACCCTTGGATCACTTATGGATTCAACATGGTCGTGGATGAGAGACCTTCTAAGGATATCTCCAAGAGAGCAACATTTCAAACTTCCATGAAATGCGAGGAGAGAGATTTGGTTTTGGGAGGATGGTAGCCCTCATGGGAGGAGTACGAGGAAAGAATGGAAGGAGACATCCACAAAAGATTTATTGGATGTGGATGAGAAGCAAGAGGCTAGTAAGCCACTTGTAAATATATGACATCGAGCGACGGGAGGCTTGAATTTGCCATGGCTACTCTTGAAAGAGTTTGGCCATCACTTGGCATACTCTCTCTAAGGGTATATGGATGGAGAGGTGGCAAAATGCCATCATTGAGCGAAAGAGTATGGATGCATGGTGTTGATGTGACAATCATATCATTCATTATGTCTTCATCACATGGTGGTATGATGAAAGCATGTGAGGAGAACGAAGCACTTTTGGTTGCTTGAGTTACATGCTGTGAAGAACAAGGGCATATTTGCTCTCACATATTAGGTGATGTTGCGAAAGTAGAAGAGGGAACTCTCATGGTGCAAAGGGGTGTACTCGTTGGCCTTAGATGATCAGCTCTTCCATCTTGGAAGGTATTCCATCCTTTGCCCAACATTACGGGAAAGAGTCTTTGACGAGAGCATGTCGAAGAATGGGCTGGTATTGACGAGAACCTATTTTCATGAGCTCACTGCTTATTTGTCACTTTGGAGCAAGGATTTATGGATGGAGTTTCTCCGGGATCACTTCACATTCGATGCACTTGGTGGACAGGAGGAGGTTAGAATGGTAGGGTAGTGGATGGAGACATCTATTCTTTGTGATATGTTCTTCTTGACTTCGGCTTCAAGCATGAGAAGAAGGATCTTCATGCGGCACACGATTCATTCCTCTTAATGGAGGAATACCAAACCATATGGAGGACTCATTCATGGATCCATGTATCATATTACTTCAATGATAGAATGTGTTTTAAAACATTGATTAGTTTTAACATGGTACTTGCATATACCTGGTTACTGTGATGAACCTGAAGGCAGCATGTATTTGTCCATGGTGAAAGTTGGGCTAAACTATATGATAGGTAGCCATATTTTATGTGGCCTTGGGAAAATGTTTTATCATTACATGTATGTTTAGTTATTGCATCCAACCATTTACTATATGATGACATAAAATTATACATGAAAACATTCATATAAAGTTTTAAAACATAATTTGTAGATGGTATCTTGAAGACATGGTACCATTTGTATCAAACTAAAAAATTATGTTGATTCTAAAATTGTCATTACATTATTTGAGTAGAATTTTTGAAACAAACTTTGTTTCTTGACATTTGGAGAAATCCTTGAGATTGTTCTTCATTTTTGCCAATTAAAGGGAAATACTTTTGCAGCGAAAGATCGACACATACTATACACTTATCATGAGTGGAGAGAGGGACAACTTGAGGTAGGCCACTTTTTTCTACCATGTTCGAGACTTTTAGCCCATATTTTGAGCCAAGGTGGAGGATGATTTTTGAGGGTTGCCTAGTTGGGAGGTGACCCATTTTGCATGGCTAATAGCTTGGGGATGGAGGATCCATATGGGGAGGATGAGTTTCCAAGCTATATTTCCATGTCACATTCCTGAAGGACCTCTGGTACATCCTTTTCACATCCTCTGATGCTTCATACATGGTGGTAGCTTGGTATTCTCCTTTGTGCTCAGAGGGCAGTATTAAGGTTGTTGTTGTTCATCTTTTGTGAGGGGTTCATAATATGCCGTTTTTCTAGGAAGAAGATTAACTAGTATACTGCCTTTGCTCTAGAACAAACAATCTTTGAGAGGAGAGCCGGTAATATTCCACTTTTAGCATATAGCTAAAATGGAGATATAATTTTTCTCTGTTTGGGTGGAGATGAATAATGGTGGAAAGTTATTAATTTCAAATAAGGATAAATATCTTATTATAAAGGATCATCTGTTTCATTCTTCTTTATTGTAAGGACCTTCACAAGGCAAAATTGATTTGACAATTAGGCGGCGTATGTGGAGGGTAGAATCCTCTTGGCAGGTAAATGATGAAGAGGAGGAAGGTATACAGTGAAATACTGATATGGACCACTGGAGAAAACCATTCTTTTGAAGGGCAAGAATCTAGTTTTATATTTTGTTCGTTTTCTTCTCTTTTAGACACCTTAGGTTTCTCTTGCTCCTTTGGCGGTAAGTACTATGCAAAGTTCAGCGTTTGATTCCTGTTTATTGGAGAGGCCTCAAGTTTCGCTACGTGCCTCTGCCATTTCATTAGAGACTGGTCCCTTTCTTCTGGTGAGCATTGTTTCCCTTGAAGCCTTGTCTTGTTGTAGTCATTTAAGGTGGGGGTCCTGACAATATTGAGCATTTCTTGAGACGGCACTACTTCTGACAGAATTGACAAGGAAGGTTCTTTTCTTCAATCTTGGCTTGAAGTCCTTATTATTTCCTCGTTGATATACTGGTGGTGTGTTATTTCTTCATTTGATAAAGTTGACGTTGTTTGAGGTGATGAGTTGAGTATTTTCATGAAGAATCCATTGGAGGTATTTAAGCCTTGATAACATCATTCAGCCTTCATTGTTCCTAGTTCTTGAGTTACTGTTTGCTACCACCAAATATGGAAAAATTTGTAAGTTTTGTGTGTAAAATATTTATAAATTGATGTCTTATTGTTTCGAGCATTTAAAGGCTTTTCTCCCACTTATTTGAGCCATACATTGCCATATATTTGCATTTATTATTTAAATAGCGATTACCTCCTATAAAGCTACTTGATCATACGCTGAGGCATTTTCGGTGTAACGTGTATTTCACATTTCATGTACATGATGTTATTGAGGCTTATGTGCCTATATTATGTGACTCTTTCCTTAAGATATTGTAAATTTTAATTTGCTATGATCTAAGAATATGGATATTGATATATTCGACATTTTATGAAATAATATAACGGTGCTTCTCCACATGTGTTCTTACATTCTTTGCATCTCCAACACAAAATACCTTAAGGTATTCTTATTGTAGAAAATCCTATTTTTTGGGATATTACGGTAGCCCCCTTATTGTTATTGTTTGTGCCACAGCAGTCCCCATATTTTTACCATCACTATGCCCATACATTATTATTGTAATATCATCTACGATTATGTTAGGTATGGATATGTGAAAGAACTTTCATATCAGGTAAACATGAAATATAGAGTTCCACATAGAAACATTGTTTATAGTTTTGATCTCATAATGAATTTGGAAGCAGTTCATAACATTTGGTATCGAAAGCTTTGGATTCTAGGGTTTCGTTACTTCAAACGAGTCATCGTGGCATTTTCGCTATAATTTTTTTTAGGAAGTTTCATAACATAAAAAAAAAACCCATTTTTGAAGGAATCTCGAAATTTCACGTAAAAATTTTAGATATTTGTTAACAACATTTTTGGAGATATGATCTGTGGAAGTTAGGGTTTTTTCGGGTTTCGGAATTTCATATCAAAGAGATGACCTTGGTAAAATCATCACAGCACTCTCTATGAGCATCGGATTGGAATTATGTAAGTGTAGTCGAAATTACACACATTGTGGTTTCGTATGTATCGATTTCATAACTAAAGGAGGAAAAAATAACATGTGGCACCCCATAAATATTCCTCTCTTTTAGCTTGATCCATAATTAGGTCATTGTGGGAGATTGGGCATAACTTTGTCTTGAAGAATCAAATTAGGGAAGACTTTGTGCCATTAGAAAAGAGATTCATATGAATACCAAAGATAAAATCTTGGGGATATTAAATTATAGAGATACATCGAGTTTGATATCGAGCTCCTAAAAGAAAGAAAACGGTGTGTATTTTTTTTTAAATTGCATAAGTGTTGTTTGAAAAATCAGTTTTGAAGTGATTCCCGAAGGGCATATTTAAGCATAGATGAATATTGGGTTCTAAAATGGCTCCTAATAATAATTAAACACCAGTAAACCCTCAAAAGTCTATGACTCATGAAAGGGAAAAGTGCAACATGATCTATCGAAATTACGGACGAGTGCTACGGAGTTTTCTCTGTAGTAACGAGAAAATAAAATGGATGGTTTCGAAAAGGAATAGAGGATAATATGGATGGTTTGAAGAAAGACTTGGAAGCTAATATGGATGGTTTGAAGAATGGAATGGAAGCTAAGATGGATGAGGCGTGGAATGTAAGATGGATCGTATAGAAGGCAACATGGATGGTTTAATGAAGTTGTGGAAGTTCGGATGGATGGTTTGAAGAAATGCGCGGAAGATATGATGGGTGTTTTTGAAAAATGGCATGGAAGCTAAGATAGATGTCATGGAAGCTAATATAGAAGGAAACATGGAATATTTGAAGAAATACATGGAAGGTTTGAAGGATGTCTTCAGAAAAGTTGCTACAAAAAAATCTTCTTAATGGTAGTGACTCATTGAAGAAAATAAATTTTAATCATGATTTCATAAGTCCTAATGTTGGATTTAAGAGCCACCCTATTCCAAATATGTATATGAGGAATATTTATGGAAAGGATCTAATAACTTGGATACTATAAATGGAGTAATACTTTGAGCTCCATAATACAAAACACACAAACGATATGCATTGCGACTTTATATTTAGAACAAAATCAGTTTGTATGGTATCGATGGCTTTGTTATCCTAAACCAATGGTCACTTTGTCGATTTTTATGGAGGAAATGATAGCGAATTATGAGGATAAAAAGAGCAACACCTTCTTTATTGTTGATAAATCTCGAACAAAATGGTTGATGATGGAGCACATTTGGGACTCCCAAAAATTGAATATAAGGGTAAATAATATTTCAGAGGAACATGGGATTGGTTACAATATGAGTACTAAGGATAGCATCCAACATGGGTTCACCTTTTGGGAGCCCAGTACATTGGAGAAGGCATTCGGTGACAAGAAAATTTGAAAGAGAAAATTATGGGGACCGGGAAGCGAGCCACTGCCTATAAATATGGAAGTGTTGCTGCCTAGACATCCACGACCTACGAGGTTGACACCACGAAAATTGGAAGAAAAGGGAATTTTTTTCTAGTTGTGATACAAAGATACATAGAAGATGTAGTATCAAAGAAGAAATGGTTGCAGATTGTGAAAGGAGAAGAAAACAGAAAATTCAAAGAAGATACAACGAGAACCAACCTAGACAAAGAAAAAGTAGATCTAACCATATCTTATGATGCATTGAAGCTGGAAGGACCATAATATCTGAAGTGCCATAATATCAAGCTAACCATGGGTGAATATGTATTGAATATTCCAATTCTTTCCATTACAATGGGTGGTGCTAATGTTGTATTAGGAGTACGGTGGTTACAATATTGGGGATGGGAGCTTTAAATTCTCAAGAAATTTTCTTCATTTTTTTTTTTGGTGGGAAACGAAGTTGAATTATGATGTATCTCGGAAAGCCCGAAATATAATAAGCTGCAATGTCATGACGAGGCTTTTAAGAAAAAAAAATGAGGCGTCATTGCACGATTATGCTCCTTTAGATGTTCCAACATCAAAAGCATATATTTCTCAAGATCTTTAAAAAGTTTTGAATGATAATTCCAGATTTTTGAAACTACTGAGACTTGCACCTATTCATGATCATGATCATGCTATTAATTTGATTCCGAAATTTTTTCTCCAAACATCGGGCCTTACGGATATCCTTATGTCCAAAGAGTGAAATGGAGCATATGATTGTAGAAATGCTAAGGGTTGGTATAATTTAACTAATCAGTTGCTATTTTGCTCACAACGATATTGAGTGCACGCGAAGGATGGATGTTGTAACGCTGAAATTATAGGGAGATCAATCAACTCATTATTAAAGATAAATTTCACATTACTCGATTAACAAATTATTGGATGAATTACATGGAGAAATTTATTTCACCAAGTTGGATCTTCGTTCATTATAATAAATTCTAAAATGAATATTGAAGACATTCGAAAAAAAAGTTTCAAACTCATGCAAGGTCGTATGATTACAGTATTTTTTGACATATGGATACATCTTATACATTTGAGGTTCATGAATTCCATTTTCACACCCTTCATTATAAAATTTGTGTTATCATTTTTTGATGATACTAATCACATTAGCTCTTGGAAGGATCATATTCGACATATTGAGGAGTGTTCTCAAGCTTTTGGAAGACAACACATGAAAAAACCTCCAACTTTTTCTTTGGAGTATAAGAAGTGGAATATCTCGGTCATATTGTATCTCGGGAGGGTGTTAAGGTAGACCCCAAAAAAATTAAAGCCATTAAGGAATTGAAAGTCCCCATGACCATAAAGTGGTTGCGATGATTTCTCGAGGGTTAACGGGGTATTATTGCATGTTTGCTAATAATTATGGGATAATAGAAGCACCTCTTACAACATTGTTGAAGAAATATGCATTTTCATGGATTCCTAAAGCAATTATGGCCTTTTAACATCTTGAAGAAGCGATGTGCAAAGCACTAGTATTAGATACCCTGGGGACTTCACAAAAACATTTATTGTGAAATGTGATGCCTCGGGAAATGGAATCGGTGTTGTTTTAGTAAGAAGGAAGACCTTTGCTTTTGAAAGTCATCTAATGCAAGAAATTAAATGCAATATGGATTACGCAAATAATGATAACTACGAGAAGTTTAAAAACCATAACAAAGGAAACTATTTACTTAAATATATTTATGAGAATGAAATGTTCAAAATACTACATTCACTAATGAAATGGCAACCTTACCTAATGGAAGAAACTTCAAGTTAAAAATTGATCATGATAGTCTTAAATACTTTTTGGAACAAATACTATCTTGAGAAGAGTAGCGAAAATGGGTCAAATATGTTGGATTATAACCTTGAAACCATATAAAAAAAATGTAAGCTAAATGTTGTCACGGATGCATTGTCGAGAAATTATGAGGATGTGGAAGAGTTTCTTTGTGCCATTTCTATTATCAACCGGATTGGATAACAGAAGCAAGGGAGGAATGGAAGAATGATGAATAAGTATGGACACTAATTCAAATGTTAGCAAAGATCCCAAAACATCTAATACATTTAGTTGGGAAAATTATTCTTTATCATTTGAATGCTTCTAAAATTCCCAACTAAAACAAAATTCTTTAGGCTGCCTCTTGAATGATAAGGTTAAAAACTTACCAAAGGGTGAGGAAAGAATCTTTTTGGATGAACTTAAGTACGGTATTCAAAATTTTGTGGAATAATGTTTGGTTTTCCGGCAAAATAAAGTTGAGACAATTAAGACCCCGAATTAAGTTGCTAAAACATTTATCCATTCCAAATCAACGATGGGAGGAGGTTACAATGGATTTTGTCATAGTTTTACCTAGGTCTGAGAAGAGTGTCATCGTGGTGTTATTTGATACAATTAACAAGTATGCACATTTCTTTTAATTATCTCATCCATTTGAAGCGAGTACAATTGTTGCATTTATGGAAAGCAGTTCAAAAGCTACATGGAACGAATTATTTTAAGTGATAGAGATCCAATTTTCACTCGAAATATTTGGATGGATTTATTTTATTCTTTGGGTACTCAAGTAACTCATATATCATCTTATCATCCTCAATGCGATGGGAAAATTGAGATAGTGAATAAATGTTTGGAAGGATATCTTCATTGCTTTGTATACGATAAAAGAATACAATGGGTCAATTATTTCTCGGCAATAGTTTGTATAACACTTCCTTCCCTGCTGCAACAAAAATAACCCCATTTATGGCACTTAATGGATATCATCCTACGCATCCATTACATTATCTTTAAGAGAAAATTATCGGGGTCGAGCGATGGAAGATCACATCAACCATCAGCTGGGATTACGCAACTCTTAAACGATGGAAGTTTTGGGTCTAAAATGGGCATCTAAGGAAATTATAAAATAATAGTGAAAATATAAAATAATATTTAATTACATCATCGACTATGGAAAAAAGGAAAAACTACTTTTTCAACTCGTATTTTCAACTTATCTCCCGAAGTTTTTAATCAAATTTTGACGAACACTCATTGGATACAAAATTTAATTCTCATCAAAGGAGTACATGTTTCATACTTTTATTAGACCACGCTACACAAAAAATGTGAAATACATAAGAAAATCATGATTGCAATCACGTTTTTTAATGTATTTCTCATTTTTCGTGTATAAGGGTCCATCGAAGTATGCAACATGGGTACTCTTTGAATGGTTAAATTTTTCATCCAACCGTACTCGCTTGAAATTTAATTAAGAAAATTTTGGGAGATAATTTGAAAATACGAGTTGAAAAAGTGTTTTTATTATTTTATTATTTTTTAATATTTTTACCCTTTTACTTAAAAAATGGTGAATCATCCCCTATGGTTGACATCATCATGTTGAATCCTATTAGTTCTTATAAATTTTATTTTGGTTGTACGTTTTTTCTTGGAGGTATTTAAGAATAAATTCCCTAATGGATAACCTAAATTTCGCACAAAATCAAATGAAACAACACGCGGTCTGACATTGTAGCCGAAATGATTTTGATGTGGCGGCTGAGTATTTTTATGGCTATAACCATACGGCAAAATGTCCCTAAAGAAAGCTAAGAATGATAATAAATTATCGCCATAGTATTATGGTCCTTACAACGTGTTGCAAAAAGATTGGTACTATGGCATACAAATTGGAGCTTCATTTTGCATCTTCTAGAAAGGTGCACGAGTTTTCCATGTTTCATGCTTAAATAAGGTTATAGGTGAAAAAATTTCGGTTCAAAAAATATTTGTTTTTGAGGAAGGAAAAAACATATTGTAACCTGGAAACACCATGGAAACAAGAACTGAAGCAAGCTATGAAATCCCATTGATTTGAGTATCTCATCGAAGTGGAAGAGCTTGCCTCTTGAAGATTCCACATGGGAGGATGATAATTTTATACAAAAGCATCACCTTCTCGAAGCATTGAGGACAACACTTTGAAGGATAGGGGCATGTTAGGGCTCTATATTACTAATATAGTCCCTTATTGTTGTTAGTGTGGCCTCAGGTTATTGTTATTGTTGTACCCCTATAGTCCCCATATTCTTATTATTGTGCCCTTTCATTATTATTCTTAGGTCGAGGGATAAATTGTTGTGACTTGCATGGACTCCTTTATCTATAAAAATGAGGTTTTCATTTGTATCATCCAATTTTCATTTATGTAATGTAAAACGTTTCCCCCTAAAAATGGTTGATTTATAGCGTTGATCTCTCTTTTCTTATTTTGGAGTGGTTTCATAACCATGATTTATTGAATGGAAATAAGTTGATATATTATGTGAATTATTCTCATGAATTAGCCTATTATATATTTTTACTTAGTCACTTTGATGTCACGGTTACTCTTCGATAAATAATTTGGCTTACATAATTGACCTGCTACATCTAATCAATTTCTCATACATATCCCTTAACTTCTTTAGCTTGGACACATAAGTAATGAGATGATCCCTTGGAGAATCAATTATGATATTATTATGATTGATATCATGCTTCTTGTACTTTGGTTTTGTGATGACTTTGGAATTCTCAAGGTGTTGAAATAACTTTCTCTGAAATTATCCATCTCATCATTTTAAACATAGTTAACGATCAAGCAGAACTATTACCTCAAAACAGAACTCTAGACCAAAAAAAAACTCAAAAAACATGAAAAAAACCCCAAAATGAAAAGAGTGTGCCTTCCAGAATGCAATGTATTTTTTTTTAACGTCAAATTTCAACATCTTTTTAAATTATGTTAAAAAAGACATATAAAAAAGTGTTGATGGTGGAATAACGAAAAAAAAACGGTTCACATGATTGCATGACACTTTAAAAACGGAATTAGATCAAATATTAGGACATTGAAAAATCATAAAATTTGAGAAATTTTGATACATGATGTTAAATATAAAAATATCATGTATGAAAGCCTTATAATTGTGACAATTTTGACTCATATATCTGAAAGCCTTATACCTTGTTAGGATAAAATATATTGACCTCTAAAAACTCTAAAATTGTAATTTTTTTCAACCATAAAATTAAAGATAAAATATCATAGTGCATAAAAACCTTAATATTTTTACAGTTTTAAATCTTAGATTTTTAAATATTAACTTTTAACACACTTGAGCCATGAAATTATGGAAAAAATTACCTGACTTAGACAATTTTTAAAAATGAACAAGTAAATGAAATATTTATTATTCCAAGAGCAATTTTTATTTTAAGGATAAAAATATCTCTTTTAAATCTTATTCAAGACAACTTCTAATAAAAATAATAAAAATCAGCACTTAAACGAAGGTACACTTTCGATGACGCATAAATTTTTTAGAATTTTTTAAAAGTATATTACAAATGTTAACTTGATAAATAATATCATGGAAATATCAACGCATAATCTAAAAATTAAACATCAATTTCTAGTTTCTTTTTTATACTGTAATCAAAATATCGAAGCTTGAGGTATATTGAATGTAACATAAAATTATTTTGTAATTCATTTTCCATGTATGTAGATCCTAAAGAGATGAACTCTTCATAATTAAAACATTTAATCCAAAAAAAATGAAAATGCATCATATGCAGAATCATATGAAGTCAAATATTTATTTCGTCCTTATTTAAACATAATTGAAAATGTCTTCATTCTTATAAATCAGCCATTGGTTCTAGCACGAACATAAAACCTACATCTTTAGATGAATGACTAGATGTAGATGAATATGACCCATATTCTTATCCTTCATCGACTAGTCCTCCACCTAAGGTCAACATGCATTCCTGCTGGATTTAAGTCTTTAAATCTGACCATTTCGTGAGTCCATGTCAACTTGTTATTTGATACGGTAGAAATTTCTTCAAAGTATTAATGCTCTTTGACGACTCCTCTCTCTTTAATTGGAAGCATAGACTGAAATGTCTTGACGTCCTCCAATTTCTAGATATATATGTGGGCGACGGTTATATTTTCCTTTCTTTTTCTCTTTCGCAATTTTTTTCTTCTACCATCTCACAGAAGCTCCGTACAGTCATTGAATTGGTGAGTACTTGACAGCATCTGATTTAATTCAAGGGTTACTTGATATCTTCATTTTTCTTTAATGACCTTTATAACCTTGGCAGCACGGAATGGATAGCCAAGTCGATCTTCATACACTAACGTTGCTATCGTGAAACCTCTTAACAACCTACATGAACCTGTCAATTTGATATGGCTTCATGTTGTACACGTGATCTTAAGAAGGTAAATATATGTTCTCTTTCCTCTGCGATGGAGGATTAATAATACCTTGAGCCTATTTTTGTTTAACATTTTGTGATTCCTCTTATTCATTTGGCATATTTTGTGGCGAGAAAATTAGTCTTGGCATATGCTCATTTATTGATCTTGAAATCATATCACTTTGATTATTAAAAAAAGACTCCTGAGAATTGAATCGTGACATCAAAGTACTCAAATGTATCTCTAATACATATTTTAATTTCCTCCATAAATTCAAAATAATTTATATACTTTGTACATAGTGCATTATGAGTTGAGCTTGGTATGTATGACTTCTTTGATGAAAATATTGGATTCTATAATGAACTTTAAAAATGCTGGCTCTAATTATGGCCCCCATTCTATAGTAGTTGAATAATCCTTGCCCTATATAAGTGTATCCCATCAATTTTTTTGATATGACAGTATTTGAAGCTAATGTTATTAAGGTTCAATAATTTCTCCTCATGTAGTCAATAATAAGCCTTTGCATATATTTTCTTCCAACACATGAAAAATAGGCTTTGGAATGTATGAAGTTTATTAATATTGACCAAAATGGCGGGCTCCAATTTTCTTCTCTCGTTATATAAAAATGACTAAAATTTGATGAAATATGATCATGATATACCCAACAAGTAGAAATGAAACTTTATCTTTTTAAAAAATTCCCAATTAAATAAGCATGTTTAGATACCCAAAAAGAACTTCATTTTGTTTTCACATATTGTGTTGTCGAATTGTACATAAGAACTTCAGAAGAATACTAGACCAATAAGTAACCATCATGGATTATATTTGCTTAATTCGATTTTCATCATTATGAATATTTGGAGTTGTGAAGTAAACCCTTGGGAACATCTTCTCATTAAATACCATCCAACCAACGAGTGAAAGCTGAATGAAATTTTCCTCTTGTGGTGGTGTGTAACGTCTTAGCAGTATTTTGTTTGGTACATACCATCGATTATCAAACCCAAATATTTATTTGGATTATCATAACACTTCTTTCGATGTTTATACAATTTTTCTCTTTCACTTGTTTGTTGATTGTGATTATCTCTAGGGTGCTTTGACAACAAAACCACATTAAATAAAATAAACATGATAAATATATTTTAATAGTTGATAACTATAGGTTTAGTGTTATTATGAACGCATACCTCTTTTTTCCCCTTGACATTTATCTCTTTTTTCTTTAGGAGAAGCACACTACAAACCCCATCCTTGTCTTCTTAGGAATACGAACATTTTTGAATTTTTTCTCCCATACATACAAAAATATGATATAAAATAGGAAATTACCATTCCTTCTTGCTTTTATACACATATGTTTATATAAGTTATAGATTTATTGTCTTGCGAAATTATAAAATTGTTGTGTATTTATTTTGAATACACTCTCCATGTAGAAAAGTAGTTGTCATGACATATCATTATTTTCTAACGACCCAACCTCTTGTTTATAACATAGCTCATGAATGAGAAAATATGTAGGAATCATTTTGCCAACTGTATCTTGGATTCTTGAAAAACAGTGATGAATGAAACATTTTGAAAGAATTTCTATGGGGAAACGATACATTGCCAATATTATAATAATAACCTTCTAGTGTAGATTGCACGTAACCTACTAAATGTGATTTTTCATTTTTATCATTAGAAACATCTTTTCCCTTTCTCCAAAGCATGATTTAAATCCCTTTCTTAGAAATCACTCTGAAAATAGCCATTTGAAATAATAATATGTACAACAAAACTTGCTTGTGAGATATGTTGTCCTAACCCTTTTATAACTTTGGAATATTTTTATTGATATGAAAAGGTATACTCCTATACAAGTTGCAAATATTTTCTTCTTTGTGACTTAATGTTATTATCATTTATAGATAATTGTCATCACCCATAGGATTCATCACTTTCATCATTTCTAACATAGGTAAAAATTTCATCATCATCATTTCTTGAAATATTCATTACCATCTCTTGAAAACATTTCACAAATAATTGCTGGCATGAGCAAGTTGAACAAAATTCCTCACCATCTTCATCCATCCTCTAAAAATATTCCCTTGAGGGATTGAATTCTACATCACCATGAGTTCCTTTGAAATGCTCACCCAAAGAAAATGCATTGTTCCCGATATGTGCCTCTAAAATTATCATTTACGAAACTCTTCATCCTCGCATCCTGGGTGGTGCTCTCATAATCCTTAGGATTAGGCCTAATCAGAATCTTTGAATCTCTATTCGTTAAAATTATTCATCCCATCCCTCCCTTCTGTGAGCGCATTCTCATAATCCTTGGATTATAGTTAAATGTTTTGAATGTAACATTTTTAAAATTCTTCATCCCCTTCATAAAATGGTGCTCTCATAATCCTTAAGATTAAGATGAAGTGGAAAATTTAAACTCTACAAATTCTTCATCTTTTGGTACTCTTATAGTGTAGCATTAGGATGGTGATACAGCTAGAAATTTCATCCCTGTATCAATGGTGCTCACATAATCATAGGATTAGGATGAAGTGGATATTTTCATCTCTATAAATGCTATTTTATCTTTGTTGATGATGCTATCATAATCCTTAGGATTAGGATGAATTGGATATTTTGAATCTAGAAATTCTTTATTCCCCTCTTCATCATTGGTGCTTGCATAATCCTTGGTTAGGACGAAGTGGATATTTTGACTGTGAGCTTCATTCCTCTCTTCTTTAGTGGTGCTCGCATAATCATAAGGATTCGGACGAATTGGATATTTGAACTGTAATTCTTCGTTCCCCCCTTCATCGGTGGTTTCGACAATCCTTAGGATTGGGACAAAGTGGATAATTTTGACTGCGGGAATTATTTATCATGTCCGTCATCACTAGTGCTCCTATAATCCTTAGCATTGGGATGGTGGAGTCTTGTGACTCTCGATTTGCAAAAAATTATTTTGCTTCCCTTCCATCATTTATGTTCTCATCGTCATAAGTTCGCACAGTCGAGTTGATTCTCTATTCATGGTAAATGAACTCATTGCTATATTCATCGATACGAATAGAGTTGTTGCATCATGAAGACGTTGATGCTCTAGAAAAAAGCATCGGTATGAGAAGAACCCATGATTTTCAATAAGATGTTGAATGATACGAATGCATTCTCTTCGACACGTAATGCTGTGATTAAACAAGTTAAAATTTCCGTCTAAAATTCCCCCCCAAAAATTATGGCTAAAATTTTTCCTCAAGTTTCCCATCGAAACTTTTGGCGAAAAAATTCTCCAATTTCGTTTGAAATATTTTGCTCCAGTAATATTTACAATTTATTTCAAAACTTTACTAAGTTACAGGATACTTAATGTTTCACCTACATTATTCAAAATATCCATAAAAATATTTCTTTTCATGCATTCTTAAAATAATTAATTTTTTTATTCAAATTATTTAACAGCAATACTTATGTTGAAATTAAATTTTCAAAATTGTATTTTATTTTTGTCATTGAAAAATTCAATATAAACCTACAATATTAACATCATATTAATTTTCTTGTTTTAATTTTAATCCTATATTCGCAAAACATTGAAGAAATCATACAATCTTCCTTATATAAATATGATCATTCTTTATTCCTCACATTACATCGAAATCTACTTGGTTTTGCTCCAAAAATTTGTGGAGGCATTGTGGTGGCATTAAACACGGGAATGTTGAAGTTTTTTCAGGTAATTGGTTTTGCTTCTATTTTTACCCTTTAAGGATGAATTTTGGGAGAATCTATTTTTTTAATGGATTTTTTGTGTTCTAATATTTTTATTGTTTTCATGTTCAAAAACCCTATTTTTTTTATATTTATGAAGAAAATGAGAAAAATCAGAATTTGTAGTGTTTTAGGACTGCAAATTTAGAATTTTTTTCTTGTTTAAAACTTTCTTTGGTTCTCAAAAACAAAAAATGAAAAAAATAGGTATTTTTCGCAAAAAGCAATTATATTTATTTTTATTTTGTTTTATTTAAAGTAAGCGAAAAAAATTAATTTTTTTATTTCATTTTTCTTTTAAAAAATTAATTTGTTTTTTTCTAATAATTGCCGTGTATATTTTAATTTATTTTTATTTAAACAAAATATAATTTTCTTTATATAATCGTTATTTTTATTACTTTTATTAGTTTATATATATATATATATATATATATATATATATATATATATATATACATTTTTTTTTTATTAATTTTTAAAACAGACAATTTATTTATATTTTAAAATATTTTCATTTTTTAATAAAATAATTATAAGTTCGATTAACACAATATTTAATTTTTAAATTTTTATATATTTTTATTTTATTTTTAATATTAAATATATATATATATTATTTTTAATTTATTTATTTAATTATAAGTTGTTTTAAAGGGGTTGCGAATAGCGAAAGCGACGTTGTGGAGCACTACGGCACGTCATTGCGTGGGTGGTCGGGGATACGACTGCTGGTGGTGAGCTTGCCAGGCAGCCATGGTGGCGCACTGAACCTCCAACCCCCCGGTGGGCGGGCGGTTCACTCGTGCAGTTCAGGGCTTGAGCTGGCGGCGGTGCCACAGTCTGCCTTGCGGAGCCTCGAAGCCAGTAGTTCCCATTGTTTCTTTCTTTTTTTAGGTTTGTTTAAAAATTTTTTTTTAATAATTTTTCTTTTTAATTATTTAAAAAAAAATTAATATATGAATAATTTTTAAAATTATTTTGATTTTTTTTTTTGTTAAATTAGACTAATTCTATTAAACGCGTATGTTTGTGAGGTTTAAAGAGGCTGAGGTAAGGTTGTTTGAAATGATGAACGATAAACCTTAGTCCCATATGGTTAGACAAGAGAGAAGAAAAGAGACGGAAGATGGTGTAGAATAAAAACGATGCTATTATCGCCACGATACCTCGGAGCCAAGGAAGGTAGATTCTAGTGTAACATCAAACCATGCTGTGCTGGTAGCCGGCCTACCGGACAGGAGAAGAGGTCTCTTAAAATTGATCTAAGCAAAAATAATAAATGAGGCTTGATGACTTGAAATAAGGCTAATTTTAGAGCTAAGTATATACGTAAAGGTTTTGTTGCAATCGAAAGAAGGATTTTGGGTAGGAAATGATGATTTTCTGAGATAGTTTGAATGAAATAAAGAAAATTGTTTTGATGCTTGAATTGAATGAAATGGATACAATATACGAGTGAGGAGTTGAAGAGGAAAGAGGCTTTAGAATCCTCTTGAGATGGTTTAAAACATAGCAATTAAACAAAACTCAAGGTAGAGCACTATATATAATGAATTCCAACTTTATTACTTGTTTGTTTAACTTGAAGAAATAAGAAGGATGATGATACATGAAACATGGGTAAAATTACAATCACATAAGTACACCATTAAAACACAGAGGCACATGGTTATGAAGTGTTTAAAACTGAGTATTCTTGTAGAAATGGGAAATGAAATTTAGACAAACTCGAAAGCAATCCCAGTGTATTTTAGTAAAATACAGATATGAATGAGCTAATATTTACTTTTGTTGAAGTTGAGGCTCACTAGTTTAGGAGTTGTTTCAAGAAGATATAAACTAAGAACTGGAAAATAGGTAGTGGAACAACTTGCCTCTATAAGATAGGAAACTAATTCATTCAGTTACAATTCACTTTTTGGTGAATGAATCTACTTACATGAGTGAAAATTTGTCAAAATTACATAAAAAACCATAAAATTGCATCAATTTACATCAAGAGATTTACATTTGAAGATAAAAAATTCAAAATGGCGAAAACTAGGCGAAAAAATGAGTTACTGAGTGAAAACTACGCCAAAATTCCCAATGCGCCGCACCTGAAATCTCTATGCGTCATGCTACTTTGGAGCTGATTTTGAGGGCTGTCCTGGAGTCCAAATTGAGTGCAGGATAGCTCTTTGGAAATATCTACCTATCTAATTTCCAAACCAAGTGGAATTTCTGAATTTGGTTTCAATTTTCCCCTCCAAAAATGAGTTTTCCCAACACTGCTACCTGTGTGTGCAAAAAGTGGCAGAAAGGTCATTTTTAAGGTGTTTTTGACCCTTCCGGCAACCCAAAACTTGTCAAAATATCTAGGTAATGGGCATTCATGCATAAATTTTGATGAAAAATCTAGAAATATCAAGTTTTACCCAAGAGGAGCTACCAATAATAAGCGCACGCCAAGTGGCGCGACGTGTCGGGCAGGAAAATCTATGTTAAGGCCACAAAATTCAAAATTGAAAAAATGTTTCCCAAATTTCTTGAAATTTGGGCTGAATGTCCACCATCAAGCACTATGCTGAGCCAAAGAAGCTTCGGCCAAAATTTGGAGTCTATCATGCCTTTTGCGACGCTTTAATGCTCTCTTTAACTTTGCCTTCAGGATCTTGATTCGCGCCATGCAAACATGATTCCTCGCCCAATAATGGTTCTTCATGTGCCTCAACGTGTTCTTTTCCTCGTTTCCTTCCCCAATAGCTTCTCCAGATGAATATTGACCCTTTCGAGCCAAGTCTCTCGATTAGCCTCAATCTCCTGCTCAATGGATGTCATCTCGATTTGGCTTCTTTGGGCTACTTGCCGGTTCTCACGGATATTTTGCAACTCCATGATAGTTTGCTGATTTTCTAACTATTTGTTTCACTGCTCAAGGTAGTTTATAATACATTGGGATCTTTGCAGCTTGCTGGAAAAAGTGTCTATATCTGCCTTCTGCTCCTGAATAGTCTCTCTCAACTTTGAGCTTGGAGAGCTCAAATCCTCATCAATGAGTATGAAACCTGTATCTTGGCCTGCTGAAGGCCCCTCATCCTCCATGGGCCTCTTACCTCTATCCTATACCTATACCTGTGCTGCTGATGCCAGAAGCGAGACCCCTTCCACCCCAGGTGGAGATAATACTCCTCGAGCTACCGCAAATAATCCTCTAGTGCCTCTCTGATAAGTGGCATAGGTCGGCACACTAGTAGTCAATTTCTCCTGACCTCCATGCTGATACGAAGGTTCATCTGAATCATGAACAACCTCCTGAGGAACATGAGGAGCTGTGAAGAAATCATTAGAAATGAAATCCTCCTATGAAATACCTTGCAAGTCGAGCTGATGCACAACCACGATCTTAATGAGTGCATAGTGATAAATACTGTTGTATTGCTGCTCAGGAGTTTTCCTCTGCACGAGAGTGGTCATTCTCTCGATATTAGGACACATGAAATAAGGGAGGTTCATCAACTTGACCCTGGTAAAATGCATCAATAACCTGATATGATAGGCATAGAGACGTTAAAACTGGCCCTCACAACTGAAATATCTGATAATGAGTTTCATCAAAGGCGCATAGGAATCCTTTAAGAATCAGAAAGGAAACATTCTGCTGAGTTTTTTCACAAAGCTAGGCCTGAGATATGGTTCATAATGTGCTCTGTCCACCTACTATATTTTTTTCCACTGTTCTCCAACATTTGGTATTCCGGTTGCTTGAGAAATAGTTTCCGGTGTTAAAGTGAATGTTACACCAGAAAGGGTGACCTGACCATCATGTAAATGAAATACAAAAAAACGAGCCAACTCCTGATGATAATGGATCCTAGCAATCATTTCACAAAATTGATAACATGACTGTTGTTGAAAACATGCTATGGCAAGTGGACAAGCCTGCAATTTAGCCAATGAGGTGGGCTCCTCTCTCACATGTCTGCCACTCTTATGAGGCCTTCTAGGTGCATGTATTTTAGTGGTGGAATCACTGTCTCGGTCATAGGATGTATCATTATCTGTATCCATGATGTCCAAGGTCTATGCAAGGTCTATGTTTTCTTGTATGAAAATTTTGGTGTTTTTTATTTGATTTCCAAATGAGTGGTAATATATGAGGGGATATGGAGGAATAGGGTAGTGGGAATAATTGGTTATTAGCAAGTGAATATTGAAATTGTCACTTGAAATCTGTGTGTTAAAGATTTAGGGACAGCCACTTATTTTTTCGGATAACTTGGGATTTGAGGGAAATTTACAAGTGGTATGGGGACAATGGGAATGGGATAGGGATGATTTGACTTTAGGGATGTCAAGAGATAGGGGAATGAGGACTGTGGTGAGAAAATAAACAGTTAGGAGCGGACAAAGGAGGTAAGGGAAATGTAAATATTTGACACCAAAATAAATTTCAAAACTCTAGGAGCATTTCTTAATCAAGACAATAGGGTTTGAGTTTTTTTCATTTAAATTCTCATACCAACACCAAACACGTGTTAAGAGAAATGAGGAAGTGGCTTTGACTTACTCAAACAAGGAGAGACCAAGAAAAATTTGATGGCTGAAAGGAATGGAAAAAATCTTTTGTTTCGGCCCAATGCGCCGTGTAGCCAACCTAGTGCGCCGCACCCTTCTGATGCGTCGCACAGGAACAAAACTACACACAGGGGAGCAACCCTATGCACCGCGCTCGCCTGATGTGTCGCGCCGGCTACCCAATACACCGTGCTCTGCAACTTCAACACAATTCGACCTCCAAACTTCTTCCTTCACTCCTCACGGGTTCTCCTTGGCTCACTGCTGTCTCTTGGGACACAAATGAAGTTTAAAATTGAAAATATATTATATGCCAAGGATTTAAATTTTTCATTTGAACAAAGCCACTTTGTAATGTTTTCAAACTTGACATTTCAATTTAAACTTTGTTTTGTTTCCTTTGTGATTTTGGACTGAATAATGAGTTTATGTCTGTCTTGCAGGGGAATGAATGGCATGGAGCTTTGGCAAAGGTGACCAAGGTTGCAAATGGAGAATTATTACAACTGGAAATCTTGAAAATTACATTGCATTTGTTACGAAAATATGAAATAGACATTTTTTCTTCAAAAAAAATCATTGTTAAGAATTATGATGATGAAATTTTTGCACTGAAACCTTATTTGAAGCTTCCTCATGTGCCTGCTAACCATTATTAGGCATTCTGAAGACTTTATTAACTAAACCCTAGACCTAATGAGACTAAAAACCCTAAAATGACTCTTTTCCAACTTATGAAACAAAACATGACTATAAATAATTTTAATGAACATAAATAGGCCAGCAGGTACAAGACATGCGGGATATGAGTGAAAATCCCCTACCGTCAGATGATCCATGCTCCTAATGGAATGAAACTGACTGAACTGAGTGAGACAGCTAAAATTAAATGCAAAAAGAGAAATTTGATCTCTGACAGAGGGATGAAGATACCGACTCTAACATTTGCTCCAATGGGGATGGTAGCTCCTTGGAGATGCCAGGAACTATAGATTTCTAGGAGAGTAGGGAGTGCCTTCGTCCATTGGCCTATGGAATCAGTAACTTCGACAAACCAACACAAGACTTTTGACTCATTGTGAGAACTGAAAACTGACTCAAACCGACTCAGTTATAAAGACTGAAAATTGACTTGATGTAAAAATAAATGACTCATGACTGACTTAACTGAAACAAGTAATTACAAAGATTTTTGAATGGCAGCATACCATCGAGATTTGAGGGCTTCAAATCATGATGACAACCAACTGCCTACTGATGGAATATGTACAATCATGTGTAGTGGGCCTTCCAATGTAACCAATCAAGCAAATGGCTACATACTGAAATTCGGCTCTCACTTTTCTTGAGCAGGTAGAACGATGTACATGTAGGCAACTCACAATAACCACTGAAACCAAGGCTTATGATAATTAACTAGGAAAAAATTATCTTTTCTGATGCTTGCAAAAGAATGCCGAAGGGATCTTCAAAATCCTGAAGCACTAGTTGGTCTTGAGATCCAACAACAAAATTACAACTACTCGCTTCATTCTGATCTGAAAGATCAATTGATTGCCGAGTGACAGGAGGGCACAAAGAGGTATAAGCTTCTGCCATCTGAGTGTTAGATGTAAGTTCCTTGACCATGAGAAATTCTGGCATATTTTCTCTCTCAAGCTCATATTCCTCAACTTCATGGTCTAGGTCATTCTTAAACAGAAAACAATCTTCAAGATTATCAAACATGACAGCCTTATCATCTTCATGAACGAAAATATTATCTATTTGCTGATCTATAAAACTAATTACAAGACCATCATCATTTTCAAAAGAAAAAGAAGTTTCACCAACACTTTATTGACCATGTGGGCACTGAAAATATGCTTTAGCTTGGGCTGTAACATGACCTTTCAGAAGTTGATCTATCTCATCTTCAGACAAAGGAGATAATAATTTTTGTTTTATTTTGCTCAAACAATGATTTTCTTCATGAAATAACATTTTAAAAAATGAAAAACCTGAATGACAGTCCTTAATTCCCCGATCTTCTGAAATTTGAAAACATAGTTGATCATCTTCATGTGACATGACAATCAAATTATCATTTATCACTGAGTTATTGAAAGAAGATTTTTCACTTACTTGAACAAATATCTCATCTTTTTTTTCATGAACTAACTGGATTACCTCCTCATGAAGGCTTTGTTCTAATTAAATGAGAACATTTGGATCAATAACTCTGTCTTCTTCATTCCAGATGATCTCAACAGCAGAGTTCTCCTTCATGGGATTCAGCACAAGGTATTCTTGATCATCACGATCTGAATGTAGATCTGAAATAGCTGACTTGACTTTATCACATTCTGAAATTGAAACTTGAATTTCTTGCATATTGTATTCTTCTATGGACAGGTCTGAAACAAAACCTTCTCTTTCATCATTTTCCATTGTACCAAGATCTTGATCCTGCTGCAAAGTTTCCTGAGCATCTTGATTTATGCTACTGAAATGGATTTTCGTACAATGCTTCCATGATTTCTCCGTCCATCAATTCATTATCTCCATAAAAATTCTCAAGATCTTCAATGAAACTATTAACATGTTCACAACAATTCTACACTAATATTAAGGATGGACAAGTTTCTTTGTAGATTTCAAAAAATATTGTATGAAAATATTTTAAACAATAAATAGAAGTAGGTGGCAAACTTTCATACCAAGATCGGGCTTCATCTTCCAGAGTAGCCATAAACATCTTCATCAAGCAGTCTTTAGGAAAATCGATATCTAGTTTATGCACATGGATGTGAAATTTCACCAGATGAAGAGCAGCGTCATTACCTTCCACATTTCTGAACATAGGAAAACTCCGAAGCCAATACACCATAGGCATTTTATTTGGAAAACCTGGAATGTGATCTCGGCTCATGGGAGCGTATCTTCTTGCAACCCTTTCCATCTTGAAAATCTTAAAGCTATTGATCTTCCTGCAGTGGAGTCACAATGAAGCATTGATTTCTGGATTTTTCAGTGAATGGAGTCGCCAGGTGAATGATTTCAGCCTTCTGATGTTTGATGGTTGTCCACCATCAAAAATCAGATCTGAACTTGATTAGATCTTACTGAGGAAACCAAATGTTCAGTTCATAAACTACACCGGAGATTGACTGAAGCAACATTCGTCTACTTTCGCTAATGCAAAGCAAGAGCGTTTCGAAGGCTACCTCGCTAACTTCAGGCTCCGTCTATAGTTTATAAAGAAAACAGCAAAATTTCTCTTTCCCAGTGGAGTCGCCACTATGTTATGGCCTAAATCTACCTCAGGATGAAGGAAGGCAGAGTCTAGGGTAACATCAAACCACGCTTAATCTGGTAGCTACCCCTACCAGATCAGGAGAGGGCTCTCTCTGGGTCAATCTCAGCAAAAATAATCAATGAGGCTTGAGATGAGGTGAAATAAAGGCTGATTTTAGGCTAGGTATATATGTAAAAGAGTTTGATTTGATTTTGGGGGTTTTGTTGGAATCAAAAGGAAAGCCAAATTTTGGGTCTGTGAAATGATCAGTTTTGTAGATGGCTGAATGGGGCAAGAAAGGCAATTTTTTTGATGCTTCGAATTGAATGAAATGGATAGCTCAGACTGGTGATGAGTTGAATAGGGCAAGAGGCTTTCAGGAATCCTCTTCAAACAGTTGAAAACATAGCAAATTAAACAAAAATCAAGATAGAGCACTATAGATCTAATGAATTCCACCTTTATTACTTGTTTGTTTAACTTGAGAATAAATAAGAAAGATGATGATACACATGAAACATCAGTAAACTGACAATCACAGAGAGAAACACACCATCAAAACATAGAGCCACATGGATCCCAAAGAGTGCTGCAAACCCTGGTATATTCCTTTGCCAAAATGCAGAGATGAAATGTACAATGAAGCTCAAAGCAATCCCAAGTGTCCAACCATGAAAATGACTAAGAAAATACAAGATATAGACAAGCCTAACTCATCCCCATGCCTCTAGGGGTAGATATCACTATTTTAGGAGCTATTTCAACAATATCTAAACTAAGAACTGGAAAATAGGCAGTGGAACAGCTTGCCCCTATAAGATAGGAAACTGATTCATTCAGTTACAATTCACTTTTTGGTGAATGAATCTACTTACATGAGTAAAAATTTGTCAAAATTACATAAAAAACCATGAAATTACATCAAGTTACATCAATGGCTTTACATTTGAAGATAGAAAAGTCAAACTGGCCAAAACTAGGCGAAAAACTGAGTTACTGAGTGAAAACTAGGGCAAAATTCCCAATGCGTCGTGCCTGAAATCTCTATGCATCACGTTATTTTGGAGCTGATTTTGAGGGCCTTCCCGGAGTTAAAATTGAGTGCAGGATAGAACGTTGGAAAGCCCTACCTGTCTAATTTCCAACCCAAGTGGAATTCCTAAATTTGGTTTCCATTTTCCCCTCCAAAAATGAGTTTTCCCGACACTGCTTCCTGTGTGTCCAAAAAATGGCAGAAAGGTCATTTTTAGGGTGTTTTTTACCCTTTCGGCAACCCAAAACTTGTAAAAATATCTAGGTAATGGGTAGGTATGCTAAATTTTGATGAAAAATCCATAAATATCAAGTTTTACCCAAGAGGAGCTGCCATTCATAAGCGCGTGCCAAGTGGCGCGACGCGTCGGGCAGGGAAATCTGTGTTAAGGCCACAAAATTCAAAATTGACAAAATGTGTCCACCATCAAGCACTATGCTGAGCCAAAGAAGCTTCAGCCAAAATTTGGAGTCTATCATGCCTTTTGCGATGCTTTAATGCTCTCTTTAACTTTTCCTTCAGAATATTGATTCACGCCATGCAAACATGATTCCTCGCCCAATAATGGTTCTTCATGTGCCTCAACATGTTATTTTCCTTGTTTTCCTTCTCCAATAGCTTCTCCAGATGAATATTGACCCTTTCGAGCCAAGTCTCTCGATTAGCCTCAATCTCTCGCTCAATGGATGTCATCTCAGTTTGGCTTCTTTGGCCAGCTTGCCAGTTCTCACGGATATTTTGCAACTCCATGATAGTTTACTAATCTTCTAACTGTTTGTTTTGTTGCTCAAGGTAGTTTATAATCCATTGGGATATTTGCAACTTGACGGACAAAGTGTCTATCTCCGCCTTCTGCTCCGGAATAGTCTCTCTCAACTTTGAGCTTGGAGAGCTCAAATCCTTATCAATGAGTATGAAACCTGTATCATGGCCTCCTGAAGGCCCCTCATCCTGCATGGGCCTCTTATCTTTGTCCTGTACCTGTACCTGTGCTGCTGATGACGGAAGCAAGACCCCTTCCACCCCAGGTAGAGATAATACTCGCCAAGTTGCTGCAAATAATCCTCTAATGCCTCTCTGATAAGTGACATACGTCGGCACGCTAGTAGTATCTGTATCCTGACTTTCATGCTGATATGAAGGTTCACCTGCATCATGAAAAACCTCCGGAGGAACCTGAGGAGTTGTGAAGAAATCATTAGAAATTAAATCCTCCCATGAAATACCCTACAAGATGAACTGATGCACAACCACGATCTTAATGAGTGCATAGTGATAAATACTATTTTACTACTACTCAAGAGTTTTCCTCTACACGAGAGTGGTCATTCTCTCGATATTCTAGCACATGAAATAAGGGAGGTTCATCATCCTCACCCTGGTAAAATGCATCAATAACCTGATATGATAGGCATAGAGACATGAAAACCGACCCTCACAACTGAAATATATTATAATGAGTTTCATCAGAGGTGCATAGGAATCCTTTAGGAATCGGAAAGGAAACACTCTGCTGAGTTGTTTCACAAAGCTATGCCTGACATATGGTTCATAATGCACTCTTTCCACTTGTTGTCTTTTGTTCTACTTATCTCCAAAATTTTCTATTCCGGTTGCTTGAGAAATAGTTTCCATTGTTAAAGTGAATGTTACACCGGCAAGGGTGACATGACCATCATGTAAATGTAATACAAAAAAATGAGCCAACTCCTGATGATAATGGATCGTAGCAAACATTTCACAAAATTGATAACATGATTGCTGTTGAAAACATGCTATGGAAAGTGGACAAGCCTACAATTCAGCCAATGAGGTGGGATCCTCTCTCACATGTCTGCCACTCTTATGAGGCCTTCTAGGTGCATGTAGTTTAGTGGTGGAATCACTGTCTCGGTCATAGGATGTATCAGTATCTATCTCCATGATGTCCAAGGTCTATGCAAGGTATATGTTGTCTTGTATGAGAATTTTTGTGTTTTTGATTTGATTGCCAAATGAGTGGTAATATAGGAGGGGATATGGAGGAATAGGGTAGGGGGAATAATGGGTTATTAGCAAGTGAAGATTGAAATTTTCACTTGAAATCTGTGTGTTAAATATTTAGCGACAACCACTTAGTTTTTGGGATAACTTGGGATTTGAGGGAAATTCACAAGTTGTATGGGGACAATGGGAATGGGATAGGGATGATTTGACTTTAGGGATGTCAAGAGATAGGGGAATGAGGACTGTGGTGAGCAAATAAACAGCGAGGAGGGGAAAAACGAGGTAAGGGAAATGTAAATATTTGACACCAAAATCAATTTCAAAATCCTAGGAGCATTTCTTAGTCAAGACAATAGGGTTTGAGTTTTTTGCATTTAAATTCTCAGACCAACACCAAACACTTTTTAAGAGTAATGAGGAAGTGGCTTTGACTTACTAGAACAAGGAGAGACTGAGAAAAATTTGATGGGTGAAAGGAATGGAGAAAATCTTGTGTTCCAGCCCAATGCGCTGTGCAGCCAACAAAGTGCGTCGGGCCCTTCTGATGCACCGCGCATGAACAAAACTACACACAGGGGAGAGACCCTATGTGCTGCGCTCGCCTGGTGTGTCGCGCCGACTGCCCTTTGCACCGCGCTCTGCAACTTCAACACAATTCGACCTCCAAACTTCTTCCTTCACTCCTCACGGGTTCTCCTTTGCTCACTGTTGTCTCTTGGCACACAAATGAAGTTTAAACTTGAAACTATCTTATATGCGAAGGATTTAAATTTTTCATTTGAAAAAACCCAATTTGTAATGTTTACAAACTTGAAATTTCACTTTAAACTCTGTTTTGTTTCCTTTGTGCTTTTGGACTGAATAATGAGTTTTTATCTGTCTTGTAGGGGAATGAATGGCATGGAGCTTTGGCAAAGGTGACCAAGGTTGCAAATGGAGAATTATTACAACTAGAAAACTTGAAAATTACATTGCATTTATTATGAAAAGATGAAATAGACAATTTTTCTTCAAAACAGAGTTTTGAAGAAAAATCATTGTTAAGCATTATGATGATGAAATTTTTGCACTGAAACCTTATTTGAAGCTTCCTAATGTGCCTGCTGACCATTAATAGGCATTCTGAAGACTGGATTAACTAAACCCTAGACCTAATGAGACTAAAAACCCTAAAATGACTCTTTGCCAACTTATGAAACCAAACATGACTATAAATAATTTTAATAAAAATAAATAGGCCAGCAGGTACAAGACATGAGGGATATGAGTGACAAGCCCCTACCGTCAGATGATCCATGCTCCTAATGGAATGTAAATGACTGAACTGAGTGAGACACCTGAAACGAAATGCAACAAGAGAAATTTGATCTCTGACGGAGGGATGAAGATACCGACTCTAACAGATAAAAACATGAGTCTACCCAGAATGGGTGAAGTCTTCAATATGACATTTATTTCCCTGCTTTTTTGACACTCTTAGCCAACCATCCTGGGGCGGATGTTCTAGAACGACTTGAATATTGTTGGTGACTAAAGGAGATGACTCCTTATCTGAGTCTGAGGAGGAGGTCTCATGAGACTTCTTATGAATTCGCGTAGGAGCATTGGGCTCACCAAGGCCTGTATAGGTCATTTCTGTCTCTTGCTTTTCCACTTCATCATTTGCTTCGATCTCCACCTCATCCGAGTTGAAGGAGTCGATGTCATCCATGGGTGGAGGTGCACATGGTTTCCATATTTTAGATTTTTAGTTCTGGTTTCTCTTCTTCTTTTGGGGAAGGAATGAGGAGGAAGAGTTCTGAAGGTGCCCTTCTTGATGACAGTGTTGGCATTGAAATTTGTGTTCTCATAATGCATGGTCTAAGTCCAATGGAAGTCTCCCAATTTGAGAATGATTTGATTAGGGAGGCCTTTGCTGATGTTTATTTTAGCATAGATTCTGCTAATGGTATATATTTCTGATTCCCCACTAGAGGTATTCGTTTCTAGGAACTGCCCAAGGGTGTTTCTGATTCCTTGAAGGACTCAGAAGTGAAAAATATGGGCTAGTAAGTTAGGGAGCCTAACCCAGATAGGGAGCTTGGCGATGATGGCTATGGAGGGATCAAAGTCTGGTATCCATGATGTCAGGAATAGCCATACTTTTCCCCAAAACTGTGTTCCCTCTGTTAAGATTTTTTGTTAATCCTCGTTGAAATAAAGCATAACTATCAATAAAACCTTTGAGTAGAAGAATACCTTGGTATTATTGGTCCAGGTGGAGTGGATCCATTGGTAGAGATCTGCTGGGCGAGGCCATAATCCATTGAATCGGCAAATGATGGCCTTTTCTGCCATTATTTTATTCTAGTTATCAAGTGATGGATGTGAGATCTCAATAGTAAGAATGTCCTCTATTTTATCCACTAAGAATGGCTTGGGAGACTCAACAGTATCGGCAGATTTCTCGTGGTGTTCAGCATGGACTGCATCCTTGTAAGAGAGTTCTTGTGAAGAGGATGACTATCCAAAAGCCCCTCCACGCAGTTGTAGGATTAAAACTAGAGAATCATTTTTCTCTATATTGTAAAAAGAGAGAGGAAGAGAGTTTTCGAGCTCCTTACCCCTGTACAGAAATCTCTGTAATAGGAAAAAAATTATTAATAATGATTTAAAATTATTATTATTATTTTTTTTAATTTTTTTAAAAAAAACTTATATTAAAAAAATTGAATATAATTTTGTTTTTTTTATTTCTATTTTAAAATTGTTTAATGAAAAATTAATATTAAAATTTTTTTAAATTTTTTTTTTTGTTTAAAAAAGTTATTAACTTGTTTTTTTATAAATATGTATAATATTTATAATTGTTTGTTTTTAAATGAAAAAAAATATATGTTTTTATAATTTTAAAAATATTAAGAAAATTTAGTTATATATTTATTTATTTTTATTTATTTTATAGAGATTAATTTTCAACTAATTTTAAATTTATATTAGCAAACTAAAATATATATATATATATATATATATATATATATATATATATATATATTTATTTATTTTTATCAGGAAGATGACATCGAAGAAGATTTCTGTGAATGTTTCTGGACCAAGGGCCGCAATTGCGAAATCAAAAGTTGCAGCTGGACGCACTATGGATACTGTTGGACACACTATGGATAATGTTGGACGCACTAATAATATTGATGGACACACTATGAAAACTGTCAAACACGCAAAAATTGAAAAACGTAATAAAGGTCAAGAAACTGGCGCATCAAGTTCAATCAAGATTTTTTCTGAATGGAAGAATGCAGAGAAAATAAATAAAACAGATTTTCATAGTATCTTGAAAACAATGAAACTGATGATGGTATACATATCTATATGTTTGTGGTATGATTCACTTAGGTGAAGCATATGAGGTGATGGGTAGAGTACGAGACATATGTTTGGTGCCAAATATAAAGACTATTTATGTTCTTGCAAGAATGACTAATAAACGTGAAAAGCTTAGATATCGTCTATAAAATGTCAAGTATGACATAGATTAAACATCTACAAAGTTGTGTGCAGAAATAGAAAGAAACATATAAAATAACTCTGTAAGTATGTTTATTTATATTTTTGTTATGCATTATTCTAAGGATAATTCCATTTTTTATAAATTATTGAACATTGACATATTTTATTTTGTTTCACGGGATTTTTTTGAGCCTATTTCAAACTTGATTGAGGGTATTTACTATATGGAGCGAAATTTTATGACTGTGACCAAGACTTTCCACACAGAAAAGAAGAAGAAAGGAGATTGAGGCAAAGACCAATAGCTCATGAAACTGTAGTAGTTCAAAGAGGGGATCAATGAAGACTCACTAAAGTGAGTCAATATAGTAAACCTAAACATGTTTCTTTTGAAGATGTTAAAGATGAAACTAAAAATTATGTTAGCATTAGTGAGGAGGAGATTAGAACTATTGCGCAAAAGGAGAAAACAGATCAAATACGAAAATGAAAAATGGCCAAACATGTCTCTCTTCTAGCTGATGATGAAGAGCTTGTTTATCAAAAAATTTATATTCTAACTAGTAAGAAGAAGAAATAAAATGTTGGTGAACCTATAAAAGTCATGAGCATCAATGAAGAACAAATTGAAAGCTCTAAAGGAAGCATAGAAATCATAACACCAGGTGTCGAGTTAGAGGATGGAATTATTAAAACAAAACCAAATGTCATTCGATCTTAGTTGAGGAAAAATAAATTAATTTGCAGTGGCGAAACATTTGAGCTTAATGTCAACCAATTATATAGGCTAGATGAAGGACAATATCAATATCAAATTATAAAGGCACATCACCTACATGTACATCATCTGAAAACATTGCTTAGGTTAAATCCATATGTGCATGTGGTGGATTATGTGGTTCTTGTTAATCCACTTTAGGTTCCCAACAAACAAGCATTTGACAAGACGCAATGTTTTAGTTATAAATATTATGTAATTGGAGGGAACCATTGGGTAGAGGGTAAAAGGAAATTGATTGAGGAATATCCCAATAACTATCTTTTCTAAATAGTGAAATGTGTGATTCACGTTGATTTAACAGGAACATAATCAAATTTATTGGCATATGATCATAGTGCAGATAATGAGTACATAATTAAAATGAATTTCATCCAAAGGGTAAGATTTGTTCATAGTGAATTCATAGAAAAAGGTGGTGGGGATAAGGCAACAGTTAGTCTAACCTTCAGAAGAAATTTATAATGGAAACAGGTTATCAAATTGATGACAAAATCAAATCAAAGATGAAAAAATGCATTCAAATTTATTCAAAAGCATGGATAACATTTTTTAGCTTGAATTTAAAACTAGGGAGATATGGGAATTGAGTGATGAAATTTTTGAGCGGTGGAAGAATATTTCCATAAAAAATCAAAAGGTTAAAAAGTGTAGACCCATAATATGTACCAAAAGTAAGACATTCCTTGAAATGAAGCAACTTCCAGAGGATATGGCTATCACACCTTGAAGAACAATGCAAGGAGTCAAGGATGATAAACTAGTCAAATTAGTACTATCTCGTGTGACGTCAAGTGAATAATCAAGGGAGGAAATGTACGGAAAATTTCAAAAATAAGTTTGTTGAATTATTTGTAATTTTATTTGGATTATAATTTTTTTTTAAATAAAACATATTTTTGTCGGTATAATTTTTTATACATCTCACTATATTAGCAGTCTCAACTTTATTTATTGAGTGAGAATATTCATATGAAAATACAAGAACATATGGCTTACATGTTCAATGAAGATAGTTGGGATGATGTTGTGTGCAAATACCCAGAATCAAGTTCTACAACAATAGTTAAATATTTTTATATTGCATTCAATAAGTTATATTGATTTATACATTCATTTTAGTCATATGTAAACTATTTTTATTCTATTACTTATACATATTTATTTTATGTCATTAAATATGTCGAAGAGGGATGCAGATGTAGTACTAGATACTTTCAAAAACTTTATTGAAAAAATTAAGTTGGAAATATGAAAAAGCAACGTCTTAAGAATGTTGAACTTGATCCTACTCTTAATCATTTCATTTGGAATGGGCTCGACACTATCTAATATCAAACAATACCAGGTGATTGTGAAGAAATTGCAAAACTCATGCTTAAAAGGGAATATGGCCTACTTATTGCAGATATTCCTCATGGTTTCAATTTCCCAAACATTGAATATGATAGGGAACCATATATGTATCAATAGCTTACTAAAGTGGTTACGGCCTTTCAAGAAGTCACAACATCACCACTTTGGATATTTTTGACATTTCAGTCATACACACAATTTGCAATGTTATTAACAAGATTCAAGGGAAAAACAAAATTAAGGATGTAGCTTACATGATAATACATTGAAATTGTACATTTGATTAGTTTTAGAATTTTTTATTTATGTATAATTTTATTGAAATTTTACTATGTTATGTTACAGGAAGAAGTCAAATCTTGTTTCTTTCGAAGATCAACCTATTATAAATGATTCTAAGTTCATCGACGTTGAATGTTAGACAAAAGAAGATATCTATAGGCATATTCTTCTTAATCAAGTAGATGGGAAGATTCATAGTCAAATACTGGTTCATGATGTTGTTGTAAGAAAAATAACATATGAGGAAAAATGTTCAGAAGGATATATTGTTAACATTTATCAAAAGCTTCAAGAATTGATTAAATATATTATAGATCTATGTTCAAATGAAGGAGATTGGATTTTGGATTTATGCTCAGGTTCACGTAAGTTTTATTATAAATTGAATTTAAAATTTTTTTTTTAGTTTTTATGTGTTTATACTAATTTTATTAATTATTTCTTTTGTGCGTTATGATTAGGTACAATGCTAGCATGTTGGCTAAAAAAAGGAAGAAATTGCATTTCCATTGAGAAAGACCCAGTGCAATGCAAATTTATTCAATAAGGAATTAATGCTCTTCAATTTCTTCCAGATGCAATGCAAGAATTTGGTTTGAAGAAAGGGGATTTTAATGAATCATGTGTGGCATAAAAGGAAAAGGAACCTTAACCACCATTATATGGAACGATTGGAAAAGGACATTTTGGAAGATTTGCAGACATGAAAGATCCATTAGAAGATGACAATGACGGAAATGAAGTAGAAAATGTTGCAGAAGAAGACATTAATGATGTTCTAGAAGATGTTGAACATGGATTAGTTGATATCATGGATTTTCTTTAAGTTATGCTTGAAAATAAAACTCAAATCTGAGAGCTATTAATATTTTTTAATTTTAATGTTTAGACTTTGATATTTTATGAGAAGAATTCTTATTTTTTGCAAAAAACCTGTGATTAATATTAATTTTTGACATAAAATTCATAAAAAAAATGTTATTTTTTAGAGTTTTTTTGCTAATATTTTCCCAAAAAAATCATTTATTTCACAATTTTTTTTTTACAAAAAGTGTGAAAATGTGTAGTTTTTTCATTTTCTTTTTATTGCAAATGTGTATTTTTTGTCATGTGATTAAAAATATTATTTTTTTAGTGACAATTATTTGATATGCATTAAAATATTAACTAATAATACATAAACATATAGAAAATCCTAACTTTAAAATATTGACCCCCTTTTTTTTTAACTATGTGAAAAAATGAAGATTTCATTACAAAAACAAATAAAAAGAACAAGTACATAAATATACTTAAAAATAAACATCTCACGGAAGAAGAAGAAATTAGAAAATTCATAGTGCCAAAAGAAAACCCAAAAAAAAGGTAGGTGATTCTACATCACCACTTTTCAAAATCGACATGAAAATCATGAAATTAAAAAAAAAAAAAATCGTAAGAAAATTTGAAGTGCCAAAATTATGCTCCAAAAAAAAGAGGGTGATTCTACATCACCACTTTTCAAAATCGGGTGTTTTTTTTGGTACCTCAAAAAAATGGGTACTAGGTAATTTTCTCATTTGATCAGTAACTGTGGTTTTGTTCAACAGTTAGATCCAATATATCCCTCCATGCTGCAAAGTTGGAGGAATTATTAATATTTTATTCAATCTTGAAGTAGGATGAAGTCATCATGTCCAAGAGAGTTGATCACCAAGAAGCAAGAAAAGTGTTTCGTAGGCTGAATTTCTTTTTCGTAATCGCTAATGTTCACCTTAGCTTTGATACTCTATTCATTTTTCATATGTTCTATGTTTCAATAATTTCTTAAGGAAATTTCGTTGACCCCAGTAATAGTTAAGAATTTATAAATAGAACAATAAACAAATATGCACAATAGAAGATAGCTAAGCATAATGACACACATATATTTTTGGCCAAATACAAGATAAAAACACCACAAGGGGGAAAACCCAAATAAATTATTATTCTACTTAAATATTCATTCAATGTTTAGATTGGGAGACATAATTGAATGTGTACATCCATGAATTAGTCAAAGTCAAAAACTTTGAATTTCCATTTTAACTAAGTAAAAACCAATCCCATGAGAGAGAGAGAGAGAGTCGAATCTGGTCAATGATCATAGTCTCAAATACAAGGTTGAACTTCAACCTGTGGAAGTTTAGTCATTCTAAGTCATCAGGTCATTGTAATGCCTCAGGCAAACCCTGTAGCAACCCCAATAAAAAATACATGTAATAAATTTACTAAAGGAAAATATAGTACCAAGGTCATGGGACACGTATTCCAATATGAATGTTGGGAAAAAAATTGCAACAGGAATCAGTGGTGATTAATTAATGGCTACGGAAATTGGAAAAGGAATTAGACAAATCATTTGGAAACGGAAAATGGAATTTATTGGCATTTCTTTATGAAAATAATAGAAAATCAGAGAAAAGGAATATAAAATGTTAGAAAATTACATGTGAGTAAAATTTAAGGAAAACTAAAGGAAAATTGAAGAAAATATAGGCCTCAATAATAAAATAGGCTTCTGAGGATCAATTAACAAGCTTTTGTCATTTTAGCTCAGATCTCTCTTATAATCTCTCTTTCTCACTCCTACACACTTAACTCCTACACACTTAGAGAAATCTTGGAGACATATTAGAGAACATTGTACTTGGAGAAAGAAGGAAAAGGAAAGTAGGAAAGCACAAGGGAAAATCAAGATGAAAAAATTCAACTGGATTTATTTACAAGTATCGAGCTGCATGTATGATTTTATTGTTAGTATTGGTATGCATGGTGTATGCATTTGGATATTTGGTTAAGATCTCTCACTCGAGTGGACACTTTCCTATATTGACAGTGGTTTTATCAGCCTTGCAATATACCAAAAAACCATGGTGTTGTTTCTTTTCCCATTTTTTTTTATGATTGGCACTCATCTTTGTTATGGATGTGGGTTGAGTAAATAGTTCCTAAAGAATTGGTTAGACAAACATTGTGGAATCTCTCGAATAACTTTGGTTGAGTTACTAGTCCTGGAATCCTTGGTTGAAAAAATTCTTTGAGCCCTTGGTGGATTGATTTATTAGTCATGGAACCTTTCGTTGTGAAACGAACTACAAAAATAGAAGAAAAGAGATATCAATGCCTTAGAAATAAGCCACTTCGAGGGGGAAACCTCCAATACATTACATTAATAAAAAATTCTTGGATGATCCAAATGACAAACTTGCTTTCTATATATAGGATTCCATGGGGCAAGAATGTAATCTTAGAAGACCTAACAATAATAATGGAAGAGGACAATAATAACAATATGGGGATTACAGGGGTACAACACTAACAATAAGGGGGTTAAACTAACAAAAATAAGGGACTATACTAGTAATATAGGGACCTAGCATGCTCCTCTCCTTCAAAAAAGTATTTTCCTCAATGCTTGAGTAGCTCCAGGTGATTTTGTATAAAGTTTGCATCCTCCCATGAATAATGTTCAGTGGGTAAGTTCTTCCATTTGATGAGATACTCTGAAATTGATCAATTTCGTAGCTGTCGAGTTCTTGTTTCCATGACTGCTTCAAGTTCCAATATGGTTTTTCCTTCTTTATCAAGCTCTGGAAATATTGTTTGAACTAAAATTTTGTCCCCTATAACCTTTTTTAAGCATGAAACATGGAAAACTAGATGCACTTTCGAAGAAGTAGCAAGCTACAATTTATATGCCATAGTACCAACCTTTTGCAACACCTTGTAAGGACCATAGTACATTGGCGATAATTTATTTTCCTTCTTAGCTTTCTTGAGGGACATTTGTTTGTATGGTTGTAGCCGTAAAAATACCTAATCTCCTACATCAAAACTTCTCTCACTGCGATGTTGATCTTCCTGTTGTTTCATTCGATTTTGTGCCAAATTTAGGTTATTCTTTAAGAGTTGGAGAACTTCTTGTTGATGCTCGATGTGATCCTCCACTTCTTGAACCCTAGAATTTTCCCTTAAAGAAGATGTGATGGATGGTGGATGACATCCATAAAGCTCCATAAATGGGGTCATTTTTGCTGCAGTATGGAATGAAGTGTTATACCTCCATTCAGCAAGAGGTAACCACTTGACCCATTGTACTTTCTAATCAGATAGAAAACAAGAAATATATCCTTCCAAAAATTAATTCAAAATCTCTGCTTGACCATTGGATTGAGGATGACAAGATGAGCTATGAGCTAGTTGAGTACCCAAACAAGAAAATAATTCCATCTAAAAATTTCCTGTAAATATGGGATATCTGTCACTTACAATAATCTTCAAGTTTCCATATAGCTTTTGAATTGTTTCCATAAATGTCATATCAACTGTACTCCCTTTAAATGGATGAGATAATACACAAAAGTGTGCATACTTGGTAACTCTATCAACTACCACCATAATGACACTCCTTCCTTCTGACTTAGGTGAACCTGTGATAAAATCCATTGAAATCTCCCCCCAACGTTGACTTGGAAAGGATAAATGTTGTAGAACAACTAGAGTCTTAATTGTCTCAACTTTATTTTGTTGGAAAAACAAAAATTCCATCACAAAATTTTGAATATCAGATTTAAGGGCATCCCCAATGTTAGCACTCAAATCTACCTCAGGCTGAAATGAAGTAAAACTCAAGGCTACATCAAACCACGCTCAGCCTCGTAGCTAGCCCTACGAGGACAGGAGAGGGCTCTCTCCGTCAATCTCGAGAAAATGAGCAATAGGATACGAGATGACTTACAATAAGAACTGATTTTAGGCTAGTAAAGAGATAGGTATGTTTGATTTTTGGTTTTTTGGGTTTTCGCTGGAGAAATGGGAAAACAGATTTTGGGTCCGGGGATAAGGTCAGACCTTTGCAGAGTTCGAGTTGGGGCGAGGTAGGTGAATGTCTTGATGCTTTTGATTGGATATATGGATAGATTAGACCGACGAGGAGCTGAAGAGGGAAAAGAAGAACTTGGATCCTCTCCAAACAGCTGAAAACATATAGAACTAACTGAATTCAAAGGCCAAGCACTGTAAACAATGGATTCAACCTTAATCACTCATTCAATTTAGTTCAGAAGCATATGAAAAGATGGCATACATTAAACATGAAGAAACTTACAGTAAACAAAGAAGAAACACCATCAAGAACAGAACACCACAAGGATCCCAACAAGTGCCGCAAAACCCCTGATCTTTCCTTAGCCAAAATATGAAAAATATGTACAATGATATCAAAAGTCTCCCAAGAGTCCCACCTCTCCAACCTCTGAAAATGATTGAGAAATTACAATATATAGATCACTCTAACCCCTTCCCACACCTCTAGGGGTCGAATTCCCTCTTCAGGGATCAGTTTCAACCAATTCTATTCATGGAACTACAATCTAGGCAGCTAACAACTTGCCTCTAAAAGAGTGGAAACTGATCCATTACATGATTTTTACCCTTTTTGTGAGTGAATCTTCTAGAAGAGATAAAAATAAGCCAAAGTTACATGCCCAACATGAATTTACATCATAAAAACCCAAAAATTCCATCCACAAGCAAAACTGGTCCATACTAGGCGAAAATCTGAGCTGGCAGTTGAAAATTCAGCAAAAATTTAAGTGGGTCGCATTTGAGCCGAGTGGGTCGCACTTTTTCCAGCCTGAATTTGAGGTACTTCCTGGCATCCAAATTGAGCTCATGATAGCTCGTTGGAAAGCCCTAGATGTTGACTATCCAACCCAAGTGGAATTTCTGAATTTGGAGCTCATTTGACCCTCCAAAACTTCTTTCTCCCAGAAGTACTTCCTGCTGGTGCAAAAGGTGGCAGAGTGATTTTCATGGTGTTTTTGGACTTTTTGACCATCCAGATTTTGATGAAATGCTTAGTTGATTTCTGAGGATGCATAACTAACCATGAAAAATCCAAAAATGCAAAAATTTCCTCCAGCAAGTGTCCCAAAAAAAAGTGAGCGCACGAGTGTGCGACCCGCTTAACTGAAAAACCTGTTTTTGAGACCAAAAATTTGAAAATGAAAAAATTTTCTCCGAATTTGCCCAAATTCGGAGAGAAGATCCTCCATCATGTATCTTTCTCAGTCAATGAAGCCTCGGCCAAAATCCAGAGTGGATCATGCCTTTTCCACCATTTTAGTGCTCTCCTGGTGCATGCAGTTCCTGTGGTGAAAACACTGTCTCGGTTGTATGATGTGTTGTTGTCAGTCATGGTGTAGCAATGTGTATGTTCAACCTGTTGAAAATGAGAAATGGTACCTTGGTGTCTTTGTCTCTATCATTATCCTGTGAATGTACCTACACTGATGAATAAGGCGAGACCCCTTCCACGCCATGTGGAGATAGTACTCGCGCTGCTGATGAAGTCAACGAGACCCCTTCCACCCCATGTGGAGATAGTACTCGTCGTGATGCTGCAAACAAAGCTCTGTGGCCTCTCTGATATGCTACCACTACTGGCGCACTGCTATGCTCCATCTCAGTACATCAACCTCAATGATTGAGTCACTGTCCGACTCCTGCTCATACTCTGACTCTGTCCCTGACATGGCTTTGAACAAGATATTTGCAATATGTATATTGATATAGATGCAGTGAAAGCAAAGTTATAATGTATGTTTAACACCCAATAGATATCACCCACTGCCAAAGTATCACAGGAAAATAAAATTTCAATGAAGATGGCTCTGTTTTAGTGGCATGAAAACTATCACTGTTTTGACCATAAGTGAGTTTCACAAATGAGTGCCAACTGCAAAGTATGGGGCAAGCTTTTGGTAATGATGGGCAAAATTTTTCAAAGAAACAAACAAGTATAGGACTGTGTTTATGAACTGGAGAAAAGGGAGAAGACCATGACCATAGTGACACAAATTACTATCACAATGCTAATATAATGATAACAACAACAATGGTGATATTATGGTAATGAGGGCTATAGATTAGTCGACATGAGACTGTGCAAAATATGAAAGAGCATGAACAGCAGCGACAAGATGATAACTGAAAGTGTGAGGATCATCTATACAACGTGCTAGGGTGTGAACATCTCCACCATTTGAAATTTTTCAAATTTTCCACAAAACTGCCCATACAATTTCAAAACCCTTGAGAAATCATTTGCATGGTGAATGTAGGGTTTTCTCCAAGCATGGCTTATTGCCCAACATCAATAATATCATAATCATGCTAAAAATCCATTGAACAATGATTAAAACCTACTTGCAAGTTGTTGGAGTCAACTTGAATCAAAACTGGGCACAAAACACAAATTTCTGGGCTTTGTTGTTTAAGTGGGTCGCTCCCATTCATTTTTACACTGGCTGAAATGCTCAAGTGGGTCGCTCCCCTCAAGTGGGTCGCTCTTCCCTCTTGCCACATAGTGCATTTTTCGGGAAGCTTTTCGAGGCCTTCCCGGTGTCCAAATCGGGCGTGTGATAGCTCGTTGGAAAGCTATTGGAGTCTACTTTCCAAAACAAGTGGAATTATGCAATTTGGATTCCATTTACCCTGTCAAAAATCAAATCTCCCAACACTAGTCAAAATGAGCAGAATGAGGCTGCCTCAAGGCAGAGCGCTGTTGCAATCAACTTTTGAAGGTCTTCCTCAACTCCAAATTGAGCTCATGATAGCTCAGTGGAAAGGTATTTCTCTCTAGTTATCATTTGACTCATCAAGAAAGTTAGTTGGCCAAACATGCTAGGAGAAAACTTGATTTTCCCAAGGTCACTTCAGAGGTGCATTTAATTCTCCTGAGGCAACGATATTTTTGACATTTCTATAAAACCATGATACCTGTGTAAAAAGTGAAGGAGGGTTTTCCTCCTAGGCATGTTGTGAACAAAAACCTCTCTCAGTTTCCCAAATTTCATCTTTGATTGCTCTGAAACATCTTTTGAGTAACACTTACCCCGATGTGTGAAACAAGGAATTTTGTCGAAATGAAGCGAAATGAAGGGGATAAGGGGCTTCTAAATTCTTGGGGAAATTTTGGGAAGTATGGACGGATGTTAGGAAGTAGGGGAAAGTGGAATCATAGAGATTGAGTGAGGGGAAGGGGTCCAAAAGGGAAAAACACAGGCCTAGCCTAGAAAATTGCCAAGTTGTGGCAAGAAACTAGGGTTTGTGGAAAAATGAGGAATTTGGGGGATCTCAGTGATGGGAAGTGTTTAATAAGGTATATTAAGGATAGGGGAAGGTGTTTGAACATCAGGATACAAGTTTTTCCGATGATTTGACCGTCCAAGAGAAATTACCTCCAAAACCCGAGGAGAGGGAAATGGACCTTACCTAGGCACAACTGACGCATGAACGAGGTGTAAAATGACCCAACAGAACTTGACATGATGATGAAAACCCTCTAAATGATGGTACACTCAGCTGAATGGTGACATGGACTGACATTTGGACAAATTTGAAAAGAGTGAAAACCAACCCTAGACCTAATGCCTAGTGATCAAATTTTGCTTGAAGACTGAGTGAAATGAAAAAATTTGACCTTGACACTTTAAAATGACTTTGAAAGAGCATGTTTGATCACTGGAGGAAGGCTGCAAAGACTGAATCTAACATTGGCTCCAATGGGGATGGTAGCTCCAGCTCCGTGGAGGTGCCAAGAACCGTAGAACTTTGGGAGAGCAGACCAGTGCCTTCATCCATTGGGCGATGGAATCATTATTTGAACAGATAACGCAAAACCTTTGACACATTTATTGAATGAAAACTTGACTGAAAAGTGATTGAAACTTGACTGAAACTTGACTCAAACCAACTCGATGGAAAACTGAAATAACTTGAAATAACTGACTCAACAGACCAAACACAAATGACTCATGACTGACTTAAAACAAGAATTTACAAAGCTTCTTGAAAAAAGGGCAGCAATCCATCAAGATTTGAAATCATGATGACAACCACCTGCATACTAATGAAATATGTACAATCATGTATAATTGGCTTTCCAATGTAACCAATCCAGCAGATGGCTACACCTCAAATTTCTGCTCTTACTCTCTTCAAGTAGGCAGAATGCTAAACCTGTAGGCAACCCAACACAATCACTGAAACCAAAGCTCATGAAAATAAACCAGGCAACATTTATCCTTTCTAATGCTTGCAAAAGAATGCTGAAGGGATCTTGAAAATCCTGAAGCACTGGTTTATCTAGAGATCCAGCTGCAAAAATACTAGTATTCACCTCACTTTGATCTGAAAGGACAATTGATTTCTGAGGGATAGAGATGCACAAATCTGCCATCTGAGTGTTAGCTGTAGGTTCCTTGACCATGAGTAATTCTGGCATATACTCTTCAATTTCATGATCTAGGTCATTCTTAAACAAAAAACAATCTTCAAGGTTATTAAACATGACAACCTTATCATCTTTGTGAAGGAAAAAATTATCTGTTTGCTGATCTACACAACTGATTACAAGACAATCATCTTTTTCAACAGAGGAAGAAATTTCACCAACACTTTCCTGATTATGTATGCACTGCAAATCTGTTGTAGTTTTGGCTGAAACAAGACCTTTCAAAAGCTGATCTATCTCATCTTCAGACAAAGGAGACAATGCTTTTTGTTTTCTTCTGCTTAAACAGTGGTTATCTTCATATGATAGGGCTTTCAAACTATCGTTCATTACTGAGCTATTGAAAGGATATTTATCACTTACTTGCACAAAGATCTCATTCTGATTTTCATGAACTGACTGGATTGCTTCTTCATGAAGACTGTGTTCTAATGATGAGCTGATAGTATGACTGAGAACATTTGGATCCATTACTGTGTCTTCTGCATCCCAGATGATTTCAACAGCAGAGTTCTCCTTGATGGGCTTCAACACAAGATATGCTTGGTCATCATGATCTGAATCTGAATCTGAAGTATTTGTCTGGACATTATCACGATCTGCAATTAGAACTGGACTTACTTGCATGCTGCTGTCTTCTGTGGGCAGATCTGAAATGACATTCTCCCTTTCATCATTTTCAGCCATATGGTCATCAACCTGCTGCAAAGTCTCCTGAGCACCTTGATAGGTATCCTTTAGGTTCTCTTCATGTTGCTGAAATGGATTCTCATATAGAGCCTCCATGATTTCATCATTCATGAAATTATCATCTTCATAATATTTCTCAAAGCTTTCAATAAAAGAATAGGCATGTTTGCAACAGTCATGAACTAAATTTAACGATGGATAAGATACTTGATATCTTTCAATGAACAGGGCATGAAAATCCTTTAAACAATAAATACAGGCCAGCGGAAAATTTTCATACCAAGATTGGGCTTCACCTTCCAGAGTGGCCAGGAATATCTTCATCAAGCAATCTTCAGGAAAATCCACCTTCAACTTGCGAATATGCATGTGAAATCTGACTAAATGTAAAGCAGCATCTTTCTTACCATCATTGTTAAACGTAGGCAGATTCCTGGACCAATCTACCTTGGGCATCTTATTCGGAAAACCTGGAATGTGATCTCGGCTCATGGGAGCATATCTTCTCGTGATTCGGTCCATCTTGAAAATCTCACAGCTACTGATCTCCCTGTAGTGAAGTCACCATGAAGCATTGATTGTCTGGATCTTTCAGTGAATGAAGTCACCAGGTGAATGATTTCAGCCTTGCGATGTCTGACCGTTGTTCACCATCAACGATCAGATCTGAACTTGATACATGTACTGGGGAAATTTACAAGTTAAATACTACGATTACAAGTTATACCGGAGATCGACTGAAGCAGCGTTTATCTACTTCGTTGATGCATAGAAACAGCGTTTCGAAGGCTACCTGGCGTGACTTCAGACTCCGTCTATAACAAGCAAACATTTTTAGTTTCTCCCCAGTATGGTCGCCACTATGTTAGCACTCAAATCTACCTTAGGCTGAAATGAAGTAAAACTCAAGGCTACATCAAACCACGCTCAGCCTTGTAGCTAGCCCTACGAGGACAGGAGAGGGCTCTCTCCGTCAATCTTGAGAAAATAAGCAATAGGATGCGAGATGACTTACAATAAGAACTGATTTTAGGCTAGTAAAGAGATAAGTATGTTTGATTTTTGGTTTTTTGGTTTTTCGCTGGAGTAATGGGAAAACAAATTTTGGGTCCGGGGATAAGGTCAGACCTTTGCAGAGTTCAAGCTGGGGCGAGGTAGGTGATGATCTTGATGCTTTAAATTGGATATATGGATAGATTAGACCGACGAGGAGCTGAAGAGGGAAAAGAAGAACTTGGATCCTCTCCAAACAACTGAAAACATATAGAACTAACTGAATTCAAAGGCCAAGCACTGTAAACAATGGATTCAACCTTATTCACTCATTCAATTTAGTTCAGAAGCATAATGAAGGGATGGCATACATTAAACATGAAGAAACTTATAGTAAACAAAGAAGAAACACCATCAAGAACAGAACACCACAAGGATCCCAACAAGTGCCGCAAAACCCCTGATCTTTCCTTAGCCAAAATATGAAAAGTATGTACAATGATATCAAAAGTATCCCAAGAGTCCAACCTCTCCAACCTTTGAAAATGATTGAGAAATTACAATATATAGAGCATCCTAACGCCTTCCCCACCTCTAGGGGTCGAATTCCCTCTTCAGGGATCAGTTTCAACCAATTCTATTCATGGAACTACAATCTAGGCAGCTAACAACTTGCCTCTAAAAGAGTGGAAACTGATTCATTACATGATTTTTACCTTTTTGTGAGTGAATCTTCTAGAAGAGATAAAAATAAGCCAAAGTTACATGCCAAACATGAATTTACATCACAAAAGCCCAAAAATTCCATCCAAAAGCAAAACTGGTCCATACTAGGCGAAAAACTGAGCTGGCAGCTGAAAATTCAGGAAAAATTTAAGTGGGTCGCTCTTGAGCCGAGTGGGTCGCGCGTTTTCCAGCCTGAATTTGAGGTACTTCTCGGCATTCAAATTGAGCTCATGATAGCTCGTTGGAAAGCCCTGGATGTTGACTATCCAACCCAAGTGGAATTTCTAAATTTGGAGCTCATTTGACCCTCCAAAACTTCTTTCTCCCAGAAGTACTTCCTGCTGGGGAAAAAGGTGGCAGCAAGGTGGTTTTCATGGTGTTTTTGAGCTCTTTGACCATCCAGATTTTGATGAAATGCTTAGTTGATTTCTGAGGATGCATAACTAACCATGAAAAATCCAAAAATGCAAAAATTTCCTCCAGCAAGTGTCCCAAAAAAAAGTGAGCGCATGAGTGCACGACCCGCTTAACTGAAAAACCTGTTTTTGAGGCCAAAAATTTGAAAATGACAAAATTTTCTCCGAATTTGCCCAAATTCGGAGCGAATATCCTCCATCATGTATCTTTCTCATTCAATGAAGCCTCGTCCAAAATCCAGAGTGGATCAGGCCTTTTCCGCCATTTTAGTGCTCTCCTGGTGCATGCAGTTCCTGTGATGAAAACACTGTCTCGGTTGTATGATGTGTTGTTGTCAGTCATGATGTAGCAATGTGTATGTTCAACCTGTTGAAAATGAGAAATGGGACCTTGGTGTCTTTGTCTCCATCATGATCCTGTGAATGTACCTACACTGATGAAGAAGGCGGGACCCCTTCCACGCCATGTGGAGATAGTACTCGCGTTGCTGATGAAGTCAACAAGACCCCTTCCACCCCATGTGGAGATAGTACTCGTCGTGACGCTGAAAACAAAGCTCTGTGGCCTCTCTGATATGCTACCACTACTGGCGCACTGCTATGCTCCATCTCAGTACATCAACCTCAACGATTGAGTCACTGTCCGACTCCTGCTCATACTCTGACTCTGTCCCTGACATGGCTTTGAACAAGATATTTGCAATATGTATATTGATATAGATGCAGTGAAAGAAAAGTTATAATGTATGTTCAACACCCAATAGATATCACCCACTGCCAAAGTATCATAGTAAAATAAAATTTCAATGAAGATGGCTCTGTTTTAGTGGCATGAAAACTATCACTGTTTTGACCATAAGTGAGTTTCACAAATGAGTGCCAACTGCAAAGTATGGGGCAAGCTTTTGGTAATGATGGGCAAAATTTGTCAAAGAAGCAAACAAGTATAGGACTGTGTTTATGAACTAGAGAAAAGGGAGAACACGACAATAACCCTAGTGACACAAATTACTATCATAGTGGTAATAGAATGATAACAATAGCAATGGTGATATTATGGTAATGAGGGCTATAGACTAGTCGACATAATACTATGCAAAAATATGAAAGGGTATGAACAACAGTGATAAGATGATAACTGAGGGCGTGAGGATCATCTATACAACGTGCTAGGGTGTGAACATATCCACCATTCGAAGGTTTTCAAATTTTTCATAAAACTTCCCATGCAATCTCAAAACCCTTATAGAATTAACTTGCATGTGAATGTAGGGTTTATACATTCTTCTCTGAACATGGCCTCTTTCCCAACATCAAAAACATCACAACATTGTTAAAAATCTACTGAGCAATGATAAAAACTTGTTTGCAAGTTGTTGGAGATGATTTGAATCAAAACTAGGCGCAAAACACAATTTTCTGGGCTTTTTTGTTTAAGTGGGTCGCACCCCTCAAGTGGGTCGCTCCCGTTCAATTTTACACAGGCTGAAATGCTCAAGTGGGTCGCGCTTCCCTCTTGCCACATAGTGCATTTTTCGGGAAGATTTTCGAGGCCTTCCCGGTGTCCAAATTAAGCGTGTGATAGCTCGTTGGAAAGCTATTGGAGTCTACTTTCCAACACAAGTGGAATTATGCAATTTGGATTTGATTTACTCTGTTAAAAATCAAATATCCCAAAACTAGTCAAAATGAGCAGAATGAGGCTGCCTCAAGGCAGAGCGCTGTTGCAGTCAACTTTTGAAGATCTTCCTCAACTCCAAATTGAGCTCATGATAGCTCATTGGAAAGTTAGTTCTGTCTAGTTATCATTTGACTCATCATGCAAGTCTTTTGGCCAACCATGCTAGGAGAAATCTTGATTTTCCCAAGGTCACTTCAGAGGTGCATTCAATTCTCCTGAGGCAACGGTATTTTTGACATTTCTCTAAAACCATGATACCTGTGTAAAACGTGAAGGAGGTTTTTCTTCCTTGGCATGTTTTGGACAAAAGCCTCTCTCATTTTTCCCAAATGCATCTTTTATTGCTCTGAAACATCTTTTGAGTAACACTTATCCCGATGTGTGAAACAAGGGATTTGGTCGAAATGAAGCGAAATGAAGGGGATAAAGGGCTTCTAAATTCTTGGGGAAATTTTGGGAAGTAGGGAGGGATGTTAGGAAGTAGGGGAAAGTGGAATCACAGAGATTGAGTGAGGGGAAGGGGTCCAAAAGGGCGAAACACGGGCCTAAGCCTAGAAAATTGCCAAGTTGTGAGAAACTGGGGTTTGTGCAAAAATGAAGGAATTTTGGGGATCTCGGTGATGGGAAGTGGCCCAATAAGGTATATTAAGGATAGGGGAAGGTGTGTGAACATCGGGATACAATCCTTTCCCATGATTTGACCTTGGCTTGAGAAATTGCCTCAAGGTCAACCTAGGAGAGGAAATGAACCTTACCAGAGCTGCTTTGGCTTATGAGCAGGGTGTAAATGTTGGAACTTGACTTGTGATGATGAAAACCCTCTGAATGATGGTACACTCGAGTGAATGGTGACATGGACTGAGCTGGACAAATTTGAAAAAGTGAAGACCAACCCTAGACCTAATGCCTAGTAGAATCCCAAATTTTGCTTGAAGACTCTTTGAAATGACAAATTTTGTGTAGTATGCACAAAATCACTTTGAAAGAGCATTTCTGATCTATCTGGAGAAATTTCAAAGCACTCTGTGATAACCAACTTAGAAAAAAACGCACGTGTGAGTAGAAATAGGGAAGAGAATCATCTTCTCTCTCCTTTTAATTTCCTCTCTCTCCTTTTATTTGAATTGTATTCTTCTTCTTTTTTGGAACATAAATCAATGTGAAAATGGATGGATAAATAACTCCTCAAGTGGTTGATTTGACTTCTATATACACATGTCTAGGAGGGTCGAATAGATATCTCTTAGGCCGACTTGTCCAAGGAGGTCTGACTTGGTCTTGTGGATGAAATTTTGATTCTTTGACTCAAAATATAAATAATTTTCCTTTTCTTACAAGAAGTTCAAATGGGATTTGACTCAATTAAATTTTTCTTGACTCATAATAAATTCTCTTTTGAATCAGTTGACCCTATAAACGTGAATAACATGCCTTGACTAAAATAAAAATAATAATAATGAATATAATCAATTTATATAATAAATACATCAATGGTATGTTTGAATTAGATTATGAAGAATAACACTAGTTACACTTCCAACACTCCCTCTTAACTAAGGAGGTATTCATAATGAATCAATAGGACAATATCAGGTTGAAATATTCATATAAGAAAGGATCCAAATTGATAAGCATCATTGATGATTTGCATCATCATAACCAACATTGTCAAAATAAAAATTCCTTGACTAACAAGTTCTATATCTCCACTAGATCATAGCACAATGTTTGAAGACATAAATATGGACACCACTAGCTCTTTAGGCACATATCCCATCTAGATGTTCACCAGGTATGTCCTCATAGGATAATTTCCATACCAGAAAATATCGGTCTTCAGGACTATTCTTATCTTGTATTGAATGTACAGAGTATAAATCCTCAAATAATATTAATCCCATATGCTTCTCCAATCCACTATTCTCCTTAATATTTCATTTAATAAGGCGTATGGTTGTTAGTATTGGCCTAGTACATGGCATATGGATAATACATTGTCTACCCCCACTCTCTCTCAACGAAGGAGGAGAAACTCACTCCCTCTTAAATAGGGAGAAATAACCAAAAACCTAAGCTTGTATAAAAAATACTCATCAATTCATAAAATACATGTTCTTCCATGGAGATATGTTGTAGCTAATCAAATCCTATATACATCACATCATAATGATCTTCAACCTTCCTGGTTTTCAGACAATATTAATATCAAATTCAATATGTAGCCAAACATCTTCTAAACTAATTATTACAACCGTCACATCTTATTCCACAAAAAAATTCTTCACGCTCTTGCAAGAAATCATATGAGTTCCTAAACCCAATCAATGTGTCCCTAAATTGAATCAATCAATTCTCAATACAATAATAACATAATTCTTCAAATTCATGCTAAAGGGTATTTCCCTATGATTTTCATCTCTTCTTTTGATCACAAGATTTTATGGGTTTTCTTCCAAAATTTAGGTAATCAAGATCGTACAACTCCCTCTTTCTAAGCGAGGTAAGTGAACTTCTTAATTTCATGTTTCCATATAAAACTATTTTCTCCTTCTTCAATTATGCCTATTAAGATTCATAGAAGTCTTCATGCTTTTTTACGTTTTTCCAATTCTTCCATTTTTTAGTCAAGTTTAGATGGTTCTTTTCTTGACCTGCAAACTACATTAGAAGACTATGAAAGAAAAAAAGGAAAAGCACAAAGACAATAGCATTATTAGTAATCAAGGAAATGTAGAGTACTTATCTTTTGAGGAAATTCATCTGCCTCTTAATCTTGGACCTATTCACCAACCTTGTTCTCACATTAGCATGCTATCATTATTCAAGGCCCTTAGATCTACCTCTTACAATGGAAAAAAATAGATAGGGTTTATTTCCTAGGTCTCTTCTTAATCAAACTATGTTAGGGTTTACAAACCCTAGATGCTAAAGTCTTCAATACCTTCCATTCAAAAATTGAAAATTATATAAACAAACTAGAGAGATAGTTGCAAAACCCTAGTGATATTATTAATATATCTAGACGATAAAAATGAAATACTTTGCATGCTAACATATAAAAAATATTAATATATCTAGACAGGCTCTTAGCACATCTTTATCTTTAAAGAGAGTATAGGATTGCTAGCTTATTAATGACCTAAAAGACTTAAAAATATATGTGGCATAGGTCATTAGTTTCAAAAATTGTACGTACCTATTTTAACATTACATGTTCATCCTTGCAGAGATCTAATCCTTTGACTTTTCTTCAATTTATCATGTACCAACTAACTCCAACAAAGATGCCTAAAACCTTTAGCCTTGATTTGTTTGGTTTATTTCAAACTTCATATATAGGTCGACTTAATTGATATGATTATTCATTCTTCTATGTATGGTATGGCTTCCTCATACATTTTTATCTCAAAGATTATATTTTGTTAATTCTTTCATGTAAATCACAAGGTTACAACGTTTATAGAATTGGTCCTTTCTACTAAAAAAAAATTCTACAAGTTCCAAAACTTCATTGCGGTTGAATCCACAGAGATATTTATGTTATTAAAATTGGATCAAGATTATGGACTTAGGTTGTTATTTTCTTGCATAAGACTAGTAACCTAAGTTCCATATTTTTATCTAAGTGCCACATTCACTGAGATAGAATGTCGTGTTCTATAGAGATGGTGGTATGCATTCATTACACATATATGATAATCTTATTGTAGCTCGTATAACATAAAGATGATGATCTTTTTGAAGCTCGTTTACACAAAAGTGTAGTATTATAGAAGGCTCATATAACATAGATGTAATATCACATAAACATAATCCATAGGAAACTCACATTTCATAGAAAGAGAAGATGCATCAAAAGTATAATGCCACAAAAATAATTAGATCCTCAAAAGTACTTCACATGTAAATGAAGTTTGTATGCCACATAGATTATTGTGAACTATAGTGTTATGGAAGAGATAAGATGTCATATACAATAAGTGTTGTAGTTTGGATGTCATCATCGATGCTTGTTCTTGTAGATCACACTATAACATATTTGCCTCCTAATAACTTACATCATTAGAGATAATGTTTCTCTCATGGCTTACAACACATAATGGTATTCCTTGTATGGTTTCTATACTTTTAAAATTTTCCATATTGTCCTTGTCATGCTTGTGGCTTGCCTCAGATATGTATATTCAATGAATTGTTAAATGCCTTAGAAGTATGTAATGAATTGTTTTAGATATTTGCACATTTATAATAGAAATATATGTCTTAATTTTCTCGCATTCCATAGAAGAAGGTGCCTTATCTTGCTAGCATGTTTCTTTAGATTTCCATAACTGAATTGTCTTTATTGAATCATTGATTAAAATAAGGTCCATAGTAATGTCACAGGTTCTAAAGGAATTTTATTTTGCTTCTAATTTTTACAATAGACGTCTTGAAATTCTATTTTTTTCCTAGGGCCCGACCTATTAATTATTCTCAAACCATAGAAAAAATAAACTTGATACCATCAAATTTGAGATGAATTTCGTATGACAGCAGTCCTTGTGTAGCAACCTCAATTTCAAACTTTCCACAGAGTAATAGAACTTGGAGAAACCATTTATTATGGACCTTATCGTTCTTTAGATAATAATCTTCAACATTCTATTCAAATGAATGTCATATGGTTGTATAGGAGAATACTTGTTAAAGAAGTTGTTATACAAATGCCTTCAAGAATGTTGACGAGTGTTGATGACCTTCTTTCTTTGATTTGATAAAGAGAGATATGATTGTTGCAAGGATGTATTCAAATATCACTGTTGAAAGTGTGTCTTGAAAGGGAGATAACTATTCTAATATGCCAACAATATGTGATGTTCAAACCATTTTCCTTTCACCTTAGCTCATAAACCATGTTGAGAAACCATGATGCTAGTAGATAATAATTGATTTCTCTTACTTGATAATTAATTGTGAATGTTTGTTGGTTTCTTATTAAATTTATATTCTCTTCATCAAGAAATTACCAAAACATAAATACCACAAAGAGACAAAGAAGAAGGGGGAAAACCCAAAAAATAATCTTCTTATAGAATCAAATCAAAGTGATATATCCAAGACTCAAGACCAAGAATTATACAAAGACCCAAGTCAACCCTCCTCTATATATCATCCAACCAAGTCAAATTAAAAAAAAGTGACATTGGTCAAATATTTGAAATATGGTCAACTCCTTAAATTTAGGCCCCCTATATTTTTGGCCTCTGAAATTTTGAGCATGTAGTACCTCAGAAAAATTCGCAAGTGTAAGAAAAACTATGGTAGAAAATTTGTCTCCTCTCTCTCCTTTGACTTTGGATTTCTTCTTCTTCTTGTTTGGCACAAAAATTGATGTAATGATGGATGGATGAATAACTCCTCATGTATTCAAGTTGTCTTTTATATATACATGTCTAGTAGGGTGAAATATATGCCTCTTATGCCAACATGTCCAAGGAGGGATGACTTGGTCTTGTGGATGACATTTTGACTCTTTGAATAAAAATAAAAACATTTTTCCTTTTCTTATAAGAAGTCCAAATGGGACTTGACTATATTAAATTTCTTTTGACTCATAATAAATTCCCTTCTAAATCAATTAAACCCATAAGCATGAAGAACATGATTTGAATAAAATAAAAATAATAATAATGAATATAATAATTTGGTACATTTTTATTACATTATGAAGACCGACACTAGTTACATTTCCAACATTTTCTAAGATGTAGACTGATTATATATGGAATCCTCATCCCAATTCCACCTGGATCAAATATAAATTAATGACATTGTTAGGATTGGGCACATAAATATTTTACACATATACATGAAATACATTGTGAAATTTTATGCTTGCAATTAATGTAAGCACATATGCAATAATTCCTATTCTATCTAAGATTTCAAAACATCTAGAATATTAGTATGATAGCTTACTATAACTCCTTAACTTTAAATGTTTTTTCTTTGGATTAATCTTTAGGAATATCCTCTCCCCTACTTTGAGTTCCATTGGTATTATTCCTTTATTTTCATAACTCTTTTTCCTATCTCATGTTTCCTTCAACTTCAACTTCACCTTGGCTACATTTTATTTCATTTTCTTAAGTGACTTTGACATAAATACCACTCTATTAGTCAGGTTATCCCAAGTTACTAAGGTGTTTCATTTTATACCATATGAAGCTTCAAATGGACTCATATTCAATGAACAACATATCCTTTATTGTATGCAAATTTGACTAAATATAAATAGTTATGCCATTTTATGGTTTTTCCATCACATACATCTTCAATACGTTTTCATATATTTGATTAAATCTCTCTATTTTCCAATTATTTTGTTGGTGGTATGATATAATAAAATTTAAAGTGGTGCCAAATCCCTTAGATACTCCCTTCCAAAGTTTCTATGTAAACTTAGAGTCTCCATTTAAAACATTTTCCTTGGGTATTCTGTGCAATATGCTAAATTCCTCATGTAATTTTGTGTTATATTTGTTGCCTTATGGGTTTATTTAATTGGGATAATCATTTTGATTGGATTGTTAAATTATTTTCCATCTATATCAATGGTTTTTAAGTAGAAAAAATTGGAGGAATCAACTTGCATGGCCATTTTAATGGCAGGCCCCATTTTGGAGAATTGGGATTTGAAACCTTCTAGAGCCATTTTGAGGAATTAAATTACTTTTTATGGTCAAAATACTTTCTCTTGTGCCAAAACCTTTGATGTTTTTCTACACATAGGGACCTTTCCAATGGTTCAAGAAGCACATAAAATGCATTTTATATTCAAATGTTACACCTCCTTCAAGTTGACGTATTCTGTTGATCGCCATGGTATAAGAGGATGCCATGTCAACCCTTGTTAATCATACATATAGGGTCAGCCATGTGTGTATTTTCATAGATAATCTAGAATTTATTTAATTATAACTCTAGATGAGGGTTGAGGGATTCAAATCTTACCCTAAGTTGGATATTAGGCTATTTTAAATAAAATTCCACTATGAGGAGTAAGGGTTCCTTTCTACGTTATTATATCATGTTCCATAGCTGAGTAGATAAACCGAGAGTTAGAGGATATAGAGTATAATATAGGGGAATAATTTTTTATAGAAACCTCATATGACATAGGTCTCAAGTAGCTCCACAAATAGTACCTCTTCCTTTGTACCTGCATATATTCATACCATAGAAAAGAGAACAGAGAAGGCTCGTCTTTTAGCTGGGTTTTTTCTCATAGAGGTTTTCCAGGGAAAAAATCGTGTATATTATGGATAGTGTGTTTGTTTATTGTTTTTCTCTATTTCTCACATTTCAAGTGTTTCATTTATTTAAGTAGAAAAATTATAAAAGAATTTAAAATTTGAAGGAAAATTTAATCTACATAGTATAAATTTCAATTTTTTTATTATATTTTTTGTGATAGACTATTCTAGTGGAATATCCATGAAAATTTTATACATATAAAATGTAGTGGCTAACTTTTATCAACCTATACACCACTACCATGATAATGGAATCATGCTTCCTTACTATTTTGGGTAACTTAGATTTGAAATCAATAGTCACCATTTCTGATTCCACTCTGGAAATGGAAATGTTCGTAGCAAAACTATTGGATTTATATGATTAGTTTTTTCTCTTTAACATACATACATCTAGTTATATATTCAACAATATCCTTTTTCATTTGTGGCCAAAATTATTAATTCCTTACCATCTCATTTTCCTTTTAGATTCCAAATACTCCAACACATAACATTATGCATCTCATTCAATATAGGTTTCCATATTTGAGAGGAATTAGGAACATAAACATTATTCCTATGCATAATAATTCCACCATATTTCATTTCATATTTTTCATATTTTTTGTTGTAAATTTCCTATTGTAATCCTCATTTTACATAAATTTAGTTTTCATGTAAGATAATAGTTCAATCATTTTTCTTCTAAAATTTGATTTACACATGTTAATTGTTATATCATGCATTACATACATTCTTTTGTTTGGTGCATCAATAACCTTGTATATTTTCCTTTAATACACTTGATATCAAAATGAAGTTCACAAAGAAATTTCAACCACCTTGTTTCTTGGCATAAATAATTTTTTGTTCAAATACATATTTTAAACCAGTATGATATGATTTCAACTCAAATTTCTGGCCCATCAAATAGTGTCTCCAAATTTTTAATTCATGCACTATAACATCTAGCTATAAATCACGTTTCAAATAATTATTTTCATTCTCCTTGAGTATTATAAAATTATAACAAATTACATACCCATTCTATGTGACAATTACACCAATTCCCTTGCCACAAGCACTAGTGCATACTACAAAATTTCATTTAGATCAACTATTTTGATAGTTTTTTCACTAGTGAGCAATTCAATTAATAGATAGAAATATTTCTTACACTTTGGTATCCATTTGATTTTAATACATTTATTTTGTAAGGAAATGATTAAATCTATAATATTGGAAAATACTTTTTTAAATCTTCTATAACATCCAACAAGTCTAATGAATGACCTCACATCTTAAATATCTTAGGTGTAGAGAATCCCATTATTGCTTCACTTTTCTCTAGATCCATTAATATTCCTTCCTTAACAATTTCTTGCTTTTAATAATGATTTTTCTTCTAGTATAAGGGACACTTGCTCAACTTTATGTAGAGTTAGTGTTATATTATCATTTTTAGTACTAACCTTAAGTTTTCTTCATATTATTATTTTGAGTTTCACTACATGAGAATATCACCAAGAAAAATAATGACAAACACATCTAAATATTGTTTAAAAAATCAGTCATTTGGCACATAGAAGTAGCAAGCACAATTGGAAAACCTAGTGACACCATTACAAACTCAAAGTATCCATATTTGGTTCTAAAATATGTTTTTTGACATATCATTTTTTATTCTTAATTGATGGTAGCTAGACCTCAAGTTTGTAATGTAAAATATTTAATTAGGCAATAAAATAAGTCATTAATTCATGTTAGAGGTTATTTGATCCTCGCATTGACTTTTCTCAACAATTTAAAATAAATACATGACTTGAATGTTTCATATTTCTTCTTTACAAAGAGTACTCATGTTTCCCAGTGAGAGACATTTAGGTATAAATACCCCTTATTTAACAACTCTTTTAATTGCATTTACGACTCCAATTTTGTTGTACTCATTCTATGGGTAATATTAGATATTGGGGAATATCTAGGCATAAAATCCATAAAAATATCCATCTCTCTTTTCTATGGCAGTCCTTATACTTCTACAAACTCATATGAAAATTCTTCAAATACTAGAAAATTGTTAAGTCCATAACAATTGGAAATTTCCTTTTCTTATATCATCCACATGTGCTATATATGATTGAAAACATTTTCTAAAGCGTTTATTCAATTGAAAAATTGCAATTTCCCTTGTAGAAATAGGTCTTAGAATAACTTTCATTGTCCTTTGATTTATTTCATTAAATAAATTAATAGTATTCCATGACAATCCAAAACAACATGATGTGCATCTAACAAATCCATTCAAATTTGAACATCATAAGATCCAAGTGTAATCTATTCAAATTTGCAAAAATATAGATCCCATACATAATCCTTTACTATATCACTAATTTTCCTTTTTGTTCTAATAGTCAACTTAAATAACATGCTTTATTATTTTTATTTCTTTTCAAATGAAATATTTCAGTGAAATTAGGAGCAATATAACTATGAATTTCTCTCGAATCAATTAACATGCAATAGGTTGCTTGGAAATTTTACTTTCAACCTAAACCATATTTTATTGATCATGTGCTTGATGATTATCCATAGATAAATGAATTTAAGGAAGATTTCTCACCACATAATCCATGACATATTGAAAGTTATCATGGTCCCCATTATATATTCAAGTTATTGGAAAAAATTATACATATGTTCTCCTTCACATATCTAAATTTTAATTTTCTTCATTTATCGTTTCCCCAAAGACATCCATCTTTGGTCTAGTATTGAAAAGTGCTAGAACTACCTCTAAAGAATGGATGTTTGAAACCATTTTTCCTTTGATCTTGATTTTTCTCCTTCTTATCCTCCCAAGCCATTTGAAAATATACTTTTCTTTGTTTTGATCATTCAAGCATTCAAAATTATTTATTCAAGAGCCTTAGGTTCATAAATTGAATTCCATCCTTGTAGAATGAAGGTAAAAAACTTAGGGAACATAAAATTGTGTGTAATAATTTTCGGTGAAAATCACATAAAGAAATTTTTGTCGATGCGTTTCAAACTAGCCAGTGTGGTTCATCATCAGGACAAGATGAGAAATCTGATTAGGAGACCCATTTAAGTAGATCAAGACAGCTACAACTAGCCGTTGGAAAAAAACGGCTAGTTTGACTAGAATAGGAAAAAATGTTTTATTTTTAATTTTTAATTCTATTATTGAAAATTTAATTATATTTTTATTATAAATTCTATTAAAATCAAATAAATAAATAGGTAATAATAATAAAAATACTCAATTAATCAATAATTTTAGATTACTAAAGAGGAAAGTTTGACGAAAATTTAATTTAAAAATAAAAAAATAAAATAATAATAATAATAATAATAATAAAAATAAATAATAATAAATAAATAAAAATAAAAATAAAAAATAAATAAAAGATAATTTTTTTTTTTTATAAATAAATAAATAAATAAATAAATATATATATATATATATATATATATATATATTAAAAACAAAATAAAAATACTAATCAACACCAAATTAATAAAATAAAAGGAGCCCAACAGGAGAGAGGAATCAAGATCGAGAGAAGAAAGAACGACCCAAGGGAGCCAAAAAAAAAAAAAAAAACTAAGAGTGAAGGGCAGGAATCCAGGATATGCTAACATTCCACCCATCATCCCTATTAAGGTTAACCGACCTCTTTTCTATTTCCAAGGCTTCCCTAAACTTTCGGTGGTTGAAGTGGTCAACTGTTGCAATAACCTTAGTATCTTCAATACAAATATGGTGATTTGTTTTTTCAGCATGTTCTGCCAAGGCAGAGGACCGAGATCTACCATGTCTAAGGTCAGTGACATGTTCATGAATTCTTTGGTTAATTGATCGACCAATTTCACCAATGTAAGGAGTCCCACAGGAACACGGAATCAAATAAACACCCTTACCATCCATCAGGCAAATCAGGTCTTTAACTGATCTAAGGGAACTACGGATAGTGCGGAGAGGCTTAAAAGTTGAAGAGACATTATGTTTCTTCAAGATCCTTGCAATTTTATCAGTAGTACCTTGGATAAATGGAAGGTGAATTCTAGATAACCGATCGCAAGGATCTTTGTTAACCTTAGGACCTTTCTCAGCTTTTTGAAAAGCTCTAAGACATTGAGCCCTACTATAACCATTCTTACAGAAGACACTAAGGAGATGCGATTTTTCACCTTCAAAGTGGTTCGCATCTGAGATTCTAAAGGCTCTGGTGACTAGGGTACTGAGAACCCCAAGCTGTTGCTTTGGCGATAAAATCTAGTAGCACTATTGGCTCCCTTAGTAAAAAGCTTATTGAAAGTAATCCCCTCACCCCGAGGATTTATGGTCTTCCTAAGATTCATAAGGAAGGATTTCCCCTTTGCCCCATTGTTAACACCATAGGTGGTCCGACTTATCTTCGCGCTAAATTTTTAGCTAGTAAGTTGAAGCCCCTTGTAGGTCACACCGACTCCTTTGTCAAAGATTCTTCCTCCTTCATTAATGAATTGAAAGACATTAAGTTGGATCCAAATGATAGGTTTGTGAGTTTTGATGTTGTATCATTATATACTTGAATTCCCATTAAGGAAGCCATTGATGTCATCTCTCATATCATGGATCCTGACACTGCTCATCTCATGGAGATTTGTCTTACCTCGACCTTCTTTAGTTTCGAGGGTGTATTCTTTGAACAAACCTGTGGTGTGGCCATGGGTTCCCCCCTTTCCCCTGTTGTTGCTAATATTTTCATGGAACACTTCGAATCGAAGGCCCTTTCCTCCTCCCTTTTTCAACCAAAGCTTTGGAAAAGGTTTGTTGATGACACCTGTGTGTTGTGGCCCCATGGTAAAGAGAAATTGGACCTTTTCTTCCAGCATCTTAATGATCAATCTGACTTCATTAATTTTACCATGGAATTCGAAGTTGATTGTAGCCTGCCCTTTCTGGATGTCCTTCTTTTGAGAAATGATGATGGTTCCTTCTCTCATCAAGTTTTTACAAAGAAGACGCATACTGAACAGTATTTACATGCTAGTTCTCATCATTTCCCGGCTCAAAAGCTTGGGGTTCTCAGTACCCTAGTCACCAGAGCCTTTAGAATCTTAGATGCGAACCACTTTGAAGGTGAAAAATTTCATCTCCTTAATGTCTTCTGTAAGAACGGTTATAGCAGGGCTCAATGTCTTAGAGCTTTTCAAAAATCTAGGAAAGGTCCTAAGGTTAAGAAAGATCCTTGCGATTGGTTATCTGGAGTTCACCTTTCATTTATCCAAGGTACTACTAATAAAATTGCAAGGATCTTGAAGAAACATAATGTCTCTTCAACTTTTAAGCCTCTCCGCACTATCCGTAGTTCCCTTAGATTAGTTAAAGACCTGATTTTCTTGATGGATGGTAAGGGTGTTTATTTGATTCCGTGTTCCTGTGGGACTCCTTACATTGGTGAAACTGGTTAATCAATTAACCAAAGAATTCATGAACATGTCGCTAACCTTAGACATGATAGATCTCAGTCCTCTGCCTTGGCAGAGCATGCTGAAAAAAAAAATCACCATATTTGTATTGAAGATACTAAGGTTATTGCAACAATTGACCACTTCCACCACCGAAAGTTTAGGGAAGCCTTGGAAATAGAAAAGAGGTCGGTTAACCTTAATAGGGATGATGGGTGGAATGTTAGCAGATGCTGGATTCTTGCCCTTCACTCTTAGCTTTTTTTTTTTTTGGCTCCCTCGGGTCGTTCTTTCTTCTCTCGATCTTGATTCCTCTCTCCTGTTGGGCTCCTTTTATTTTATTAATTTGGTATTGATTAGTATTTTTATTTTGTTTTTAATATATATATAATTTATTTTTTTAAGTATTATTTATTTATATTTGTTTCTTCTTTATTTTATTTTATTTTATTTATTTATTTATTTATTTTTAAATTAAATTTTTGTCAAACTTTCCTCTTTAGTAATCTAAAATTATTGATTAATTGAGTATTTTTATTATTATTACCTATTTATTTATTTGATTTTAATAGAATTTATAATAAAAATATAATTAAATTTTGAATAATAGAATTAAAAATTAAAAATAAAACATTTTTTCCTATTCTAGTCAAACTAGCTGTTTTTTTCCAACGGCTAGTTGTAGCTGTCTTGATCTACTTAAACGGGTCTCCTGATCAGATTTCTCATCTTGTCCTGATGATGAACCACACTGGCTGGTTCAAAACGCGTCGACAAAAATTTTTTTAATGTGATTTTCACTGAAAATTATTACACACAATTTATGGATCACAAAAGCCAAATTCCGAACATAAAATTTTTAGTTTTTCATCTTGAATATATCCAAAACACCTCAATAGTTCTAGAATTTTTTTCTCATACTCTTACATAGTTGTATTTCCCAATTGAGTTCAAATAACTCATGCATTTTCTTGTCATAATAATGCTTCAAAAGGTATTTATACTTGAAATATTTCATGAACTACTTCTAATATATTTTTATTTAATTGGTTCTCTTCATTTTACTTATTTGGTCCCACCAAATTACAACCTTTTCACGTAGTTTGCATATAGAAATTCTATCTTCTAAGTTACTTGAGTAGTCACTACAATTGGAAATACTTCCTAAACCCCAACATCCAAAATTCAAAATCCTCTCATTTTATTCTCACTATCAAAAGTAGGTGAATTTATTCTTCAAAGCTCTCCTTAAGATATATCTCAATTATGACTTTGTCTTTGATTATCATTAGTTCTTCAAAAGTATAAGGTTCCTTAACTCGGTTAGGTGGATAATAATGACACTTTCTAGTAATTCTTTTGGAATGTATATATTTTCCATGAGACTCATATGTAAGTGAAATATACCTTCTTCCACATGTTTTGGATTTGATTCATTTTGTATAATTCATTTGCAATTGATTTAAACTTTTCAAAAACTAAGTGTTTAGTTGATTCTTCCTCTCTTGAGCTCTTATAATCCTCCCATTATCAATTGTATGACTCTAAACTTCCATCTGGAATCTCCTTGTGGTTTCTATCAATCATATTGTCTCATCATTTATTTCTACCCATTCAACTCCATTTTTTCATTCTCTTCACTAATGTTTAATCCTTCAACCTCTTTTTCATGGTTGTAAAATTTCACTCAAATCTCCACAATTCCTTATTTAGAAGCTCAATATTCAATTTAAGTCTCTAACAATATTTGATATGGTTGCAATGTATCTACAAAAAGTGTTCATATAATTACTTCTTTTAGATACATTTGATTCCGATAAATCTGTAGATTATTCTAATTTTTAATTTCTATATTTATATACATTCTGCAACTAGCCATATTGAAAAAAATTGTTAAATCAAGGCTACAAGGTATTTCTTCCCAAACTTTGGAGAAATTAGAAGCAAATTTTTAAAATATAAATCTTTATGCCTATTCTCCTATGGAATAAATTTTCAATTACTATGTGTTGGAACATGAAATTGACACTCTTTTTGCATCTATTTTTCCTATATTTCTCACTATTTTGACCTTGATATCCACATCTTGTTACTCTAATAATCAACTTTTGAACAATGCATTCCTATTCCCTATGTCACCTTAATTTATTCAACTTTTCTTGTATTTTGATATGAAGTTGACTACTTTAAAATATATTTTTAACACAATTGACAAGGGACTATTTTAGGAAAGCTTGGCTCGCTGAGATATTGTAGGGAAAACATGTTGTTTCTCCCAATCTTCTCCTGCCAATTCCAAAAGGACCTCAATGATAGTACTACTAATATTTTGATACTCTATCTTTCGAATGCTCTATTTTTCCAAAAATAGTAATGATGGTCAACGTGGGTTGTCACTCGGTCATGATCAAAATTGATCGTTGTTCCAAACATAGAAAATTACTTAATGATGACACAGCCAAATTTGGTTGATATAGTTATGACTTCCAGTTGTTTTCCTTTCATTATTTGAAAAGATTGTTACACTATTGTTTATTCACAATAATTTTTTGTAATTCATTATGTAAGGTTCTTGATTTGGGAAACACAAGGATCAAGATATTTTCTTAGTTGATTATTTTTTAAAGATAGATATGATGTAATATATAAGACTAAGTGTCCTCTGTGCTACAAGGGGGGGCATCATCATTGTAATATTGGAAAAAGTGTGTATTTGTAGTCATTTTCTAATATCAATCTAACTCTCGTTATTCATGGTTTTATATCCTTTCATTGATTAGCTTGTGAGTTGCGCTTTCCAAATCCTTTCTAAGGAGGAAGGGCCCTCCTCCTTAGCATGGATTGTTGAGATAGTAATATAACATAGAAAGGAATTTGGTTTTCTCTCAGATTGTTTTATGATTGTTTTACTATTATTGTTTATATTTTCTTGATGCAATGTAGTTACCGATTCAATTGAATTACAAAATTTTAATCTATGTTCATCATGTAACAACATAGTCCTCGATCAACACACTTTGTTAATGTGTATGTTGTCTCTTATTATACTATTGTAGCTCTTAGATTTCAATTTATGAATGGTTGTGTACTTATTAAAACATTATTACTTAGATTGATTAGGTGATTTTATGGTTGGTTCTTTTATGAAATGAAGTGTTGAGTGAGAATTTTCTACTAGCGTTGTTTTCCTTTTTCAAGAATACTTGAGTTATCGAGTGTTTTGATTTGAAAGTGTGTTTTATTCTTCAAGAGTATTTCCTTTGCAAAATTGTGTGTAGAGTATGTTGAATTTTGTAGTGTAATAGCAATATATTTGGTGTGATGAGAGTGAACAATTACAATGACTTGACATTAAGTAGCGCTAATCGACATTTTTACATGCATATAATTTGTATGATAACCTTGAAATAAACTAATTACCTTGGTTGAAAATTTATGTGTGAGTGTGATTAATTAATCCTAATATAAAGAAAACTAATTCACCCGACACTATGCATGTGTTCAATTTTGAGCTTGGATGTAAAATTTATATTTCTATGAACTAACCATTTTTTTCCCAATTTTTGAAATTTTTTGGTTGGTGTAGTCAAGATAAAAATACCGGATTTTACCACTAATAGAAGAAAATATAGTGATAATAAAAAAATTTTAATTTTAATTTATTTAATAAAATTAAACATATACATCAACCAATAATAATAATTTATATTTTTAGCACTCAACACCTTTCACCTCAATGATCGAATGCTCTAATCAATTTTTTCATGAATATGAAATAGTCAACTCAACACCTTTTTCATATTTTCTAGTCTTAAAATTGGAAAATTTTGCTATCTTCCAAACAATGAAAAACCAAAAAAACATTATTGTCAAATTTTCCCATATTGTTAAGGAGATCAAATGATAAATATCCTTTTTTTTCCAATTTTTTCTTCTTGGGTTACTTTTCCTCCATTTGTTGTTTAAATAATTATCAGAATGTCTCCTAGAATTGTGGATTTTTCCCTATTTTTGTAGCTCCACTTCAATCCTTTGGAATTTAACCCAATACTTGAATGAGATTCCTTTTACGTAATCCTTTTCTTTAATGTAAAAATTTCATAATAAACTCTATTATTGGTAGTGATTACCATCATTGTTTTTTGAAAATTACTATTCTTCAGGTTTTTTTATTCTAAGGAAAAATTTGTAACTATCCCCTTAATGGCACTTTCATACATTGATAAAAAAAAAAAATTGATCAACATTTATATGCTCTTGTCATTGTTGAAAACAATGGCTCCAAAGCATTATTTTATAGAATCTTCTATTGATATGGGATGCCGCATGTCCCATGATGATATGGCATGTCATGTGTCCCATGATTATGTGAATTAGTGTCTACCTAGGGCCTATGTGCATATGGAAGTGTTTCCATGTATTTCTCTAGCATCCTCACATGTTGCATCTACATATGGGTTGATGTAAAACTATATTGCCGATCTTAGTTTGAAATAAAGAATTAATCTATTGATGGGAGGGTAATGTCTCTCCTTGCACTTTTTTCCTGAACCACTATGATGGATTACCACTGTTGATTATTTTCCCTTGATAAAATCTTCTTTATTCAAAACAATCAATTCTCTTCACTCAAACATTCTTTCCCAACTATCATGATGGAGTGTAGTCATAAATATATTTTCCTTGATATAATGTTGATCATTTATGGTGATTTCTTATTTATCCTTAAACTATTTTCCGAATTGTGTATTATTAAACTTTTATTTTATTTGGAAAATTAACCTTTTGAGACTTCTCTCTCCTGGATCTGCCATGGGAATATCACCATTATAGATCTCATTTCCCTAAATTAATTTGGGTTGTTCCCACAACTTTTCCTTGGGAACCTTCTCTCTCTTATAACCGCCCATGAGAGCTTATGGATCATCAATCTTGTGGAAGTGATTTACTCTTGGCCATTTGTGGCTCTTTCAAACTTGTCAACCTCCACTAAACTTACATCCCATGTGAGGATTTTAATTATCAAATAAGATAGTCAATATAGTCATGGGCATTTGCAATATTTACATCACTTTGTTAAGGTACATAAAAGTAAGTGTTATTTATTCCTATCCACAAATTATATTCATTTATCACATCCATTGATTTATTCTTCGACCAAGTAGGTGCTAGTTGTTAGTTCCCTTTCACTAATGTCTCTAATGGTGATTTCTTTATATGAAATATTAACTAGTTAGATGATGTATTTACAAAGGAATGAAACTAGACATTCTAAATTCATGTAGATCAATCTTTAAAATTTTCAAATACCCAACTTTTCTTAGTTCAACAATTCATGGAAAATTAAGAATTTCATGTTTCCGTGCTACACTAGATTTGATAATAATAACTCTTGGCTATTATTGCCTCTATGCTAGTGATCCTAACCAATTTGCAACTATTCCATCTCTGTAAAACTACCATAACTAGCTCAATTTTTGACTTGATTAAAACATTTATCCCCAATTCTCAATGAGATTTTTTCAAACATAAGGCTTGCAAATTGTATATTTTCCCAATTCTTTTATTAAGAAATTTTGTTAAACAATACATATGCGAGCTATAATTTCTTTCTGTATAATTTAATTTTGGCTTTGATACCATAATTTAATGTACCCAACCCCATCTATACTATTGTTTGAATGATAAAGAACTTTGAAATAAAGGTTATTGCATAATACATGCATTCTAAGGCACAATTAATGAAATCGCAAGCATCTACTTCAATTTATGATTATGTAAATATGAATGCAAATTGTCTAATGTAATCAATATCACATAAAATAAATTATAACACATTTAAATGGAAGAAAACTATACAACCATTAATTTATACATATGTAAGAACAATAATGTTTCATACACATAAACAATAAAGAAACCTTTTCAAGAATTAAAATCAATCACGAATTGAATGCAAATGCAAAAAATTTATCCAACCATAAGTAGTTTGTAACACATATGATTCTTGTCATAGAGGCCACCCTTGAGTTGGGAATATGAATCCACAAAGGAAAAATCCTATGGCTTAGCTCTAGTTTCTCTCACTTATTCCAATTCTCATATTAATTGTCAATATTTCTTTCTTCCCTACATCCATACCAATCAACTATTTCCTCTTACCCATGTGCTTGCACAACACTAGGAATCAGATTAGATTTCTACCAAAAAATCCCTTAGGCTATCCCACTTCCCTCTAGTTCTGTACCATAGTCTTTTCATGAACAAAGGATTTTCAATTGAAATTAATTTCCTCTTAATCTCAACAAACACCCATAAATTTAGTAATGCTTTTCTCAAGCGTCATGGTAACAATCTATGGTTTCATAGGTATGAAAAAAAAAAAAAAAAATGATCTATGTACTTGCATAGAAAAAATATTGGATAATATTTGCATGGTAATAAGAGACCATGTATCTTGATGAGAATCCCACATGTCTCCATTTTGGTAACTAGTCTCAAGGTATGAAGATTAATAATTATAAAGAAAATGTTAAAATATTTGGATAAAAGTCAAAAGAAATAAAATAGTAATAATTCCTCTCATCCCTATTTCTTCTCCCATATCCCTTTCATTTCCTTCATGATTTTTACCCCATTGAAATATATATATATATATATATATATATATATATATATATATATATATATATATATATATATATATATATATATATATATATATATATATATATATATATATATATATATATATATATATATATATTACAGAATCAGTTGCTATTTAATATTAAAAAAAGATGGGAAAGTATTACCTGATACATTCGAGTTTTGGAGAAGAGTACCATGGAGGGGTTAAGTGGAAAACTACCGAGCCTCCTTTATGACTACTATTACTACTAAACTATATGACAGAATCCTGATATATTCTAACAAAATGAGAGAGCATAAAAGAAAATTTAAAAGACATAATCTAAAGAGAAAGGAGGAGCAATGCATATTAATCAGTGTTGTCTTGATTTTCTCCCGGATAGACCGTGGCAACATTGTTTGATCTAGTGTTTGACGTTGATCTCTTATCAGGCATATATTTCAGAATCTACATTGAATCTTTCATGTTGGCACAACTGTTAGAGGAGTTGTTCAACTTCTCCTTAGAAGATTACGTCTGGTGCGGGAGGGAAGCAATGTCCACTTCATGATTTTGTTCCATAAGCTTCAACTGTCCTCTGATATGATCCTTCTCGGGTTGTAGGTTGACATAGTGAAGGCATTTTTCATTTCTCAAGACTTCTTGATTGAAGGACTGATTTGCAAACACTGATGCAGAAAGTGAATTGTTGAAGACAACGGAGGCGACAACACAGATGAAGAAAATCTAGTGCTAAAGGGACGACGCAGAAAAAGAAACGGGATAGGCGCAACTTTGATAAAGAAGGGAAAAAGGGGGGGAGAAAAAGAATCAAAGGGAAATAATGATGGAAAGTGAAGAGTGAAAAGGAGAAAGCAGTGAAGTGCGGTTACCTAAAGGGAAAGAAGCGTGAAGAGAGAAGATCAAAAAAGGAGAAGAGAGCGATCTGCGATATGTGAAAGTGCAGAATTGCAATTGGAAAAAGGAGTTGTATGTCTAAAATGAAATCATAAAATGGAGAAAAGTTCGATATGCGAAATGAGAAGAGCGAAAAGGAGAAAGTAGATAAGAGCAGTGAGCTAAGGGGAAAGAAGCATGATGTGTGAAAAGCTAAAGAGGAAAAGAGAGCAATCTGCGATATGCAAAATCATAGAATCGCAATCGGCAATAGGAGATGCAGGTCTTAAAGTAAAACAGAAAGTGAAGCGAATTGCGATTTGTGACAGGAGACAAGGTGGTGGGCCCAGAGGCGGAGCTTGGTTGCAAAAACGAAATCGATAGAGAGGGGAAAAGAGACTTAAAGGGAAGGGGAAAGAGAAGCGATGAGAGAAATGAAAAGAAGATGATGAAGAGATGGTGGGACCAACAACAAGCCATGGTGGTAAAGGCACAATCGGTGAAAGGAGGCAATGGAGGGAAAGGGTCATATGAGAGTAAGCTAATGGGAAGAGCGCAGAGGAAGGTTAGGTAGTAGCAGACTTGCCTTGGCAGAATAGAGAAAAGGGAGAGAATCAGGCAGGGAAGGATAATGTAAGGATGGTAAATCATGGCATAGGAGAAAAGGATATGGCTCCTTGAAGAAAGAGTTGACCGACAGTTCTCTTGCAGGAATTATTCGCCAAATTGTTAGATTTCTTGTTGTTTTTTCTGAGAATATGGAAGAATGAGATGTCTTCCAATTCCTTACATAGGGTGAGACATCTTTCAATTAACCTGCGAAGAGCTATAATGGGGGTATGCGTAGAGTTCACCATCATGATTATGATGATTGCAGAATCCTCGAATATCATGAATTTTTCCATTGTGAGCGTCTTAAGAATCTCGAGGCCTTTCCATAGAGCATAGGCTTCAACTTTTTTGTTATACAGACAATCAAGCCCCCATTCATAAGTAGCCATGATGCAACCTTGTTCATTTGTTATATATCCTCCTGCCCTTGCAATACCTGGGTTTGATTTTGAAGTGCCATCAAAGAATAGCGTTGGCCTTTTTATCCCATCAAGCCACTCAATGAACTCTTTCTCTTTGAGTCTAATCTTCCACTGCTCATTGTGTGGAAGTCGATTGCCTGGGTTTTTTCTAAACCTTGGAGGATTTTCAAGAGATTTACCAAGAAATTTTCTTTCTTCAACTTGCATATTGCAAAAGTTTAGATGGTTGTTGTTTTTGGAAAGGATTGTCTCAATTGTGAGACTCCATGTCTTGCTCTGACTTTTCTTGTGCAAGGTCTCTGCTCTTGAAAGATAGCCTTGTTCCTTGCTAGCTAGATGTTCCATAGCAAATTATAGGGAAGAGTATCCCAAACTCTTTTGGTTACTGACTTGCTTTTTTTTCCCCAGGGGTAGCATCTTTTCCATTTTATGATCAAATCTGAGATTGAGTTGATAGCACCAGGATCAATCCAAGAAAATTTATTTAGAGAAATCCAACACTACGGGGAAAAAGGGAATCCAACAAAGAGATGGAAGGCAGTCTCTTCAGCCTTAAGGCAAAGGAGACATCTAGAAGCACAACTAATACCTCTTTTTTTTTAAAAGTTTTCAGAGGTAAGGATCTTCCCTTTGAGCAAGATCCAAGAGAAGATTTTGACTTTGGGAAGTTCTTCAGACTTCCAGATTCGTTTCCATATGGCCGAAAGTGGAGTGGGATAATGATATTTGATAAGGGACTAGTACCTAGCTTTGATTTTATAAGAGGAACGAGACGGATCCCATCTAAAGTTGTCTTGAGAACCTTTGTTCAGAGAGGCAGAACCATGGAGCATTTATTTCATAATTTTTTGGTCATTCTCAAGGAGAGGAGGCATAAGAGGGAAGGTCTAGCCCTTCCATATGTTGGTATTACCCTCCCAGCTGGAAATTTGGTCCAATGTATTGATCCCCTGGCTCCTGAGATAGTTTTGAATTCAAAGAGCACTTAGGTTGTTTGAGAGAGGGGGTTGCCCCATAATTTTATCTTCCTAGATATTTACATTGTGTCCTCCATGAGGGACTTCAGAGGCATTTTTGATGATTAAAGGGACATTTTTTTTGCAAAGAGCCCATATTTTAGTGTAGGGTCTGTGAGGAATGGTATGTTCTAAGACATTTTTCCTTGGCGTGGAGAGATATTTTGACTCCAACACATGCTTTCACCGAGTTTTTTGTCCCGTTGTGAGGCACCAGACAAATTTTCCCCCAAAAGCAATGTTCATCAACATGGGAATGTGAATTTCCAATCCTCCATTTGCATGATTTTGCATTACTTGTCTCCATTTAACCAAATTGAATATCTTATTCTCATTTTTCCCTCCTTTCCATAAGAAGTGTCTTAATATAGCTTCTATTTTGTGCTGGATGCTGATGGGAGCCTGAATAAGGGAAAAGTGGTACAAAGGCAAGAAAGATAGAATAGATTTTAAGTGGGTGATGCGCCCAACCATGTTGAGCCAAGAGGATCCCCATTGCTAAACTTTGTTTTTCATTTTTTCAATGTTGAGATTCCAGATCTCAGTATTCAACTGTCCATCACTGAAAGGAATGCCAAGATAGTTGAAGTGGGTCTAGTTCCATTGGTAAGGAACCCCAAATTTTTTTGCAATGCTGTGGAAAGTGTTGATAGTTGCATTGCAACCATAAATGATGCTTTTGTGATAGTTTATCTTTCCTCCAGAGTAATGTATGAACTTGTCTAAAAGCGATTTAAAACTCTAGGAAATGATGTTGGAGGCCCCACCCATCAAGAGAGTATCATTAGGAAACTAAGAGTGATTCATATTCTTGACTCCATTGTTAAATTTGATGCCAGTGATTAGCCCTTCTCTGGGTTTGTGATCCAAAGCCCTGATGAAAGATTCTGCCATAAGAATGAAGAGGAAGGGAGATAGGGGACAACCTTGCCTAAGGCCTCAGGAAGATTGGAAGTAGTTCCCAAGTCTTCCATTGACTAAGGGGGATATCCAAGGACTAGATATGCAACTTTGGATGAGAGATATAAAGTCTGCTTCAAATCCCATTTTCTAAAGGACAGAGAAAAGCCAGGAGCATCTTACTCTTTCAAATGCATTGGTCGGGTCGAGTTTCAAGATACAACCTTTATCATATCTCATCATGCTATAGTGGACAACTTCTTGGACCAAAATGATGGAGTCAATTATTTGTATTTTGGAGATGAATCCTCCTTTATTTTTAGAGATGAGATTCGAGAAGTGGGTTTTGAGGCGGGTAGCCAAGATTTTGGTTATGATTTGTATGAAGAATTACAAAGGGAGATAGGTCTGAATCTGGAAAAGGAAGAGGGGCGATTTTATTTGGGGATGAGGGCAAGGAAAGTTGAGTTAGTGAATCCCCCGACCTTATTTTTTCTTTGGACACAGAGGTTTTTTGATGAGGTCTTTTTTGATGCATCCCAAAAGGTCCGGTAGAAACTTATAGAGAAACCATCTAGGCCCAGAGATTTGTTAGGGTAGAGGTTCCAAATTGCGTTAAGAATTTCAACCTCCTCAATTTCCTTGGTGAGAGATGAATTTATTTCCTCTGTAATCAACTTGGGGGTATAAGTCAAAAATTCATTGTAATCCTCTAGCTCTACATTCTTGGTTAAGAGATTTTTGTAATGGTTGAAAGTTGCTATTTTAATAGCTTCCTGATCTGTGTGCTTTTTTCCTTCATCATCTTTGATTTATATGATGTTATTCCTTGACGTTCTAACTGTGACTTGTTTATGGAAAATAGAGGTATTTTTCCCCCAACTTGCAACCAGAGATTTCTAGATTTAAGCCTCCATTTTTCCTCTTCATTCTTGCTAGCTTTATACCAATTCTAGAAGAGATATTTTTCATGGTCTTTCTTTTATTTTTTTATTCCGTGTATGTCAATGTCAATTTTAACTATTTCAAGAATTCTCTTAATGTCATTTTTTACTTTGTCTTGTTCATTGTAATGGAATTTGACCCATTCTTTGAGCACTATGTGCACCAGTTTCAATTTAGATTCCCAAATATGAGTAGGGGAGCCCTCAACATGTTGTAATCAAGAGCTGATCATGATTTTTTGAGCTTGAGGAAATTCACACCAAAGCAGATTATATCAAAAGGGGAGGGACCCCAAGGAAGAATAATCTCCTAATGTAAGGGAGACATGATAATGATCAGAGGCAGAACAAGTTAGGATGTAAGAGGAGGAAAAAGTAAAGTGAGAGATGATGGAGACATCAACAAGAAAGCGGTCAAGCCTCTCCATAATATTTCCACCCACAATTCTATGATTATTCCAAGTAAATTTTTGATTTTTGGGGATGATATCCACCAGATCGTGATCAAGCATAATGGATTCCAACTGCTCTCTTGCAGGTTCTGGGTTGAAACTACCTCCTCTTTTTTCATTGGCATGCAAGATCAGATTTAGATCCCCTCCAATGATGACATTATGATTTTCCTCACTATCTATATCAGCTTTCATAGCATTCCAAAAACAATTTTTGTCTCTGTAGTGATTTGGCCCATAAATGTTGTAAACATTTATCTTGATATTCTCTAGTTGGTTCTGAAGTGTGAATTTGATCCAATCATGAGTCTTGACAATTGCAGTCTGCTTCTAAAAGTTTTGATTCCATATTGTTTCTATGCCTCCCGAGGCACCTCTAGATTCTACCAAAGTGCATGTGTAGTTCCTAATTTTAGTTATGATATTTCTCATTTCAGTCTCTCCTTGTTTTCTTTCTTGAAGAAGGACTATGTATGGTTTTTATTAACTAAGAAGGTCTTTTAGGGTAGATTTTTTGGAGGGGTGCCCTAGTCCCCTGTAGTTCCAAGTGAGAAATTTCATTATTTCAGGAATGCAAGTTGAGACCCTTTCTTCCCTCCTTATTCATGTTTATTGGCTTCTTTGATTATAGGTCCTCAGATGTAGGAATCTATTGAGTGTTAAGTACCTAGAGCAATTTCCTTATGTGCTGCTTCATCATGGTGATGTTTGGAAGGTTTTATTCATGGGCCTGTTATTTTAAGGATTTCCAACATAGCCTCTTGCTCTTTTGTTGCATTTCAGGTGACAATCCAAGATAATGAGGGCTCAGATGAAGAAGATGGGGAACATGACTTGGAAGGGGATGGATGAAGAAGGGAGTCAGGGTGAGGGGAGGGGATGGATGGCTGAGGAGGATCCTCTTCAGAGGAGGCAAGGGAGGAGAAAGTATTAGGGGAGGTAAAAGGAGGACCGAGAGATGAGGAAGGATTAGGAGGAGGGTCGGGGATACGAAGAGAAGTTAAGGAGGGTTTCAGGTGAGGGCGAACGAGGAGATTGACAAATTGAGAGGGCTGGTAGGCGGCTGAGGCACTAGAGATCTTATAGTTTGGAATAGTTTTCTTCTTTTCAATGACTTCCCATTGTGTTTTAGGATCTGTATTTTTAAATTTAATAAAATTTTCACATCTATTGGAAAAATGACCGTATTCATGGCATACCTTACATTTGAATGGGATTTTTTCATAGTCAAGTTGTTATATATGCGTCCAGTTTTCCACTTTTAGCTTGATCGCCTCCGAAAGTCCCTTTCCCAGATCTACCTCAACACAGATTCTTGCACAGGTTTTCATGTTTTCCTTCGGCTCCCTTCTGTCAATAAAATTCTCTACGTCATTTACCAATCACTTTTACCGAATCATATCCCCAATAGTGAAGAGGAAGGTGAGGGAAACGAACCCAAACAAGAGTAGAATTGGGAACATCAAGTTCTGGATCGAAATCAGGATTCCATTTGTTCAGATAAAGCCCTATGGGGTCCATGAAGTATGGCCCATTCCTAAATGTGAGATATTTATCCTCTTTGGTCTCAAAATGGAACGTATAATAGCCCCTACCACAGAATCTGTTTGAGATTTTCCCATTAATCTTTTTCGTCCAGTTGCAATCTGCCCATTTCTGGACAGTCTTCAGCTAGGATCAGAGATCAATAAATTGTCCAATAAGACCTTTCTCAGCAAGAGAGAGGGCAGCCATTCGAGGGATTGTAGGAGGAAGAGAGACTTCCTGAATCCCATCTAGTTTTTTAACAAACTTAGATATTGCAGTCCTTGTTCGGGGTGGATTCAGGGAGCTGATCAACACCGAGAATGTCAAGGCGTGATCAGGAGGGGGGGCTACCTCTGGGATGATCTTCGGAGGGGCCATGCGGCTGCGGACGAGCAGCAGAGGCAGAGGAGCGAGGGCGGGCGGCTGCGCCTGCACCTAAGTGAAGATTGGGAGCCACTCATAAAAAAAATTATGATGATTTTTTTTGGACTATTTAGAATACTTGTATTTATATTGATGTAAAAATTTACAAATTTTATGATAATTCTTTACTTAGATCACATATATTTAGTTTATAAATTTTTATCATTACATAAAGATCAATTCTTAAAGGGGGTCAAAACTAGGGTATTACCTTTATTAACATGTTGTTTTTCTTAGGAAAAAACCATAAAACATGCATAGCGTACATCCTTGATTTATAAGAATCCAAGGCATAGAAAAGTGGAGAAATAAGGGAGAACAACCACCAAGGTTTGATCAACATGTGGATGAGGGAAATGGATGGGAACAACCAAAGGCCTCCTCTCATGTGATTGGAAATAATTGCAATCTAATTCATTGTTTATATTTCATTTATTTTAAGGATACCAAGAGGCTCATAAGTAAAAGGAACTGTATAAAGCTCATCCAATAAAAATACAAATTATATGTTAAGGAGGATTAGGGTAGGAAAAGGGAGAGTCCTTATAAAGTAGGAAAAATATATAGATTCAATCCAATTCTTTGCAATAGAATGCTCTACTAAAAGGACCTTCTCTACCCCTAAGAGGAATTAGATGGAAGAAATATTAGAAGAATCTTCCTCTTTTTTTGGAAGAGTTAAGAAAGGGGACTAATTCCTCTTCATTGAAAGAATTACAATTAGACTTTGGGGGGGGGGGGGGGTGAGGGGGGTTCAAATAATTTTTTACCATAAGAGGGTCATGGATAGGTATATAATATTGGTATATTTCAATATTGGCATTCTCTTCCTTGATAATTACAAGTATTGCATTTACCATATTAAATTTCACCGTCAACTTATATAGTTTTTATTTAAGGTCATGAAATCAAAAAAATTATATGGTTTGTCTTTAAGGTCAATAATACCCCCAACAACAACACAAGGTTCATTTTTAACATCCTTCACAACAAATAAGTAAAATTATAATTAACCTTCTTTCCAGTTTATGTTAATGAGGGTATAGTAAAAAAAAGGAACTCAAACTTAATATATAACACACATTAGTGATAAAATGATTATGAATATCAATCCTACCACAACTAGCAACAATAAGTACATAATCATTTGCAACAAATATTTCTTCTTCTATAACTTTACTCGAAGGAAAAAATAGAGAAGCATCCTTCACCATACAATGTTAGAACTAAATTTGACTATCCACTCACATTTAGTCTAAGTTTCCTCATGTAATGCCTAAAAATTAATAATGGATAAATTATGGTTAGCACCCTTACGTTTTGAAATTTTATGTTGTAGCTTGTATTATCAACTAGTCAAGATATGATCTTTAAGAACATTTACCTTATACTCAAGATATTTGGTCTTCCAAAATGCCTTCTTAACATGTCATACTTTTCCACAATATAAACATGTTTCCTTCATTTTACCTTTCTTAGAGGTGATGGCTGATAATCGTCCTTTTTCTTGTTGGTATGGTTAACACAATCCTTATCATATCAACCTACATGATATTTCTTGGCTATATATTTAACCACTTTTTTTATAGTATTTTCAACCTTTTACCTTAAGGAGATGGGCCTATTTTTTATTTTTAAGTTTACACAATTTTTCTTGTGCATTAATTAACAAACCACAAAAGGAATCAAATGCATAGTCCTCACTATATTATTTTCTAGAATCCCAACTAACACAAAATTCTAAACCAAAAATATCAAAGGGTGTTTTAAGATTCAGCAAGATTAGATCTATAAGTTGACCAAATTTCCTTAGGAAATCCTTTCCACACTCAGTCAATTTCAAATACATAGATAAATACATAGATACATGCATACATACACACACACACACACACACACACACACACACACACACACACACACACACACACACACAAATATATATATATCATTTGTTAGAGAGGATCAAGAGAGATCAATGCTTTCACAATTTGCAAACCCTGATTTTCTACTATATTGTCAAATAAAATCATGGATTATGTCTCATAACTCAATAATCACTTTTCAAAATAAACCCTAGTCCAAATTTCAAATCAAACATGATTCATTCTATTAGAGAGATCAAACTTAATAGGGGTGCATATAAAAGTGACATCCAAAGTGACTTGTATATTTTACAAAAGGATACATCTCAACTTATATAGACTTGATAACATGTTATAGAATCAGGAAATTATAGAAGTGAATGAAAATTAGTTACAAGGAGAGGTGGTATAAAGGAACAATGTTATAATGTTAAATCATAATTGTGCATAAGGAAAAATATAATGGATAGCACCATGTCTACCATATAATGATGGTTCATTTGGTTCATTCAGAAAATTATCCATATGATCATCAACATATACCAAGGTATAGCTAAATCACGTAGAATGATGAATACATAATCAAATTTGATCAACTTAGGCACACCAAGATCTTCAACTTTTCCATCTTGATGTGCATACTAGTTAACCTAGTCAAGAAAATATTTAATTGGTCCAATTGAATAGTTGATAACTTAGCTCACCTTGAAACTATGTTGACAAAATTTTACTAAATAACTTGAAAAGGATCTAGAGACGAGATGAATTTGTTGTTCCAATACATTATCATTTCCTATATTACAACTAGCATTCTTGGGTTAACATTTTTAGAATTTATTTTGGTTCAACATTTCTAGGAATAGTATGAATTAGATTAAATTTGATATTTTTTTTCTTTCTATAATATTTTTTTATTTATTAGCAATAAAAATTACAAAGTAAGAAATACTAAAATTTTCTCAATCTCGTTCTTAAATTTAAGCATACATTCTTAAATGGACATAGTGGATGTGGTTCTAGCGGATTTAATGTGAAGATCCACAACCCTTGAATATACTCATCAATTGTGTTATTGATGGAATCCCTACATGTTGACCTAGGCATCCTAAATATTCAAATTGAAGAGATGGCTCATATTACAATGATGAAGGAACATATAGTTCTCATATTTCTTCCAACTACAAACACAATGTGAGTTTTCCCAACTTTACTGAGATCATCCATGAATGTGTTTAGTGTTGTCATTGTAAGAACTATTGCATATTCTTTTTTTTTTGGATTTTCTTAGACCATATTTGAAGTTAAGTAATTGTCAGTTAATTAAATTGTACTAGAATTTAGGAAAATTCTATCTTATCAATTTGATTTTGTAAAATTATGAAGTGTAAAGAAAAATATATGAAAGGAGTCAACTTCTAAATATATTAAAATTAAATTGACATGAAAGTAAATTCTATTATATGAAAACGATTAAATCTAGTCTAACTCAATATGATCATGGTCCTGAAACATTTATAGATCCTCTATCCAGGTAGAAATTCAAATTTTTTTAACAAAAAACTCTTAAAATTATTTTGAATATAATTGTTGGAAGTTTTCAGTAAAGATTTGACCCATTTTCAATTGGAAATTTTATAACATCAACATACATGATATTGACACATTGAAAGTAATTAAATTTCACACAACTTGAAATCAAAATTCACACTACAAAAATAAACCTAAGTGGTCATTGAACTAATTCTAACTTCCTTTTGAGATTCTTTCCAAGTGCTTGATTGAAAAATGCAATGGAAAATAGAGCTCCTGTTAAATGATAAAAATCAAAGCATATAAATCAATTATATATGAATCAAAGAATATGAATTAAATCTAAGTAATATAGTATATAATATTAAAGGAGACCATATTATGAAAACATATAAAAGAGCATTGCAAATCCTGCACAAGGTGTCCCCTTGTTGGTCGCACGAGCTTTGAAAATTATTAGAAGCTAAATTTAAATTAAATCACAAATATGTAGACACATAATGAAAGAGAACTCAATTGTATGTAACTAAATTATAGAGAAATAGTTCATATAGTAAATCAAAACTCAAATTTATATGTTTATTCGATCCGCTGAGTGATATCAATATATAGAGTCTATGAAATAAAAGTCTTCACAGTTTACTTGCTACAAATCATAACTAAATATGTGCTTTATCAATATAATATATATTAGAGCATATGAATCAACTCATATGTTAAGGAGTATAAATCTAAATATTCACTCATAGTCATGGAAACACTATTCTTCAACATTCTCATCACTTAATCCAGTGAATATATCATGATATTTTGAAGCTTTGTCTTGGTTCCATGTCACAGTCCTCCATCGATCTTCATCTATTCTATGCCACACAATTGTTTTACTGCATTGAGTATAACTTTGAATATTCCATAGTGATGACACATTTTATTCTTTGATGTTCTTAGTAGTTAAATAACCATATTGGTATATTTTTACATATGTCCCTATTCTTGGCCTTCTTGAGCTACTCCTGGATATGTTCCCACCAACAAATCTATTACAGGTCCACAAAGAAGCTACATATTGTGTTTCTTTCTACAATTGATCTGAGTATGAATGTTATTTTTTTTCTGTGCTAATTTCATCTTCAGATTTAAAATTTATTTGTTGATCTTATGCTTGTTGTACATAGGTTTCCTAATTTCTTATTTTTGTAAAACATGTAATTTAACTAATTTTTAAGAGTGAATTCAAGAGCATAAAGTATGGAAATCAAATGTTGAATATCAAACCATCACAATTGATCCATCAACATAGAGTTTTGATGAAGGAGTTCACCCCTCCTGGGCTACATCTCCTTGGTCCAACTTTCATGGCTTGGGCATATGCATTAGCTCTATAGTGAAAAAATTTCTATTTACATGCATCAAATTCTCCTGAAACATACTCCAATGAGTCCAAAATGTCAAAATCTATTAGAAATAACTATTCATTCTCTCAATTTTGCCTTCAAATGATCTAGGCATGACCTTCCTTCCTAGTGGCCCTGGGCTTACTTTTTATTCAAAGTGTAAAAAACACCTTTAGAATTTCTCCTCTACCTCTGCAACTTGTACCAATCTTTTCAAAGCATGCCAATCTACTAGGAATGACTCTTCCTAAGCCAAAATTGGCCGAAATTTTCTCCATTTATGGTCAAAACAAATTTTCATAGTGAAATGCCTCCAAAACTGGAGGAGACTACAGTTAGCTCCAACAAACTGGGGATTCCTCCAAAACTAAAAGAGTTCGCTAAATCTTCCACCATTAAAATATGGATTCATTATCAGTAATACTACACTTAACTGTGGATAAGCGCATCTTAACTGTGCTTAAGCGCATTTCATAACACATGGTTTAATTAATGTTAACCATCAGCTTAGTGTGATAATCCCGCAATTAGCAATAACCTCCACATTTTATATTCCACACCGCCCTTGGTTGTTGCGCTAAGGTTGTATGGGAAGGGGGCTAGACCCTTCAAACCCCCACCATTGGATCTAGTCCATTATAAGTATATGTTGAAGTTTTATATGGTTAAGACCCATCAGAGAGGTAAGGCAGTAAGCCTCCCGGTTGGTGTGGGGTAGGTCGTGGGTTCAACCCCGAAATCCACACAATAATTTTGCTCTAATATACATTGCCCAACCAAAGGTTTAAAGACTTTGTTTATGTCAATAATTTTGACCGAATCATACATGCGCCCTTGTCTATAGTTCAACCTTGGTTATACAAATAAATTTGGCCCGAATTCATATGTGCCAATTGTATAGTTTCAAAATTATGCTTATAATAATAATTAAAACTGTAATATAACATAAAATTTAAATTTGGAGTTCAATCCAAGGTTTGGATGGGGTCCACTAGAGGGGGCACGTGGTGGCCCCTGGCTGCACCACATGTCTAGCTCTGGTTGGACCATTCCAAACTAAAAAAAAATCTCATTCAACCTTAGGATAAACTGTAAAAAAAATTCACCTCCAAAGTTCACTAGCGAATCCTATTGTGACCCTTGTCATAGTGTCATTGGGAAAAAACTGGAGAATATTCCCTAAATATACCAAGAGTGATGAGTGGGCTTCCACGTAATCAACCTTTCACTATTATGCAATTATTTAAAAAAAAAATTGTTCTGAACAACAATCAATGGGGTATAACTTCTTCATCCAGAATCAGTTTTGACAAAACAAAGTGTGTTGGATTCCTGGTGACAGTCTGGTCGCGGTCGTTCTGGTTTGGAGAATTTCTGAGCACTTTCATTTTGGAGCTTAATACTAAGCCTCTGATCATTCCTCCCCACTAGAAGCCTTTTGGACACCAAAATATCTTTTATTACTGATCATTTGGATGAGGGGGTTGTTCCCTCACCATTCCAGTCTATATCCACAAAATTTTTCCCATTTTAATCAAATTGAGATTTTCACAAAAGTTAACTTTCTCCTTGATTCTTATGACCTCTTGCTATCATTGACATTGTATGATGCAAATTTTCAGAATTTTCATAGTAGCAAGCTACTCTTTCAGAAACCATATTGTTCCTACCTTGGTCATTAATCAAAAAAAACTTAAAAACTGTCTCACCTTGCACACTGTCATCATGGCGGTTCTTAACTGATCTTGCTTTGTACTTGCATTGACTCTTGACCAAGTATCTTTTCCATTGCCATGTACCCTTTGGAAACAAAAACAAAAAAAAAATTGGAACCCATGCCTTCTTTGTCAAGTTTCTTTGTCACTTTATCTTTGACCTTTGCACTCTCTTGCACTGGCATCTTGTTTCCAACACTGCTCAACGCTGACATTGAATGTTGCAAATATTTTACATCTTGTTCACCTCCTTTCAAAGGAAACATGTTAGAATCCTAAAACATCTCATTACAAACATAAGCATATTTTTGAAAGGTTTGATTCAAAACATCTCGTTGTTTGATCATCAACAATGTCAAATTCTAACTTTCATTCACTATCCTCTTCATTTCTCCTGCATGTATAAGAGACAAACTTGTCTTATTCTTATACGCTCTAACTATGTACTCAATACCATATTTAAACAAGTTATACTTATTCTCATGGTGATGAAATACTACTTTCCTATCACACAGATAAGGAATTCCCAATACAATACCCGATATCTCAAGTGGCATCACATCAAGTTCAACTTCATCAAGAAAGTTTGAATTGATGGCGAATCTAAGTATGCACTTCCTTGTAACCTTAAAGTTTGAATTCTTGCATATCCACTCTAAAGGATAAGGTCTTGCATGTATAACAGTTTCAAGGTATAGTTGCTTAACCAAGTCTTCGGAAATCAAGTTAGCTTATGACCCTCTATCAAAAAGTGTATCAATCTTGGTATGTTTAGAGACAACTCTAATATGGAAAAGTTCTATTCTTGTATCTTCATCTTGAGTGGCATTTTAACAATTTGAAGAACTAGTTCTTGCTATATGATTTCCTTTGAAACCCATGGCTTTAACCTTTGTTTTATCTCCTAAATATGACCCTAAGTCATGTTCAAGTATAGCAACAATTTTCCCCTTTTCTTTGGCTTTCAATTTGTTTGGCTTCAACTCTAGATGAAGTTGCCAACAATGGTATTCAACATGACCATTCTTCAAATAGTGTTTACATGTGATTTTTTCCTTCTCTCTTTTTACAGAGCTATTTCATTTCCTCTTCCATAAAACTTTCCCTTTCCTTTAACCTCACTTTCACTTTTCTCATCTATGTTATGTTTCCCTCTTGCTTCTAAATGTGCGGCTTTAACACAAACCTCATCTATGTTTACGGGATTAAACATGATAATAGTGTGCCTAAGAAATTTTCAAACCCCTAACATAATTTAACAAAGTTTCTTGAGAATATAAATTAATACCCAAAATAAGAGCTCTTCTCCTAAATTCATGAGTATAATCTTGCACACTTTTCCCTTTCAACTGTCTAAATTTTTTTCGATCCATAATTGCATTTTGCATGTAAGCTAATGGATAGAATTTAATTTTAATGGCATCAATAAAAATTTACCAAGACATAGAGATCTTACCATAGTTTTTAATCACTTCTTGATTCCTTGCTTCCCACCATACAAGTGTAGATCCTTCCATCCTCAAAGAAGCCAATTGAATCTTTACGTCATCTTCATGAAGGTTCTGAATTCTGAAATACACCTCCAATTGATGTATCCAATTGTACAATATTTCTTCATTTACCTTGCCATTATACATTGGAAGCTCAAATTTGAGATCAAGTTTGAGTAAGGGTGTTTTTCCTCTTCTGGATTTTGAGTGAGTGTGAGTGGTTTTTGTGGTGGAAGTGGAAGATGATGTTGATGGAGAATATGAGGATCATGAAGATGGTGGAGATGGAGGTGGCTTTCCTCCACTTCCATTTCAACTCTTCTCTTCATCCTTCTTATCATCTGAAATTTCTTCTCAATGTTGAGGATTAGAACCTTCTCATGCCATCCTAGCAGTAAATGTATCAAACATAATTTTCACCATCCCATTTATGTCATTGAAGTCTCTCTTGACATCATCCTCTTCTGAATGGCCTTATATTTCTCCAACACCTGACATCATGGCTATGGATTCAAGCTCATCTTTTGATGCTTGTACCTCTTCAATCAACTCAGCTTCTTGTACAACTTGTACCTCCTTAATCTCAACTTCTTGAGACAAAACATGAGGTGGTTCAAGTGCAAATATGAGTGGAACTTTGGGTGAATATGGTGGTCTTGTAACTCTCCTTCTTCTGGTCCTAATCTCAGGACTTGCAACCAACAATTTCCCTTCACCTTTCTGCAACTTTATCTTGTTAGCATCAAAAATTTGTAACTGTTAAACATGCACAAAACTCAAGAAACTATCAAGCAAACAAACTTGCATTTCAACCAAGATATGATACCAACTTGATCTGAGTATGAATTTTAGTTTTTTTGTGCTAATTTCATCTTCAGATTTAAAATTTATTTGTTGATATTATGCTTGTTGTACATAGGTTTCCTTGTTGCTTATGTGTGTCAAATAGGTAATTTAACTAAGTTTTATGAGTGAATTCAAGAGCATATAGTATGAAAATAAAATGTTGAACAAAAACAAAAAAATACACAAAAAACCATCACAATTGATCCATCAACACAGAGTTTTGATGAAGTTCACCCCTCCTAGGCTACATCTCCTTGGTCTAGTTTCCATGGATTGGGCCTCTGTATTAGCTCAATAGTGAGAAAATTTTTGTTTGCATGCATCAAATTCTCTTGAAACATACTTCAATGACTCCATAATGTCAAAATATATCAGAAATGACTATTCATTCTCTCAATTTGGCCTTCAAATGCTCTAGGCATGGCCTTCCTTCCTGGTGGCCCTAGGCTTCCTTTTTCTTCAAAGTGACAAAAACACCTTTAGAATTTCACTTTTGCCTCTGCAACATGTACAAATGTGTTTAGAGAATCTAGAATGACTCTTCCTGAGCTAAAATTGGTCGAAAATTGCTCTAGTTATGGTCAAAAAAAAATTTCCTGGTGAAATGCCTCCAAAAATGGAGGAGGCTCCAGTTAGCTTCGACAAACTGGGGATTCCGCTGAAACTAGAAGAGTGCACTAAATATACCGCCATTAAAAGTTGGATTAATTAGCAGTAATACTGTGCTTAACTGTGGATAAGCACGTCTTAACTGCACTTAAGTGCATTTCATAACACATGGTTTAATTAACATAAACCACCAGCTTAGTGTGATAATCCCGCAACTAGCACTAACCTCCGCATTTTATATTCTGCTCCCCCCTTGGTTGTTGCAGCAAGGTTGTATGGGGAAGGGGTTGGACCCCTCCAAACCCCCGCCATCAGATCCGGCTTGTTATAAATATATGTTGAAGTCTTATATGGTTAAGACCCATCAGAGAGGTAAGGTGGTAAGACACCCAGTTGGTACGGGGTAGGTCATGGGTTCGACCCCAACCTACGCACAATAATTTTGCTCCAATATATGTTGCCCAACCAAAGGTTTAAAGAATTTGGTTATGTAAATAATTTTGACCGAATCATACATGCACCCTTGTCTATAGTTAAAACTTGGTTATATAAATAAATTCGCCCCAAATTCATATGTGCCAATGGTATAGTTTCATACTTAGGTTTATAACAATAATTAAAACTGTAATATAACATGAAATTTCAAGTTTCAGTTCGAACCAAGGTTTGGATGGGGTCCACCAGAGGGGGCACGTGGTGGCCCCTGGCTGCACCATGTGTCTAGCTCTGTTTGGACCATTCAAAACTAAAAAAAATTCTCATTCAACCTTAGGATAAACTGTAAAAAAAATTCACCTCCAAAGTTCACTGGTGAATCCTGTTGCAACACTTGTCATAGTCTCATTGGGAAAAAAATGGAGAATATTCCTTGAATATACCTAGAGTGCTGACTGGGCTTCCATGTCATCAACCTGCCATTGTTCTACATTTGTTTTTTTTTAATTTTCCTGTTCTTAACGACATTCAATGGGCTATAACTTCTCCATCTAGAGTCGGTTTTAGATGAAATGAGGTACGTTGGATTCCTAGCGATGGGCTGGTCGTAGTCATTCTGGTTTGGAGAATTTCTGAGAACTTTCATTTTTTAGCTTAATATTGAGCCTCTGATAAAAAATTACCACATAATATATTGTTTTTATAAAGGAAACATATAAAAATATAGAATAGTGGATACATTACCTTTGAAGATCTTTTGTGTAACCTTTATAGCTTTGATGGCACACACACACACTGTGTGTGTGTGTGTGTGCATGTGTGTGTGTGTGGTGACAAAGTTGTGTAAAATGGATAAATATTGAGGTACATAGAAGGTAGAAATGGTCAAAATTATGAGAGAAAGGTGACAAAAATAAGCTAATTTCTTGGCCCATCCTCCCACCACACTTAATATTTCACATGTCCTCGTGCACTGACAAATTTTAGTTTTCTTTTCATTCTCCATATCATAGTGCAACATAAAAGGCATGGATAAGGATATACAACCTGTTTTGAGTTCCTTTATTCTTCATTGTGAATGGCCATCTTGGTTTCCTCATGAGAATCTTAGATTTAAAACTTTTGAATTTTGGACTGTAATTCCCTATTGTCCTTCTTCATTTTGGAGTTCTTATGATACCAATGATACATTCTCTTAAGAATTTTTTGGTTTGTTTCCTTGATGGTTTCATTTTAATTTTTAATGTGTATTTCTAAGACCTTAAGATCTGTTATTTCTTCCTTTAATCCTTTTATTATATCTTTTTCCATAGAAATATTAAAAGGTAAATCACATTGTGTTGAACCATGGACTAGAGATGTTGGCATAACATCATCAGGCGAATATTCATGAAAATTAGAGAAGTTTTTTTTACCTTTTCATTATGAGCTTCTTGTTCCAAGGAATTCATATAATCTTAAACCTTTTGATAAATGTTGTCGACCTATGTGATTTCTTCTCCTTACTTTGATCACGATGATATAAGAATGGATGCTTCCCATATTTCTTTATTAACCTTTGTTATTTTTGGTGAAACATGGCTAGTTATCAATTGATTATCCTCTTTTTTCATACTTTGGGTTATCCTTTATACGTTTCTTTTCATTTCAGATCAATTATTCTCTTAGAATTTTTCCTCTTGGTACCATTTTTCTCTACAATATTTTTAATATCTATATTTTGCTGCTATGGAACCAACTCCAAAAATGGAAGAAAAGAGAGACCAATGCCTTAGAAATAAGCCACTTTGAGGGGGAAAACTCCAATACATTACATAAATGAACAATTCTTGGATGATACAAATGACAAAACCTACTTCTATATATAAGAGTCCATGGGATCATAATATAATCCTAGTCGACCTAACAATAATAATGTAAGGGTACAATAATAACAATATTGGGGTTACAGGGGTACAACAATAACAATAAGGGGGTTGCACTAACAACAATAAGGGACTATAATAGTAATATAGGTACCTAACATGCCCATCTCCTTCAAAAAAAATTTGTCCTCAATGCTTGAGTAGCTCCGGATGCTTGCGTATAAAATTCTCATCCTCCCATGTAGAATCTTCAGTGGGTAACTTCTTCCAATTGATGAGATACTCTGAAATTGATCGATTTCATAGATGTCAATTTCTTGTTTCCTTGACTACTTCAGGTTCCAATATGAATTTTCCTTCCTCATCAAGTTCTGGCAATATTGTTTGAACTGGAAGTTTGCCACCTATAACCTTATTTAAGCATGAAACATGGAAAACTGGATGCACTTGCGAAGAAGCAGGAAGCTCCAATTTATATGCCATAGTACCAATATTTAGCAACACCTTGTAAGGACCATAGTACTGGGGAAATAATTTATTATCCTTCTTAGCTTGCTTGAGGGACATTTTTTTGTATGGTTGTAGCCGTAAAAATACCCAGTCTCCTACATCAAAACTTCTTTCGCTGCGATGTTGATCTGCCTGTTGTTCCATTCGATTTGTGCCAAATTTAGGTTATCCTTTAAGAGTTGAAGAACTTCTTGTTGATTCTCGATGTGATCTTCCACTGCTTGAACCTTATAATTTTCTCTTAAATATGATTTGATGGACGGTGGATGATATCCATAAAGTGCCATAAATGGGGTCATTTTTGCTGTAGTATGGAAGGAAGTGTTACACCAGCATTCAACTAGAGGTAACCACTTGAACCATTGTGTTTTCTTATCAGATACAAGAAAACGAAGTTATCCTTCCAAACATTTATTCACTATCTCAGTTTGACCACTGGATTGTGGATGATAAGATGAGCTATGAGCTAGTTAAGTACCCAAACAAGAAAATAATTCCGTCCAAAAATTTCCAATAAAAATGGGATCTTTGCAACTTACAATAATCTTTGGGTTTCCATGTATCTTTTGAATTGTTTCCATAAATGCAGTAGCAACTATAATTGATTTAAATTGATGAGATAATGCACAAAAGTGTTCATACTTGGTAAGTATATCAACTAACACCATGATGACACTCTTTCCTTCGGACATAAGTAAACCTGTGATACAATCCATTGATATCTCCTCCCAACGTTGACTTGGAATGGATAAAGGTTATAGAAGACCTGGAGTCTTAATTGTCTCAAATTTATTTTGTTGGCAAACCAAACATTCTACCACAAAATTTTGAATATCATATTTAAGGCCATCCCAAAAATTATGCTGCTTTTGTAGTGTTTTTAAAAATCCATGTGTCCTCTAAAAAAAGTAATAAATTCAAAGTGTTTTTTAGTTGGAAATTCTTACAAAGATATAAGCAATATTTGTACCATAAGGAATCATTTTTCCAACCAAATGTATCAGATGTACTAGGATCTTGCTGCAACTTTTGAATGAGTGTCCACACTTCTTCGTCCTTCTTCCATTAATCTCTTGCTTCGGTTATCCAATCTGGTTGGATAATAGAAATGGCACAAAGCAATGCTTCCACCTCTTCATTCTTTCTTGAGAGTGCATCTGCAACAACATTCAGCTTTCCTTTTTTGTAGATTATTTCAAAGTCATAACCCAACATCTTTGTGACCCATTTGTGTTGTTCTTCTGACGATAGTCTTTGTTCCAAAAAGTGTTTAAGACTATCATGATCAGTTTTTACCTTGAAGTGTCTTCCCATTAGGTAAGTTCGCCATTTCTTTAGTGCATGTAGTATTGCTAACGTTTCCTTCTCATAAATAGGTTTCTGTAAATACTTTCCTTTGATTGGACGACTTTCAAAAGCAATGGGTCTTCCTTCCTGCATTAAAACTGCACCAATTCCATTTCCTGAGGCATCACATTCCACAATAAAGGTTTTTGTGAAGTCTGGTGTAGCTAAGACCGGTGCTAGGCACATTGCCTCTTTAAGACGTTCAAAGGCCTTAGTTGCTTTAGGAGCCCATGAAAATGCATCTTTCTTCAATAATGTTGTTAGAGGTGCTGCTATTCTCCCATAATTCTTAACAAACTTGCGATAATACCCTGTTAACTCGAGAAATCCTCGCAACTTCTTTATGATTGTGGGGACTTTCCATTCCTTAATGGCTTTAATTTTGTTAGGGTCTACCTTAACACCCTCATGAGATACAATATGACCCAGATATTCCACCTCTTGTACTCCAAAGAAACATTTGGATGTTTTTGCATATAATTGTTTCTCCTGCAATAGTTTGAGCACCCTGTCAACATGTTGAACACGATCCTTCCAAGACCTGTTGTAGATTAGTATATCATCAAAAAATACTAGCACAAATTTTCTAAGGAAGGGTTTGAAAATGGAATTCATCAACCCTTGAAATGTAGAAGGTGCATTGGTAAGGCCAAAAGGCATGACCAAAAATTCATAATGACCCTCATGAGTTCGAAATGTTGTTTTCGGAATATCTTCTGTTTTCATTATAATTTAATGATATCCTGAACGAAGATCCAACTTGGTAAAATAAATTGCTGCATGTAATTCATCCAATAATTCATAAATCAAAAGAATGATAAATTTATCTTTAATAGTGAGCTTATTGAGCTCCTTATTATCTGGACACATGTGCCATGATCCATCCTTCTTGTGCACCAATACGACTAGAGCAGAGAAAGAACTTTGACTAGGTTGAATTATACCAACCTCTAACATTTTTGCAATCATACGTTCAATTTCTCTCCTTTGGACATAAGGATATCTGTAAGGCCTGATGTTTGGAGAAACACTTCCTGGAATCAAATGAAAATCATGATCATGGTCACGACTAGGTGGGATTCCGTTGGGAGTTTCAAACACCTTGGAATGATTGTCCAAGACTTCTTGGAGATCTGGAGAAATAGATGATTTTGATGTTGGAACTTATAGTGAGCATAATTATGCAATTACGCCTTGTTGTTCTTTATTAAAAATATTTTTCATGACATTAGAGCTTATTATCTTTACTAGATTCCCTGCAATACCCTGTAATTCGACTTCCTTTCCTTCCGAAAATTTTTTCAAGAAAAATTCCTGAAAATTAAAAGATACCATCCCCGAAGATTATAACCATTGTAATCCTAGTACAACATCAACACATCCCATTGGAATGGAAAGCATTGGACTATTAAATACATATTCCCCCATGGTTAGCTTGATATTATGAATTTTTCTAGAGAAATTTATAGTTCCTCCATTTGAAACAATCACTTGACATTCTAGTGTTGGGTATAGGAAACAATTCAATTCCTTGGCTACCTTACAATGAATAAAATTATGGGTACTACTAGAATCAATCAACACTATTACCTTTTTCTTCTTGATATGTCCTTCTATATTGATAGTTTGAGGAGTGGTAATACCTACCAATGCATTACATGATATGGTCGGACTCATTTATTCTTCTTCTAGGGTTGGTTCCTGGTGTATATCCTCTTATTTTGAAGTTTCTTGGTCATTTTCTTCCTCCTCTTCACAATCTATGTAAAATAATTTCTTTTCAGCACACTTATGACCTTTAGTGTATTTTCTATCACAACTGTAGCAAAGCTCTTTTGCTCTTTTTTCTTCCAATTTTTGTGGTGTCAACCTTGTAGGTTGTGGAAGTCTAGGAGTAGCAACACTTCCATCTTTATAGATGTGAGTGGTAGGCTTCCTTGTCGCCATAATTTTACTTTCAATTTTTCTTGCCAATCTGAATGCCTTCTCCAATGAATCAGGTTCTCAAACATGAACTTCATGTTGGATGCTATCCTTTTAAAGTCCCTATGAAGACATCAATCTTGTGTTCCTCTGGAATATCCGTTAACCTTACATTCAATTTTTTGGAAGTCCTCAATGTGCTCCACCACTAAACCTTTTTGTTTGAGATTTAACAATTGGCTAAAGAAGGTGTTTCTCTTTGTATCCTCATAATGTGCTACCATTTCCTCCGTAAAAATTGACCAAGTGACAATTTTTTTACGGGAGAAAATCCATCGATACCATGCAAATGTATTTTGTCCTAAATGTAAAGTTGCAATGCGTACCTTTTGTGTGTTTTGCACATTATTGAGATCAAAATATTGCTCCATCTGTAGCATCCATGTTACTGGATCCTTGCCATAAAAATTCCTCATATCCATCTTTGGAATATGGTGGTTCTTCCATCCAACATTAGAGTTTATAAATTCATGATTAACATTTATTTTGTTCTCATCATGAGTTTCCTCTACTATCTTTTCACCATTAGGAAACATTTCTTGTATCAACTTTGTCAAACCTTCTATGTCTTCTTTTAGATAATTCTTCATGTTTTCCATGTTGTCTTTCATTTTTTCTTCCATGTCATCCATATTAGATTCCACGCCTTTCTTCGAAACTTCCATTTCATTTTTTATTTCTCTTTGCGAGAGCGACATTTGGTGCACTTGCTCTTGTAATTTGGACATGTCATGTTGCAGTTCTTTATCTTCATGAGTCATAGTAGAGCCTTATGAAGGCTTAATGGGTGTTGAATTATTTTTAGGAGGAATTTCAAAACGCAATACTAATATCTATTCTACAATATGCCCTTGGAATGAATTCAAACTGATTTTTTACGCAAGACTTATGCAATTCGAAAAAAATACACACCTTTTTCTTGATTTTAAGGAGCTCTCTAATGAAATTGAATTATCTATATAATTCCAGATCCTCAATATCTGAAATTTAGCCCTATAGTAGCCGTCTAAAGCTTCTTTCAAATTCCATAGGTCTTACCTGATTTGGATTCTTCAAGAAAAAGTTATGCCCAATCTCCCACAATGACCTAATTATGGACTGGTTCAGTAGAGTGAACCTGTACGGTGTGCCGCATGTCATTGTTTCCTCATTCAACTATGAAATTGATACAAAGGAAACTACAGTCCATGTAATTGCGGCCACATTTTACAGAATTCCAATCCGATGCTTAGAGAGAGAGTTATGATGATTTTCCCATGGTCACCTCTTTGAGATGAAATTCAGGAGCCTGAAACAACCCTAAATTCCATAGATCATAGCTCCGAAATCATTGCGAACCAAGATCTAAAATTTTTACAGGAGGTTCCTTAGGATTGTAGCTTCACTCTGTAAAACTTTAAGCTTCTGAAACTTTGTATAAAGAAATTTATAGTGCACATGCCACGATGACCTATTTCAGGTGAAATTTGGGAGCCTGAAACATTCCTAACTTCCACAGATCATATCTCCGAAAATATTGCAAAAAAAGATATAAATTTTTTCCAGGAGGTTCATCAGGATTTCAGCTTCTGAACCTTCGTATAAAAAACGTTATAGCAAAAATTCCACGATGACCTGTTTGGAGCAGCGAAACCCTAGAATCCAAAGCTCTGATACCAAATGTTATGAAACCAACTCCAAAAATGGAAGAAAAGAGAGAAAAACGCCTTATAAATTAGCCACTTCGAGGGGGAAACCTCCAATACATTATATAAATGAAAAATTATTGGATGATACAAATGAAAAAACCTACTTATATTATAGGAGTCCATGGGATCAGAATATAATCCTAGCTGACTTAACAATAATAATGTAAGGGCATAATAATAACAATATTGGGGTTACAGGGGTACAAAAATAACAATAAGGGGGTTACACTATCAACAATAAGGGACTGTACTAGTAATATATGGACCTAACATTTTCTCTGTATGTTTTATAAGGGTTTTGACATTTGTCTTCATTGATTGTTTCTTTGATTTTTTGCTTGTCTTTTTCTGCGATTTGATTTTTTACTTCGATCCTATAGTTTACTGCTTCACTTAATTATGGTGTGATGATTCACCGTGTTATACAAAGTCAAGAATCATGGATTCATCAGTCTCAGGGACATTCATAGATTTTCGCATTGATATTTCTACAAGCTCTATAGGTTCAATTTCTACTGATTTATAAGCTATAATTTTCATTTTTTTTACATTCTTTGTAGGCTTATATTTTGGAGCTTTTGTAATAGAAAGCCCATCTTGTCTATGTCTTCGATTAGAGCCTTGATTGTTTGTTTCTTCAAGTGCTTACTTAAAGTGATTCCTTAAAAGGAAATATTCTTAATTATCATTTCGAAGCCTCTCCCTCAACCATAATTTTTAGAAGAACAAAATGATACAAAATTATATCTAATTTCTTGAATTCCTTTGAATATTGAAGGCCATATTTTTTAGACTATTAATCAGATAATAGGCTAGGTTAATGGAAGTGCATAAGAAGCCTAATGTGGTATAAGAAAACCATGTTGTACCTTCCTTCACATATAATTAATTTCTAGAGAATGTAGAGGAGGTTCGCTCATTTCTTCTTGAATGTTCCATCAATATTCCTTTTTTCCAGCTTCCTATGTCCACTTGAGGATTTTTTAGCAATATATTCCATGAGTCATTCCTAAATATTTGGCACTTAAACCAATTTTATCTTGTTCTTAGTAGCACAATGGCTTCTACTAAAATCTAATTTATAAATTTCAGTCTTATATCGCCAATATTGGCCTCAAAACCATCAATCACTCTTGCAAAAGCTCTGATCAATTCCACATCATGTTCGTAAAAAAAATTCAAAGAAATTAAGCCGCAAATTTTTTTGTATTTTCCTTCTGCATTTAGGATAGGTCTTAAGGAATTTCCCACGAACTGGTTCAATCCTAATGACAATGCCCATATTTGGTGTTAGGGAATTTTGGGTTCCAAAATTCTCTTTCAGTCACTAATAAGGGTGGTGAAATGATCATGATGGTAGGAAGATAACATGGCTAACAATGACAATGGATGAGGATAAGAAAGGTGGTGAATAATGAATAGTATTGGTAGATATAGAATAATAATAGTAATTTTCAATCCCCCAATTATTATTTGAACCATCGATGAGAGAAAAAATGATCTCATGATTGATATCTCAAGATTAATTTTAATGACTTGGTAAGTGGGATCAAATATGAAATAATTTTGGAATCAAAGATTGTGGGACGATTTTTCCATCGCTAATTAATTAAGATTTTTTTTTTAGATTTGGCCTCTTTTGAAATTAGGCTATATATAAAAAAAATGTTTGAGTATTTTATTTTCTATATTTTTACTTTAATGAAAATAAATAAATGTTTATCTCTGCTACCTTTCAGGGAGTTGACTCTGAATGGGTACTTAAATTTTATCTAGCTATATAAAATGTTCAGGATGAAAGCAAGATGTTTGAATTGAAATTTTGATGCAGATATTTGAAAGATATCCTTCTAATGTTCCTACTACTAATTTTTTTGATATTTTACAAAGAAATAAATTATTCATGTTGGAAATTTAAGTTCAAATTTTCAAGAAATTTAAAAGGGGAGAATCTTGATTTCCAAAAACCTTTTTTCCAACTAGGAATATTTGTATAGTTATGTCAATATCCTTGTTTTGATAACTATACATTTATTATTTTATTATTTTTGAAAGATAAGAAGTAATAAATTAATTTTGGTGGTGAGGGATAATGATCTCTTTTTTCCACCAATTCCATTTTTCAATTTTGTTGCAGATTTTGAATAAACTCTTCTCTTGTCATAGGGCTTAAGATATAATTTTAATATATTCCCATTAACAAGAAAATTAAATCCTTCTTCATTAATAGTTTAAATACTAACTGATCCACTCTCATAAAATGATTCTATTTCAGATATACCTAACCAATGTGTTTGAAACTTTCCTTAAAAATGTTTAAATTTTGAATCAAATAAGAGAGCTCAATAGCCTAGTTTAAACGTCTTCATCTTTATGAACTTGTCATTACATATTATTATTTGTTGTTGGATGATATCAAATTTTTTAATGGCATCTTGTCTAATTTCATATATTTCATTCAGTTGTTCTAACCTTTATTTCTATGCTTCAAAAATATCTAGCCCTAATCTTGATTTTGTTTTGAATGTCTCCTCCAATAACTCTATGGGAGGAAATTTTTTCTTTCCATAAATAAATTCATATGGTGTATGTTCAATGTCATTCTTCCATGTGGTATAGTATGCCCATAGTTCTTCTAGAAGCCTATGTGAAATCTTTCCCACGTAGATGAACTGTCTTGGTCAGAAAAGTTTTAAGAACTTTATTTTTTGACTCCACTTATCTACTAGCTTGTGGATGATATGGAGTATAATTTTGATGCTTGATTTTATACTATTCCACAATATTTTGGAAAATATTGGTTGTAAACTATGCACCCTTGGCATGTAACAATTTCTCCTGGGACACCAAAAACAGTAACATATCCTCAAAAATAAATGTTACAAGAACATTTTCAGTAGAAAAAATTAAAGGTTTAGCTTCTACCCATTTATTTACATAATAAATATAGGCAAGAATATATATTTTCTTCCTTGATGCTAGATTAATTAGACCTACAAAATCAAGAGCCCATTTTTCAAATGGCTCTACTAGTACCTAAGGATGCAGAGGAATCTATTTTTTTTGAATAATTTTCCCCATTATGTGACAAATATCACATCTTATGACATATTATTTGTTATCCTTAAAAGGTTAGGCCAATAATACCCAAAAATAACAGCTTTGTATATAGTTCTTGTATTATTTAAATTTCCTCCACATGGCTCATCATGGCATGCTTTTAATATATTTGGTAATTTATCTTCTCTTATAAACCTTCTGGTGATAAAATCTAGTCCAGTTCGATATAATTATACTTCTATATAAGAGAGAGGTGCACTGAATTTGATAACTCTTTGTGTTTCTTTGGTTGATAATTATGATGGAAATTTTCTTGTTTCCAAATACTTAGCAATATCTGTAAACTATGGAGTTTTAGTAGAAGTTGCAAAAATATATTCATCAAGAAAATGATCCTATACAGGAATTGTTGTATTATTATTTTGGATCTTGGAAAGAAAGTTAGCAATTGTGTACTCCTTTCCAGGTTTGTCCAATATAGTGATGTTAAATTCGTGTATTAATTGAATCCATCTATTAATTCTTCCATTAGTTACAGGTTTTTTCATTAAATATCTAATGGAAAAATGTTCAGTATGAACAAAGGTTTCATACCTATGATATAATTCCGGAATTTAGTGATGGCATGGATTATTGCAAAAAACTCCTTTTGACTAACATTAAAATTTATCTCTGCGGAATTTAAATTTTTAGTGTATAATAAATTGTATAAGGAGTTTGTTAATATTTTTGTCCAATCCCAACCCCTAGAGCTATATATGAAGCATCTATAGAGATATGAAATGTGGGGGGTGGGGATTTTGCCCTCTTATGATAGGTACTTCATAATTTTTTTGTTTTAAAGAATCAAAATCAAATTGACATGAAGAATCCCAATAAAACTCTCAATCTTTAGTAAGAAATTTGAAAAGTGGTGAAATTATTTCTGTAAATTTTTCTACGAATCTCCTATAATAGCTCACATATCTAAGGAAATTTTGTATTTCCATTTGATATTTAGGTACCCAAATTTTGACGATGACCTCAATTTTTGTTGGATCAACTTTAATTCCATTACCTAAAATGTAACGTCCCAAAAAAATACCTTCATTTAACATCATCAAGAATTTTCATGGCTTAAATAAAGGTTATTTTCCTCACATATAATAAGGACCTTTTCAAGTTTTTCCAAAACTTCTTTAAAATAATTTCCATACACTGCGGAATATCCACATATACCTCAACACGATCATGAATCAAGTCAAAGAAAATGCCTAAAACTGCTCTTTGGAATGTAGCAGTGACATTGCATATTTCAAAAGGAAGTAATATGTAAGCATATGTTCTTGTTGTACTATACAACACCCCCCATTTATTATTATTATAAATGAGGACCCTTTAAAAAAATAAATAGAATTTTAGAAGGATTATTTCATTTAGCGTTAAGTTTTTAAACTTTAGGAATAAAAGGATTTTTATTTTCGCTTTAATTTCATTGCACTTAGCGCAAATCGCAAAGCTTACAAACTAACAAAGTTAAAACACATGTCAAATCTGCGATATTGTGATAAAGCACTTCAACCTTTTTTTAATTATATAAAAACCCTGTTAAAAAAGCTTAAAAATCCCTTAAAGTATATATCATCCCGTGCCTCCTTTAAAAGATAAACTTATAACATTTCAAAAGGATTTGCGATAAGTCGGACCCGATGAGATAATAAATGAACAATTAAATGTATCCATAAAATACGATAAAGTGCAATTACTTTGAATCTTTTGTAATATTCCAAAATGGAAAAGATAGGAATATAGAAAAAAATACTTGAAATAGCAGTGAATAAATCAATACAAAATTATATGAGACAAATGTACAGCCATATTATTAAACATATCGGAAAATAATAGGCACAATATCTTGAGGATAAAGTCACTCAAGCAATAAAAAACAAGCCTCTACTAAGCAAACAGAGTCAATACATGAGAAATAGTTGTTATACAAATGCCATGAGCCAAGACATCACAGTTTTAGGGAATAAACTGCTACAGGAAAGATATAAAAATGTATATACGCTGTTATATAGCTCAAATAATGCTGGGAGTGAAGATCTAGGCTCCCAAGCACTTTTCCTAAACAACCCAGAAAGGGTTTCCGAAAATACCCAAAAGTGAAAAATGTCGGAATGCAGCCCTAGGGCTGAATAGCAGCTACAACTGAATAACTGGATGGAGGTGGATGAAACTGATATATAAATAAATATATCTCCTCCAATAGATCCTTTCAATGAAATTTTTTTCCCTTCACTGAAAAGAAAACACCCCAAATGAGGCACTAAAACCCCCACTGCAGATATTCAATAAAATAACGCAGTCCTTGAGGGAAAATGTGATGTAGGAGGTGGAAATAGGTTGGCCTAGTGCCAAGATATGAAATAAAGCCCAAGGGCCTTCGTTTCTGACCTCCCAATGGAAGGAATCCTTCCTCCACTGAAAAACAAGCACTAAAAGTGGCCCTAACAATCCTCCACTACAACACCCTGCAACACAACACAACTCTAAACAGAAACTGTGTTGTAGCTAAAGAATGATGCTTGGCCTGATGTATGGATGTGGACTATTCATCTCAATAATATATCCTAATTAGGAATTCAAATCCCCTCGATGATTAGTGTGGGATTATCACTCGAGAATACCCTTGTACTAAACAGTACAATAGACCCTACTAAACAACAAAAGCATGCATAGAAATGTCACCTGACAAATCCAAATCTAAAAGATCAATATCAAAAATCATCTAGCATATCCTCTATGGCTGCCTTTCCCTTCCTTATATGCAATGTGAGCCCTCTCACCTTGGTTCCCACTCATTAAAGCCACTACTCTCATGGAGACTATCTCCCATTAACACTACGCTGCCTCCCACTAATGATCCACTCTCTCCATTCCAACGTTGTTGATTTGGTCAAAATTAACCTTGTCCACATGCTTTAGCCACTGTTCATACATGGAGGTGCTTCATCCATCTATCAATATGATCCCTTTCACATTAAGAGGGATTTTATTCCTACTAAAGAGATTTATGGGTCTCCCTACCCACTTATTCATCTATCAGCTCAATGATAAAAGAAAATTTTAATATTTCAATTAGCTGCATGCTAATTTAAGAATATTACAGTCCTCCCCTCCCAAATGTTGCTTGAACTCAATCAAATTCAGGGATATAACTAAAGAGCCTCCTTTCCTCCTCTTGTAGCATCCTCATATGATAATATTCTCCAATGAACAAGATAATGTCTCATCAATATGTCTCCAAGTTGGTCCTTCCAAGTGTACAAGTTAGCCTTTGGTGACAAATCCAAATGGCTATCATCATGAAGAGGTGGGATATCCATGGAGGAAACTATGTGCTATCTAGAGGCCTTCTTGAGGCATGGAATCTGAAAAATTTTGGGAACCTTCATTCCCATGTGAAGCTCTAAACCCCAAGCTATCATCCACACAAAGTGAGTCACCCTCCAAAATGGTAACTCATGGAAAAACTCTTCCACCTTTGGCTCCTGCAATGTAGGTGGGCTGCATAACTGAACATGATAAACCAAATGTCCAACCCCACACTATATCTCTCTCCACTTATGAAAAGTGTAGAGCTGCTACTGATATTGGGCTACAATAATGTTGTCTTCAAGAGGCAAGAAGAAAAATGGATCCTCAAAGATCCTCTCTCTAGTGTCATGAATCATGTTTTCCCAAACCATCCCATATATGATGAATAGGACATCATCACCATATGGCATCAAAATTAGAAATATATTGAAGGTTTCATGTAGTGCTAGAAGGTACGAACAATTTCTCAAGTCATTACAACGTAGTTTTGCTAACTGTTGTTTCAGAACATCATGTGGCAAGTTGTCTCCCAACAATTTTCTAGTTATATATGTCATCTCATCTACTAGAAAATAGTAAATGACATTTCATATCAACTGAGCATACAAATAATAACACAACACTTTCCCAAAGCCATAGAAGAAATGGCTATCTTCATCACTGATTTTGGTCTTAGATAGACCATGAAGCCCAAATAAAAACTTGCCCTCTTGTGGAGCAATGCACTCTATATAAATGGCAAGAGAATGAAAATACTGTGTTAGATGATCAATACGTGCAAAAATAAAATTGTTCCCATGTATTTCGAGTAAGTTGATAATGAGATCCATGGATGATCTCTCCATAGTGGTTTGATATGTCTCCATGAGACCCTTTCGAATGGAAAGGAGTGAACCATGTGCTGCATTCAAGGCCTTCTTCTTATTCTTGGAGATCCAAGTCAAGAAGATCATATCATGGTAATAGATGTCTCCATCCACTACTCTGTCACTCTCACCTCTTAATTTTCCATCAAGTGCATCATATGTGAAGTGATCCTGGGAACACTCCATCAACAAACCCAAGCTCCCAAGTGATAACACTATTGACCTTTGTAATAAGGCTCATATCATCTCATAGCTCCATTCTTTGACATGCCAAATGCCAAAGTCATCTACCATAATGCTGCTATATATGGGAGATTCCTTCCAAAGTGGAAGTACTTCCTGATCCTCTAAAGCTAAGGAGTATCCCCTTTGCACCAAGATTGTGCCGCAATCTACTCCTGCAACATCATGAAAAGTATGGGAGAAAATAAGCCCATACTCTCTCAAAAGCATCCAAAGAAATAACAACTCTTATTTCCTCCTCATCTCATCATCATACAAGTCATGGAGTAACATCATGATGATTGAATTGTAGAATGCCCCATACAACCAAAGATTCTACTTCCATAACATATGGGTGCCATGCAATGAACCAAACCATAACATAGCTTTAGAAATAGGATATGTCATATGATGGCCAAACTCTTTTAAGAGTAGCCAGTGTAGCCATGCCTCCTGCTACCCTATGTTATAGATCTGGAAAAGGCTCACCATCCTCACCCATCCATCGAAATGTGGGTGTCTCCTTCCATGATCAAAATTGGTATCCCTCCAATGGAGAATACCATCCTCCCAAATTATGTTACTACCTTTTCACTTCATAGGATGTTGAAGTAAAACCTCCTGGAGATCTCTAAATGAAGACCACTCATAAATGACCAGGTTTGTTGTGTAACCAGCTCCAAGAATAGAAGAAAAGAGATATCAACGCCTTAGAAATAAGCCACTTCGAGGGGGCAACCTCCAATAAATTACATAAATGAACAATTCTTGGATGAACAAATGACCAAAACCTCCTTCTATATATAGGAGTCCATGGGGCCATAATGTAATCCTAGTGGGGCCCAATGTAATCTTAGGCGACCTAATAATAATAATTTAAGGGCACAATAATAAAAATATTAGGGTTATAGGGGTACAACAATAACAATAACGGGGGCTACACTAACATAATAAGGGAATACACTATTAATATAGGTACCTAACATGCCCCTCCCCTTCAAACAAGTGTTGTCCTCAACGCTTCAGGAGCTCCGGGTGATTTTGTATAAAATTCTCATCCTCCCATGTAGAATCTTCAGTGGGTAAGTTCTTTCATTTGATGAGATACTCTGAAATTGATCAATTTCGTAGTTGTCAAGTTCTTGTTTCCGTGACTTCTTCAGGTTCGAATATGGTTTTTCCTTCCTCATCAAGTTCTGGAAATATTGTTTGAACTGGAAGCTTGTCCCCTATAACCTTTTTTAAGCATGAAACATGGAAAACTGGATACACTCACGAAGAAGCAGGAAGCTCCAATTTGTATGCCATAGTACCAATCTTTTGCAAAACCTTGTAAGGAACATATTACTTTGGTGATAATTTATTATCCTTCTTAGCTTGCTTGAGGGACATTTTTTTGTATGGTTGTAGCCGTAAAAATACCTAGTCTCCCACATCAAAACTTCTCTCACTGTGATGTTGATCTGCCTGTTGCTTCATTCGATTTTGTGCCAAATTTAGGTTATCCTTTAAGAGTTGGAGAACTTCTTGTTGATGCTCGATGTGATCCTCCACCGCTTGAACCCTAGAATTTTCCCTTAAATAAGATGTGATGGATGGTGGATGATATCCATAAAGTGCCATAAATGGGGTCATTTTTGTTGCAGTATGGAAGGAAGTGTTATACCACCATTCAGCGAGAGGTAACCACTTGACCCATTGTGCTTTCTTATTAGATACAAAACAACGAAGATATCCTTCCAAACATTTATTCACTATCTTTGTTTGACCATCGGATTGAGGATGATAATATGAGTTATGAGCTAGTTCAGTACCTAAACAAGAAAATAATTCCATCCAAAAATTTCCTGTAAAAATGGGATCTCTGTCACTTACAATAATCTTTGGGTTTCCATGTAGCTTTTGAATTGTTTCCATAAATGTGGTAGCAACTGTACTCGCTTTAAATGGATGAGACAATGCACAAAAGTGTGCATACTTGGTAAATATATCAACTACCACCATGATGATGCTCCTTCCTTCATACTTCGGTAAACCTATGATAAAATCCATTGAAATATCCTCCCAACGTTGACATGGAATGGATAAAGGTTATAGAAGGCCCGGGGTCTTAATTGTCTCAACTTTATTTTGCTGGAAAACCAAACATTCTGCCACAAACTTTTGAATATCATATTTAAGGCCATCCCAAAAAAATTCTGTCTTCACCCTGTGGTAAGTTTTTAAAAATCCCGAGTGTCCTCCTAAGGGATAAGTGTGCAATTCCAAAAGAATCTTTTGTTTTAGTTTGGAATTATTGCGAATATATAAGCGATCTTTGTACCATAAGGAATCATTTTTCCAACTAAATGTATCAAATGTACTAGGATCTTGCTGCAACTTTTGAATGAGAGTCCACACTTCTTCGTCCTTCTTCCACTCATCCCTTGCTTCGGTTATCCAATCTGGTTGGATAATAGAAATGGCACAAAGCAATGCTTCCACCTCTTCATCCTTTCTTGAGAGTGCATTTGCAACAACATTTAGATTCCCTTTTTTGTAGACAATTTCAAATTCATAACCCAACATCTTTGTGACCCATTTTTGCTGCTCTTCTGAAGATAGTTTTTGTTCCAAAAAGTGTTTAAGACTATCATATTGATCAGTTTTTACCTTGAAGTGTCTTCCCATTAGGTAAGGTCTCCATTTCTTTAGTGCATGTAGTATTGCCAACATTTCCTTCTCATAAATAGCCTTTTGTAAATACTTTCCTTTGATTTAACGACTTTGAAAATCAATGGGTTTTCCTTCTTGCGTTAAAACAACACCAATACCATTTCCCGAGGCATCACATTCCATAATAAAGGTTTTTGTGAAGTCTGGCATAGCTAATACTGGTGTTAGGCACATTGCCTCTTTAAGATGTTCAAAGGCCTTAGTTGCTTCAGGAGTCCCTGAAAATGCATCTTTCTTCAATAGTATTGTTAGAGGTTCTGCTATTCTCCCATAATTCTTAACAAACTTGCGATGATACCCTCTTAACCCGAGAAATCCGTGCAACTGCTTTATGGTTGTGGGGACTTTCCATTGCTTAACGGCTTTAATTTTGTTAGGGTCTACCTTAACACCCTCGTGAGATACAATATGACCCAGATATTCCACCTCTTGTACTCCAAAGAAACATTTGGATTTTTTTGCATATAATTGTTTCTCCTCCAATAGCTTGAGAACCCTATCAACATGTTGAACATGATCCTTCCAAGACCTACTGTAGATTAGTATATCATCAAAAAATACTAGCACAAATTTTCTAAGGAAGGGTTTGAAAATGGAATTCATCAACCCTTGAAATGTAGAAGGTACATTGGTAAGACCAAAAGGCATGACCAAAAATTCATAATGACCCTCATGAGTTCGAAATGCTGTTTTTGGAATATCTTCAGTCTTCATTCTAATTTGATGATATCCTTAATGAAGATCCAACTTGGTAAAATAAATTTCTCCATGTAATTCATCCAATAATTCATCAATCACAGGAATGGGAAATTTATCTTTAATGGTGAGCTTATTGAGCTCCCTATAATCCGGACACATGTGCCATGATCCATCCTTCTTGTGCACCAATACTACTAGAGCAGAGAAGGAACTTTGACTAGGTTGAATTATACCAGCCTCTAACATTTCTGCAATCATATGTTCAATTTCTCTCTTTTGGACATAAGGATATCTATAAGGCCTGATGTTTGGAGGAACACTTCCTGGAATCAAATGAATAGCATGATCATGATCACGAATAGTTGGGAGTCCTTTGGGAGTTTCAAACACCTTGGAATGATTGTCCAAGACTTGTTGGAGATCTGCAGAAATAGATGATTTTGATGTCGGAACTTCTAGTGAGCATAATTGTGCAATTACACCTCATTTTTCTTTCTTTAGAAGCTTTGTCATGACATTAGAGCTTATTATCCTTCCCGGCTTCCCTTCAATACCCCGTAATTCGACTTCCTTTCCTTCTGAAAAAAAATTCAAGAAAAGTTCTTGAAAATTAAAAGCTACCATCCCCAAAGATTGTAACCATTGTACTCCTAGTACAACATCAACACCTACCATAGGAATGGAAAGCATTGGACTAGTCAATACATATTCCCCCATGGTTAGCTTGATATTATGGCATTTCCCAGAGCAATTTATAGTTCCTCCATTTGCAACCATCAATTGGCATTCTGGTGCTGGGTATAGGAAACAATTTAATTCCTTGGCTACCTTACAATGAATAAAATTATGGGTGCTACCTGAATCAATCAACACTATTACCTTTTTCTTCTTGATCTGTCCTGCTATCTTGAGAGTTTGAGGAGTGGTAATTCCTGCCAGTGCATTACATGATATGGCCGGATTCATTTCTTCCTCTTCTATGGCTGGTTCCTGGTGTGTATCCTCTTCTTGTTCATTTTCTTCTTCTTCTTCACAATCTATGTAAAATAATTTCTTTTCAGCACACTTATGACCTTTGGTGTATTTGCTATCACAACTGTAGCAAAGCCCTTTTGCTCTTTTTTCTTCCAATTGTTGTTGTGTCAACCTTGTAGGTTGTGGAAATCTAGGCGTAGCAACACTTCCTTCTTTATAGAATTGAGTGGTAGGCTTCCTTGTCGCCATAATTTTACATTCAACTTTTCTTGCCAACCTGAATGCCTTCTCCAATGAATCAGGTTCCAAAATGAGAACTTCATGTTGGATGTTATCCTTTAAAGTGCCTATGAAGAGATCAATCCTGTGTTCCTCTGGAATATCAGTTACCCTTATATTCAATTTTTGGAAGTCCTCAATGTGCTGCCCCACTAAACCCTTTGTTTGAGATTTATCAATTGGCTAAAGAAGGTGTTGCTCTTTGTATCCTCATAATGTGCTATCATTTCCTCCGTAAAAATTGACCAAGTGACAATTTTTTTACGGGAGCAAAGCCATCGATACCATACAAATGTATTTTGTTCTAAATGTAAAGTTGCAATGCATACCTTTTGTGTTTTTTGCACATTATGGAGATCAAAATATTGCTCCATCTGTAGTATCCATGTTACAGGATCCTTTCCATCAAACTTCCTCATATCCATTTTTGGAATATGGTGGTTCTTCCCGCCAAAATTAGAGTTTATGAAATCATGATTAAAATTTATTTTGTTCTCATCATGAGTCTCCTCTACTATATTTTCACCATTAGGAAACATTTCTTGTATCAACTTTGTCAAACCTTCCATGTCTACTTTTAGATCATTCTTCATTTTTTCCATTTTAGCTCCCATGTCATCCATCTTAGATTCCATGCCAGCTTCCATGCCATCTATCTTAGATTCCACACCTTTCTTCAAACCATTCATATTATTCTTCAAACCATCCGTCTTCTCTTCCACGCCTTTCTTCAAAACTTCCATTTCATTTTTTGCTTCTCTTTGCGAGAGCGAAATTTGGTGCACTTGCTCTTGTAATTTTGATACATCATGTTGAAATTCTTCATCTTCATGAGTCATAGTAGAGCCTTCTGAAGGCTTAATGGGTGTTGAATTATTTTTACGGGGCATTTTTTAGAACCAAATACTGAGATCTATTCTACAATATGCCCTTGTAATCAATTCAAATTGATTCTTCAAACAAGACTTATGCGATTCAGAAAAAAAAAAAAAAAAAAAAAAAAATACACACCTTTTTCTTGCTTTTTGAGGAGCTCGATATTGAAATTGGATTATCTCTGTGATTGTGGCACTTAAATATTTGAAATTCGGTATTGAGGTAGCCCTATGAATTCTCTTTATAATGCCACAGGTCTGACCTAATTTAGATTCTCCAAGGAAACGTTATGTCCAATCTCCCACAATGACCTAATTATGGACTGAATCAGTAGAGCGAACTTGTACGACTTGATACGTGTCACTGTTTCGTCCTTCGGCTCTAAAATTGATAGCCAAGAAACCAAACTCCATATAATTGTGACCAATTTTTACAACACTCCAATCCGATGCTCATAGAGAGAGTTATAAATCATTTCCCATGATCACCTCTTTGAGATGAAATTCAGGAGCCTAAAAAAGCACTACCTTCCACAGATCATATCTCCGAAAATTTTGCGAACCAAGCTCTGAAATTTTTCGACGAATTTCCTCAGGATTTTGGATTTTAGATTCTTAACCTTCATAGAAAAAAATCTATAGAAAAAATTCCACGATGACCTATTTGGAGCAATGAAACCCTAGAATCCAAAGCTCTGATACCAAATGTTGTGTAACCAGCTCCAAAAACAGAAGAAAAGAGATATCAACGCCTTATAAATAAGCCAATTTGAGGGGGAAACCTCCAATACATTACATAAATGAACATTTCTTGGATGATACAAATGACCAAAACCTCCTTCTATATATAGGAGTCCATGGGGCCATAATGTAATCCTAGTGGGGCCACAATTTAATCCTAGCCAACCTAACAATAATAATTTAAGGGCACAATAATAAAAATATTTGGATTACAGGGGTACAACAATAACAATAACGGGGGCTACAGTAACATAATAAGGGACTACACTATTAATATAGGGACCTAACAAAGTTGACCCCATAAGGATCCAAATATGCTATAGGAAAAATCTTCTCATTGAGATGTGAAGTGCTCATCAAGAAGGATCTATCATAATAATTAGAGATATCATCCATCATAAGATGTCTTCCATCAATCATCTACCTATCCAATGCCACACAAGTATAATGGTCATCAGAATGTCCCAATAATGGTTGGGCCCCCAACTCATCACTACTGCTCAATGACAACGTTGTTGATCTCCATGATGGTGCTTCTGATGTCTCATGATCATGCACACTGCTAAACACACAGTTCTACATTAGATTGATTAGGATTATGCTCATCCTATCCTCCAAAATTCTACACTCCAACCCAAAGTGTTGTGTGCAGTTCATCAATGAATAATGAGGATGACTATATATCTCCTCCTTGAACAAGTCAAGGGTCCTCTGTACAATGACAGTCTGTTTCTCCAAATCAAGAATGTGCTTTGACCCTAGGTCATGCATTTGCTCTGATGGCATGTTCCCACAATCCTCCATATGATGTACTGAAATAATCAGAAGTGGAAATGTTTGCATACCTTGGTAAAGCTTGGGAACATCTTGTACTGCTACAAGGGTTCCTCCCTATGGTGTAATGAATCATCCAACTACTGGTGATGATGATGGTTTCTCCTTTAATACTGCACCAACACTAGTATAAGTCTCCTACTCCTAAAGCATCTTCTGGATAGTGCATGGGAATCTAAATTTCAAGAGATCAAGACCACTTTGCAATGATGCTAGTGTTCCTTCTCCTGATGCAAGTACTTTTGCAGCAAGTGGTGGTGGAAGTTTCTCTTGCTCTGGAACAATAATATCGATGTCTTTCCTTGGCTTCTCTGGTTTCTTCTTATCAAACTTCTTGATCAATCTTTGAGTAAAATCTCCATATGCAGTCACTCTTGCATGTCTCAAATGGTTTAACACCAAATTTTTTCTTCACCCTCAAGGTGCAACACTGCAATCTCAAAAACTTATCTTTCTACTACTGGATGTAGCAGGAAGAATGCATCAAAATCCCTTCTCCAAGCCCTTGCTGTGCATGTGTATGACCCACCAAATGTAGACAATAGAAATCTATTGTGCTATATATTTCTATAGCTGCAAGGTCTCCTCTCTTCTTTGATCTGAATAAACAGTGGGAGATTCAGATTCTCCCTGAAAACCCTTGATTGAGACTTGTACTCGGCAATATAATCACTTAGAATTTCATGATCTAAGTTTTCTCCATCCCCATTCCTTTCATCTTCTTCTTCAAAAGAAAAGGGCATAGTGTATTTATTTGGAGCTCTATGCAATACTGATTCTTTTTTCTACTGATAGGAAGTGCATGGACCTTCCTCATCTTGAAACCCACTAGAGGCCTCATTGCATCTCTCCTCTCTCATTCGCTTGACCTCCTTGGAGAGGTTCTTCATAGATCTGAAAAGATATGAGGAAAATCTCATTCCTTCCATCAATTTATATCTCTTCTTATTCTTATTCTTATGATATCATATTGGCTGAAACTCACAGGCTGAGCCAATATTATGCTTTGATACCACTATAATATTCAAAAATGGAAAAGACAGGAATATAGAACAAAATACTTGAAATAGAAGTGAATAAATTAATACACCATTATATGAGACAAATGTAAAACCATCTTATTAAACATATCAGCAAATAATGGGCACAAGATCTTTAGGATCAAGTCACTCAAGCAATACAAAACAAGCCTCTACTAAGAAAATATGTCAATACATGAGAAATAACTACTATACAAATTCCATGAGCCAAGACAGTGCAGTTTTAGGGCATAAAATGCTACAGGAAAGATATAAAAATGTATATTTGTTGTTATATATCTCAAATAATTCTAGGAGTGAAGATCTAGGCTCCCAAGCACTTTTCCTAGACAACCCAGAAAGGGTTTCCAGAAATACCCAAACGTGCAAAATGCTAGAATGCAGCCCTAGGGTTGAATAGCAGCTGCAATTGAATAACTGGATGGAGGTGGCTGAAACTGATATCTAAATTAATAGATATCCTCCAATATATACTTTCAATGAAATTTTTTTCCTTTCACTAAAAAGAAAACACCCCAAATGAGGCACTAAAACCCCCACTGGAAATAATCAATAAAATAAAACAGTCCTTGAGGGAAACTATGTTGTAGGAGGTGGAAATAGGTTGGCTTGGTGCAAAGATATGAAAAAAATCCCAAGGGCCTTCCTTGCTGACCTCCCAATGGAAGTAATGCTTCCTCCACTGAAAAACAAGCACTGAAAGTGGCCCTAACAATCCTCCACTACAACACAACACAACTCTAAACAAAAACTGCACTGTAGTTGAAGACTGAAGCTTGGCTTGATGCCTGGATGTGGACTATTCAGCTCAATAATATCTCCTGAGTAGGCACTCGAAGTCCCTCGAGGATGAGTGTGGGATTCCCGCTCAGGAATACCCTTATACTAAACAGTATAGCAGACCCTGCTAAACAACAAAAGCATGCATAAAAATATCACCTGACAAAACCATGTCTAAAAGATAAATATCAACAATCATCTAACATATCCTCTATGGCTGCCTTTCCCTTCCTTATATGAAATTTGAGCCTTCTCACCTCGGGTCCCACTCATTAAATCCATTACTCTCAAGGAGGCTATCTCCCATTAACATTGTGTTGTCTCCCATTAATGATCCACTCTCTCCATACTAGCGTTGTTGATTTGGTCAACATTGAACTTGTCCACATGCTTTAGCCCCTGTTCATACATGGAGGTGCTTTATCCAGCTATCAAGATGATCCATTTTCACATTAAGAGGGATTTTATTCCTACTAAATATATTTATGGGTCTCCCTACCCACTTATTCATTTATCTAAATGATAAAATAAAATTTTAATATTCCAATTAGTTGCATGCTAATTTAGGAATATTACATCTTTAAGAACATATCCCATTCCGCAACGATTAACCAAATGTAAATTTGTATCCACCATAATGAAGTGTGATGTGTGATGTGCGCAAATCACACTTCGTAGTTCACAAATGACGAATACATATAGTATTGGTATCTGCTAAAAGTTGCGATTTGAGATAAACATTTATTTTTCAAGAACTTGAAGTGATTCTTAATCAATTGATCCATTATAAGATCCAATGACTTATATCTTTGGATTATACATATTGTGTAAGGCATGTAAGAGATTTTATAAACGATTTAAGGGTTGTTAATGACATTCAATGGGTATAGGGTTCAAAATATCAATATATTACTTGAAGCATGTTTTAAATTTAAAGCACCGATTTTGATTTATGTTGATTTAAATCTATTCTCTGTCCTCGTCTCTCCTCATCTCAGATATGAATTTACTCATTTTTCTAGAATTCAGGAAACTACCTAAGGAAATAATATCAATTGGAATGACAAAGAAAGGCAAATTAGTTGCCCAAGCATCCATTTCTAAAACTACAGACATGCCTCCATTTTTTTAAAACACTACGTACAACAAGGACAATGGAGTGTCTTCATGGGAAGCCATGTATAACCTATTTTAAGATGAACATCCAAAAGGGCTGAAGAAAATAGCAACGGTGGATAAGGTTGTTTCATCAGAACCTTCTTACTTTGAAGTTGCATGTTCGTTTCTTGATAGGATAGCGATGAGAATGAAGATATTACCATACACTGATATGGAAAGATGGGTCATTGATAATATCAACATTGCAGATAAAACATTCAATAATTCCAAGCTGGAGAACATAAGTTCATTCACCACTGAATATTTGCGAACAATATATCATTTTACTTCGCCACAAAATATTTATGATAAAACTTTCTTGGAAAAATTTTCAAGAAATAATTCAGACTTAAAGAAGGTGGTGAAAGGATGGAAAGAATACCATGGCAAGATAAAGCGGGATAAACTTGAAACAAGAGGTTAGAAACAGTCCCATTGGACTTGTTACAAATGGAATATGTCAGAAGACCAACTCCCAACATCAGTTTAGATGATGAAGCTAAAGATATGTCAGAGGATGAATCACAAGAAAAATCAATTCGAGATTCAGAGCATTCAAAACATCAATCTAAGAGCTCAGATAATTCTGATAATGAATCTAAGAGCAAAAATGAAATCCCTGAGAAGATAATTGAAAAATTAATTAAAGTAATTAATATGCAATTTGAGGAAGAAATTTGTGGAGATAAATCATCTTCAAAAGATGTTTAGACTACACCTGAGTTGATAGTAAAACCTCAAGCAAAGGATTTAAAGACATAATGGAAAAATTTTACTAAAGCACTGGAGACACCACCACCACCAAATCCTAATGCTGAAGAATCGACAAGTTTTCAAACTCCTGAGCAAACCCAGAATAAAGTAGAGACTGCAGTGCCACTACAACAAGTACTAGAGGTTCAGGAACAAGAGATCATCCCAGCCTACCCAACACAGGAATTCATTTTGAAAATTGAGGAAATGCCTCCATTAGATATTTTCTAGAGCCCAAGTCATAAATCTAGAGTCAAGAGAAGGAAGAGAAGAAGAATTGATGAAACAGTGATTGCTCTAGAGAATGAATTAGTAGATGTTTTCTAGAAAGAATCTTTTTCCAATCCTACTAAACATCTTACTAAACTGTCACAGTTTGCTGGTGGATATGCAACTGCTACAATTGATAAATCAGAAGAAGTGAAACTTCTTCTCAAACAAAAGGAAGATAAAGTTCAAGAACTGGAAAGACAACTAGAACAGGAAAAGCTTAATTCCAATAATAAAATTGAGATGAAAATGTCACATTTCCAAAAGGACTTTGAAAGATTAAATTTGCAGCACCAAGTACAGATTTCAGAGAAAGAAACACAAATAGAAGCAATGATGGATAAGCTAAAAAGTCAGCCTCAAACATAGAAATTTATAAAAGAGGCACTTGAATGGAATGCAAAATTGAAGCAGCATCAGGAAATTTTTTGTCACCAAATCTCAGCTACCAGTTCATATTGTGAGACAAGCAAGATTTTGATTCAACAAGTGGAGAACATGAGGCTAGAATGTGAAAATGTTCAAAAGAAAATGTATGAGTTCATCGTATGGCAAGAATATTATATAGGAAAGAAAGTTGATCTCCCCAAAATCGATAAATTTCATAAAGATATTGTATTTAAAGACTGGGAAATGTAATTAAGACATGCAGAATAGGCAACATCAAAGGCATCAAATATGATAAATGAAATCACCGAGTCTGTTAATGGACAAATTCTAAATGCCGAACTTATCAAAGAATATACAACTGAAGTGCTCCCAGAGCTTAAACTACTAGAAACATAGTGTAAATAAAGCACAAAGACACATGAAGAAGCTATTAAAAAGATAACTAATTTATATCAAGAAAATTATTGGAATTTTCTCATCAAACCATATCATCAGTGCCTGACTCTACAATCCTTAACTGATTCCACTAAGAAATCATTTCCAACACTTTCAAACACCATATTTAAAGGCCAGGTCAGATCCAGAATCACACAGACAGCTCAGCTGAAGCCGATGGTAGATATTTTCCACCTCAAATATCAAATGAGAAAAGAAGATCAACCCACCTAAGCATATTTTTATCTTTATTTCTAAATTTTAGTTTAGTTTACTCATTACGAGGAAGGTTGTTTGAAACCTCCTCAAATTTTTATGTAATAATCTATTTTAAACATATTTATTTTAGTATTTAAACCCTTCTCATGCATTTAGAGAAGCATCCATAAATTTGTCCAAAAATATTTGCAAAAGATTGCACTTCTGTATGTTTGTGAATTCCTTGATAAATTAATGGAACAAAGTCTGTTTTATTTTGATATTGAATTTTTTTAATTGAAGTTGCACTTTTGTACTCATTGAATTTATTTAACGTGAAGAGGAGAATAATACTATTGTCAGTTTGAATGAGTATAACCTCGTATATATGGTATTTCTACACATTGTATTAAGTTTTTCTTCTTGAATTCACAATCATCTTTTATCTGTATTATATATGAAAGCTATTATCATAACTAAATGCTAAATGCACTTTTTTACTTATATTTATTTATGGCTTCTTATCTCATATATGATCAAACTTATGAATGCGATATATATTTCACAATTTTTTTGATTAAAATATTTTATCAAAATAATTAATTTTACATAATTTTCATCTCTTTCAACTATTGAATAATATTCATTACCAATTTTTGAAAGATATATTTCTAGATCGCATTGGAGAATTAATACTCCCAGGTATATAGTAAAATAGATATTTAGTCAATGCATATGATATATTAAATCATTTTTCCCATTTTCATGTTATAAAAAAACACACCCTCATTATCCTTATTGGGAAATTGGTCCCTTTATCCCCAGTCGGAGCCACTAAACCAAACGGAAAAGGGCTTGCTCTAAGGTCCAGACTGGATGGTTTTCCACCATGTTGTTGCAATGGAATTCTGAGGCTTCAACATTTTGAAACTAGAAGGAAGGCCATCGTGAATGGAAAAAAGGTTTGATCAATCTAAAATCCAATCTAAGAGTCTCTCTCACTATATATCCCCTCCAAATTCTAGACCATTATCTAGATCTAAATCCTTAAGATCTGAAGTTGAACATCCCTCTCCTAAGTCTCCTAGTGAAACTCAACCAATACTATCTCTATAATTTCACCAAAACTCCCCAAAAGTTCAGTATTTTATAGAAAAGTTAGAGAGAGTATCCATTTCTGCTAAAAATCCTGAAACTTCTCAAACATCTAAAATTAGTGTTTCATCTTCTTTAGAACCAAGACCAATACTAACTCGATCGGAAAATCAGAAGACAGGGATCCCTCCTTTTGAATTTCCTATTAATACTTCTTGAAGGAAAATAAAGAAGATCGATTCAGAGTCAACCACCAATGAGGTATTATCCAATAATCCACCCTATTCACCTTCATTACCTCCACTCATTTCAACAACTTCTATTCCAATAATCAGTGTTAGTTTAACTAGTTCCAGTACCCAAACTACTACTCCTTCAACTAGTTCTAGCACTTAGCCTGCCTCTTCTTCAACTCAAACTTCACTCATAACCTCCACGCAAGGTCCAATGGCAGGCCAACAACCTCCACCAAATGTACAACCATGGAACAATCCAGGTGTTGTATAAATGCCTGCTCCTCTTCATCCTCTTCTTAATTACCCTGAAAGATGGTTACCCAAATTAAACCCTGACGATGGTCTCCCAGCTGAAGAACACATCCATAATTATATGTTAGCCATAAATTTAAAATAGGTAACCGAAGAAGATGTTGTAGTCAAATTATTTCCATATACTCTCACGGGATCTGTAGAATCCTAGTATTTTTCATAACCCGCTTGCTCTATAACTAGTTGGAATATGTTTGAAGAACAATTCTTAGTTAAGTTTGGAGATGACCAAACCACTGCATCACTCATCAACGACCTATCAAATCTTAAGGCTAAAACAAGAGAGAAAATAAAAGACTTCAATTCTATATTTAATAAATTACTCAATAAAATCCCTGCTAAATTAGTTCCTGGTGCTGGGGTTCAAATTGAGTGGTATAATTCTTCTCTCCCATCTAACATAGCCATTTTTGTTGATAGAACAAAGTTACCTACACTGGTAGAACATTTGAAGGAAGCCTTGTCTGTAGAGAAATGTATTATAGCTTTTGAATAGAAGAATTCTCAAGAAGACATGAAATCCAAGAAAGTATCTTTCAAAGATGATTCAAAGAAGAAGACACCAAAAGATCCTTTTGATGTAGAAGGTCTTCAGAAAGTAATAAAAACAATGACAAATGAAATGGCATACATCAAAAAACAAGTCGCTGAAAGTTTGAGTACAAAGAAGAATTTTAGGCCCTTCAAGAAAAATCAGTCTTCTACTTCTCAGTCGTCCAACATTATATCTAATGCTGAGTTTGATCAAGACACGGATGAGGAGAAAGCAAAAGAAGAAGAAACTAAAGTCGAAGAAGAAGTTGAACTAAGTGGCATGTGGGATTTCATTCTCCCAAATGATGAGCAACACGAAGCTTTACCCATTAGTACAAGAAGCAAGAATACCGTTGAAGCAACACAACCTAATCAGAAACAAAGGACTTCAACTCCTGCTAAAGAAAAAATAGTAAGTAATAAGTCTACATCTAAGGCTACACAGAATAACCTTGCTCCTCCAGATATTCCATCTACATCAAAGACAATGGTAGTCTTTGACACCATTGAATATAACGTTGTAATATTCCAAATTTTTCATCTATTTATTGGAATATTAGAGTTCTTAATCAAATTAATTAATTAAGTAAATAAAAGGGTGGAGGGACCCATAACCCCTTAAGATAAATAAAGGTTAACATTTTTCATGTGAATGTGGATTAATTAGATCTAGATATACATATGGAGTAGTGAAGCAGCTCTTAATGATAAAGGAGTGGAGATCATGTCTCATTTATGAGAAAGATCATGGACATTGAAGCAGTCAACTAAGATAATGGAGGGAATCAAATGTAAGATCATAGAGCATTCATGATGAGATGATGGAGGAATTGGTGCACTTAATGCACACATGATGAGGAGAGTGATCATTACATGCATACATGATGGAGGTCATGGAGAGACAACGCAACCAACATGGAGACCTATGTCCACATGTAAAACGCAGTTATGAGGTGGGCCAAGGAATGGGAAGGTTCACAAACTATATAATGAAGATGAAGGCAACATTAGAGGCAGGCTTTGTATTATTGATTTTTGATTTGTTTAAATCTAGATTTGTCATGTGACATTTATATGCACGCTTATGTTGTTTGGCTAAGTCTATAATTTTGTTTAGCATAGGATGTTTCCGAGTGGAAATCCCACCATTACCCACGTGGGACTTCGAGTGCCTACTCTAGAAAGGTCATTCTGAGCTGCCATTCATCATCAAGCATTGGTGCCACATTGTTCCTACTTTCCGCAGCACATACATCTTCAGAAATAACACATTCCTGCATCAGGGTTTGAGAGGAGGATGTTTTCCTTTAGTATTTCAGCTGAGGAACCATTGAATGGTTCATCCTTTCACTTTGTGCTTCAACATCAACCTTCCAGTGCATCAGATCCGTAGGGTGAATTTCCAATATCATAGATCTGGAATTTCCTTTCTGGGTTATCTTAGGTTTCCATCATAGTGCCTAGATCTAGAATCTTGGCATCATCAAAGCTCTAGATCAGCCTAGATATGCACATTCCCTTTCAGCCAATATTCATATGTACATCATCTGCTAAAGGGGCAGCACAATATTTTCTCTAGCAACTCTCTAGTTACACAGTGTCTCCTTTGAGGGGATTTCAGGGTCATTCTAGCATATCTGTTTGGATTGAGTGCTTCATATTTTGAGCACTGTTGTAATTTTAATCCATCTCCAATGAATAAAATGGCTCACTTATTCTATATATTCTATGTTTTTTAATATTTTATGTGTAATTTCTATATTTTCAAATATTTTTTTTATGTATCAACACATTATTCCATTTTGTGATATTAAAAATGTAGTGGAAGATATGAAAAATACTAGGGCTAATATCTCAATCCAGGAACTTACTAAATTAAAATAGCAAGAGAAGGTTTTACTTAGATATTTAAATGTAGTTCCTGCTTCAGCCTTACCTGCTCCAGTAGTAGTTCAAGCTTCTAATCATATGGGTAAAACTCCTTCTCCTTCAACTAAAATAGATGCCACAGATCTTATTATGGTAGGTGATCGATCCATCTCTCACACTCCTCCATTCCTTTTTACCTATGATATATTTAATAAGAATGTCTATAATTTCTTGATTGATTCAGGGGCTTCCTCTAATATCATGCCGAAATTAGTATGTGCTAAATTGAACATAACTCCTCAAAATTATCATGTTCATATAGTACAACTTGATAGGACAAAAGTAGAGGTTGTAGGAGAAATAAATTATGTTTCCATTAGATTATCATCAAACCCTGAGGTTTCCCAGATAATTGATATTTTGGTAGCTGGTATTCTTGAATTTTATGGTTTACTATTGAGTAGAGACTGTTCTGAGAAACTTCATTGATATTTCGAAACAAACTGGTCACATATGTGGCCGCCCCACAATGGAAAACCAAACCAAATTCAAGTAGATTGTGAGAAATTCATGAAACATATAGTTAATGATCTTGACGGAATCAATGATCCTGTAGCATTCAATAATAATATTATTGGAAATTACTCGGCATAATCATTTCTTAGAAACTTTAATGCCCAACCATCACCCTTCTTTGATAATGTAGTTATCTCTCAAATTGAAAATGTTTCCCAAACAGACACTTCTAAATGTGAAAATTTTGTAAATAAATCAGTGTTTAATTCTTTATTCTGGATTATTTATTTTGATGGTTCTAAATCATAAGATGTTGTAGGAGCTGGCTATATTTTGATAAGTCCTGAAGGAGAAAATACCATGCTAGCCTAGAGACTTGAATTAGATTGTACGAATAATATAGTAGAATATGAAGCACTAATTCAAGGTTTGTATAAAGAAATTGACCTTGACATTAAATTTCTGCAAGTACTTGGGGATTTAGAAATCATTGTCAAACAAGTAAGAAATACTATTTATTTTCATTCTAGACATCTTAAACATTATCAGTCATTAGTCCAGGATTTGACTTCTCATTTCTTAGCTTTTAATATTTCCTTTGTACACATATTACAAAATGCTAGCGCAGATTTATTAGCTAATATAGCATCGAAATTAATTCCATCTCAAGAATTTAGTCTCGATAGGTTTTCTATTGAGTTTATTTTTACACCATATGTTCCTGATAATATTACTAAATAGATAGTATTTAATCATGATTTTGATATCATATATTTCCTTACATTTCAAGGATCTTACGATAATCAAATTCTAGATGAACATAAACATGGCATTCAGATAAAGAAAGAACATGATGAGAATCCAATACCAAAGTCAGTTGTCAAACTAGAAGACCTTAATGATTTAAAAGATAAGTTCAAAAGAGTTACTAATTCTAAAACTCAAAGTCCAACTTTAATATTTGAGTTAGTGAATCTTGGAACCGATGATAAACCAAAAAATGTCAACTTAGGTCTTAGTCTATCTTCTAAAAAAACAATATCATTTGTCAAGTTATTAAGGACCTACAAAAGTGTTTTTGCGTGGGATTATACTGATCTCAAAACATATGATACTTTTGTTACTAAACACACTATTCCTATGATTTCATAAGAGAAACCAATGCAACAATAGTTGAGGAAAATTCATCGTAATCTTCAAAGTCAAATTAAAATGGAGTTGAATAAACTCCTCAAAGCTAAGATCATATTTCCAGTTAGACATTCAAAATGGGTATCAAATTTGGTTCATGTCAAGAAGAAAAATGGTGGCATTAGGATTTGCATTGATTTTAGAAATTTATAATAAAGCATGTCAGAAGGAAAATTTTCTGTTACCAACCATGGAACAAGTATTGCAAACTATATCTAGTTCTGAACTTATGTTTTTTCTAGATGAGTTTTCAGGATATAAAGAAATCTTGGTACATCTAGATGACAGATTAAATACCACATTCAGGACTAAGTGGGGAACTTATGCCTATCAAAAGATGCAATTCGGGTTAATCAATGCAAGTGCCATTTTCCAAAGAGCCACGAACACAACTTTTAGAGGACTCATTAACAAGTCAGTGGTTATTTATCTAGATGACATCACAATATTTTCTAGACAAAGAACCAACCATTTGAATGAACTAAAACAAGTCTTCGAGCGATGTAAAAAGTATTGAATCTCACTGAACCCGAAGAAGTCCTATTTTGAATTAGATGAAGGAAAAATTTTAGGATTTCTTGTGTCCAAAAAGGGTATTTATATCGATCCTGAAAGAATCGAAGAAATTAAAAGGATTCCTTTCCCTCATAATAAGAAAACCATGTAGTCATTTCTTGGACAAATAAATTTTGTAAAGAGATTTGTCCCTAACTTTTTGTAGATAGTTTAACCTTTACAAACAATGATTATGAAAAAATCAGTGTTCAAGTGGGGACAAAATGAAGGGGGATCATTTGATTTGATCAAACAATCTATTATCAATGCTCCATTCTTGACTACTCCCAATTTTCTTAATCCTTTCAATTTATATACATTTTCAATCAGATATATATTATGCTACCATTCTGACACAACTCAATGATTAGCAAATTGAAGCACCAATATCATTTTTCAGTTCCAATCTGCAAGGTGAAAAACTAAACTATTAATCTATTGAGAAACAAGCATATGTTGTCTTCAAATCTATAAAGCATTTTAGACCATTTCTCCTCAAAAATCACACCAAGATAATAGTTCCATTCTCTGCAGTAAGGAAATTATTGATGCAAAGAGAAGTAGGAGAGAAAAGAGTTAACTGGGTAACTACTTTACAAGAATATGATGTAGAAATTAGACCTTCTAAAATTATTAGGGGTTAAGGTTTTTGCAGAATGCTAATAGGATCATCCCATTTATCATTAGAATCAGATCTAGGTAATGATGCAAAAGTGTCAGAGGTAAGCCTCAACGATGCTCAGTTTCAATATTTTGATCTTGACTTTTATTTGAAAAATGGACATGCCCCCACGCAGCTCAGTTATAAAACAAATCATGTTTTAAGATTTAAAGCTAAGAAATACGAAATGGTCAATGATGTATTGTTTAGAAGAAACTTTGATTCTGTGTTATTAAGATTCTGTGTTTATAAGAAACTTTGATTCTGTGGTTACTATTGGCAAACACTTTTCAAAGATTCTCATAATTATGCAAGGAAATGCAAAGTCTGCCAAATTGTATCTGGAAGACAAAGGAAACCAAATTTTCCATTACAACCAGTTAATATCGAACAACCATTTGAAAAATGGGGATTAGATATAATTGGTGAGATCGTTCCTAACTCTTCTAAACAACATAAATACATCCTCACAGCTACCAATTATTTTACTAAATGGGTGGAAGAAATTCCACTAAAACTAGCCAACTCTGAGAATATTATTGAGTTTATTGATCATTTTATCAAAACTAGATTTGGTTTACCCATTGCTTTGATGTTTGACGATGCATCTTATTTCTCAAGAGTTGCTATGATATAATTTTTTACTAAAAGAGGTTTTAAACTCAAATATTCTGCTAACTATTATCCTCAAGGAAATGGTTTAGCCGAATCAACAAATAAAAACCTTATTAGAATCATTAAACGAACTGTTGACTAGAATCAAAGAAATTGGCATAAATCATTAACATTTTCTCTTTGGGCAGATCGAATAACTCAGAAGACCTCCATTGGCACTTCTCCGTTTAATCTTGTTTATGGGAAAGAAGTTGTTCTTCCTACCAATGTAGTTATTCCTTCTCTTTCCTTGGTCCAATTTATTGATGAATCACCTTCTTCTTATTTGCAAGTAAGACAATTCAAAATCCTTAAACTCGGAGAGGAAAGAGAAAAAGCTAAAGTTTCTCATGCACATCATCAACAATTAGTTAAAGCTTCATTTGATACAACTTCAATCACTCCAAAAACATTTCAAATTGGTGATCTGGTCTTAAAATTGGATAAGGCACATGAGGAAAAAGGTAAACATACCAAATTCCAAAGGTTGTGGCTTGGACCATTTCAAATCATAGAATAAATAAGCCCATCAAGTTTTTTATTGCAAGAGCTATCAGGCAAAAGAGATTATTTGCCTGTTACTGGAAAAATTTTAAAGAAATATTTTTCATAGGAGGTAACCCTTCTATTCCCTGTATATTGTTGTCTTTTCGTTTCTTAGGAAAATAAAAGTTGAATGGTATTGATTTTTGGCTCCTTAAATAAATATATCATAAAATAATTTTGATTTATCGCTTCTATAAATAATAATTGTTAAGGAAAAAGTGAAAAATTTGAATCTCAAATAGATTTATTTCACTGAAAATTTTAATTTCACTGAAGTTATTTATTCTTTGATAAACTCTCACTTTTATAAAGTATGGTTACTCTACTATCAGTCAAGAAAAGAATATTTAACATAGTAAAGAATATTTTACAGAAAAGAAATTTTAAACTCTAAAATTATCATCTAGAATCCTCAAAAGGACCAATGATTCACCCCATCCGACAATTTTTTTCAATTTTCTGAAATTAATTCAAAAATAGGCTAAAGCTTAAAATCTAATAAGTCTCATCACGAGCTTGTTTACCATGTTCATAAGAAAATAGTTAAACTGAAATTACCAATTCTTCCTACCAAAATAGGATAATGACTTGAGATTATATCAAAAGGCAAGGGGTCTCATTAAGAGCTAGCTTGATCAGTTTAGTTATAACCAGTGAATGGAATTGTCAATATTTGGTTACCAAGCTAAGACAATGGCTTTTAAGTGATAAAAAATGCATAAAAAATATTTACAATAAGAAAACAAGTTCTAAAAGAGATAAAGTATATAAAATCGAACTTATTTTTGGAAGATTGTGATAGTAGTTGGATGGGACAATGAATCATTACTGGGTAAAAAGATAACCCTACCAAGCGCTGAAATTGCCTATTGGATCAGAGGCTCTACCTGTGATAAAGGAGTATATATCTATAAAGCTAATCTGAATGGGCCACCTGCTTCATTTTTTTGAACTTAGTAAAGACTGATATAGATACATATATTTTCATTTTAAAGAGGAAACCTTATGGATTATGATCAAGTGAGATTTTATTATTTAGTGAAACATTATTTGTATTGAAATTCATTCCTACAACTAATTTTATTTTGAAAATTTTTAGAAATTAAAAAAAAATAATCAGAGATAATTAGTTCTCCCAAGTGAATTGCCAATTGTTGTACTATATAACACCCCCCATTTATTATTATTATAAATGGGGACCCTTTAAAAAAATAAATAGATTTTTAGAAGAATTGTTTCATTTAACGTTAAGTTTTTAAACTTTAGGAATTTTTTTTTTTCTTTTCGCTTTAATTTCATTGCGCTTAGTGCAAATCACAAAGCTTAAAAACTAACAAATTTAAAACACATGTAAAATATGTGATATTGCGATAAAGAACTTCAAACATTTTTAAGTTATATAAAATCCCTGTTGAAAGATCTTAAAAATCCCTTAAACTATATATAGCGTTGCGCCTCTTTTAAAAGACAAACTTATAACATTTCAAAAGGAGTTGCAATAAGTCAAACCCGATGAGATAATAAACGAACAAAGGAATGTATCCATAAAATATGATAAAGCACAATTACTTTGAATATTTAAGCACATATCGCATTCTGCAATGATTAACCAAATGGAAAGTTATATCCACCGTAATGAAGTGCGATGTGTGAAGTATGAAAATCGTATTTCGTAGTTCACCAACGGCGAAAACAAATAGTATTGGTATATGCTAAAAGTTACGATTTGTGATATAACATTTATTATTCAAGCACTTGAAGTGATTATTAATCTATTGATTCGTTATAATATCTAATGACTTAAATAGTTGGATTAGACATATTTCATAAGGCGTGTAACAGATTTTATAAACGAGTTAAGGGTTATTAACGACATTCAACGGGTACAGGGTTCAAAATATCGATATATTACTTGAAGCATGTTTTAAATTTAAAGCACCAGATTTTGATTTATGTTGATTTAACTATATTCTCTATCCTCATCCCTCCTCATCTCAGATCTGAATTTACTCATTTTGCTGGAATTCAGGAAACTACCTATGGAAGAAATATCAACTGGAATGACAAAGAAAGGAAAATCAGTTGCCCAAGCATCCTTTTTTGAAACTACAGACATGCCTCCATTATTTTTAGACACTACACGCAACAAGGATAGTGGAGTGTTTTCATGGGAACCCATGTATAACCTGTTTGAAGATGAACATCCAAAAGGGCTAAAGAAAATAGCAAGATAAGGTTGTTTCATCAAAACCTTCTTGCTTTGAATTTTCATGTTTGTTTCTCCATAGGATAACGCCGAGACCGAAGATCTTACCATACACTGATATTAGAAGATGGGTCATTGATAGTATCAATATTGTAGATAGAACATTCAATAATTCCAAATTGGAGAACATAGGTTCATTCACCGCTAAATATTTGCGAACAATGTATCATTTGCCTTCACCATAGAAAATTTATGATAAAGCTTTCTTGGAAAAATTTTCAAGAAATCATTCAGACTTAATGAAGGTAGTGAAAGGATGAAATGAAGACCAGGGCAAGATAAAGCGGGATAAACTTGAAACAAGAGGTTAGAAACAGTCCCATTAGACTTGTTACAAATGGAATATTTTAGAAGACCAACTCCCAACATCAGTTTATGTGATGAAGCTAAAGATATGTCAGAGGATGTTAGGTCCCTATATTACTAGTATAGTCCCTTATTGTTGTTAGTGTAACTCCCTTATTTTTATTATTGTGCCCCTGTAAACCCTATATTGTTATTATTGTGCCCTTAAATTATTATTGTTAGGTCGGCTAGGATTACATTGTGGCCCCATGGACTCCTATATATATAAAAGAGGTTTTGTAATTTGTATCATCCAAGAATTGTTCATTCATGTAATGTATTGGAGGTTGTCCCCTTGAATTGGCTTATTTCTAAGGCGTTGATATCTCTTTTCTTCTATTTTTGGACCTGGTTTCACAACATTTGGTATCAGAGCTTTGGATTCTAGGGTTTCGCTACTCCAAATAGGTCATCGTCACATTTTCGCTATAACTTTTTTTCTACAAAGTTTCAGAAGTAAAAAATTTTCAGGTACAAATCTGAAATCCTGAGGAACATCGTCACAAAATTTCAGAGCTTGGCTCGAAATATTTTCGGAGATATGATCTATGGAAGTTAGGTCTTTTTGCAGGCTCCTCAATTTAATCTAAACAGGTCATCGTGGAATTTGCGCTATAACTTTTTTTCTACGATGGTTCAGAATCTGAAATTTTTAGGGCACGAAGCTAAAATCCTGAGGAAACACGTCGCAAAATTTCAGAGCTTGGTTCGCAACATTTTGGGAGATATGATCTGTGTAAGGTAGTGCTTTTTCAGGCTCTTGAATTTCATCTCAAAGAGGTGATCATGGGAAAATTTTCATAAATCTCTCTCTGAGCATCGGATTGGATTGGTGTAAAAAGTGGTCGTAAGTACACAGACTGTAGTTTCTTTCCTACAAATTTCAGAGCTAAAAGGTGAAACAGTGAGACGTGGCAAGTCGTACAAGTTCGCTCTATTGAACCAGTCCATAATTAGGTCATTGTGGGAGATTGGACATAACTTTAGCTTGGAGAATCCAAATCAAGTCTGACCTGTGGCATTCGAAAGATAATTCAGAAGGCTACCTCAGTGCCAAATTTTGGATATTAAAGAACCACAATCACAAATATAATCCAATTTCAATATCGATCTCCTCAAAAGAAAGAAAAAGGTGTGTATTTTGTTTTCCGAATTGCATAAGTCTTGTTTGAAGAATCAATTTGAATCGATTCCAAGGGCATATTGTAGAATATATATCAGTATTGGGTTCTAAAAAATGCCCCATAAAAATAATTCAACACCCATTAAGCCTTCAGAAGGCTCTACTATGACTCATGAAGATGAAGAATTGCAACATGATCTATCAAAATTACAAGAGAAAGTGCACCAAATTTCACTCTTACAAAGAGCAACAAAAAATGAAATGGAAGTTTTGAAGAAAGGTGTGGAAGTGAAGATGGATGGTTTGAAGAAAGGTGTGGAATCTATTAGACTCCTATACCAATAGGTGTCATATTTCATGATTGACTTGATGGACTATGTAATATGTTCATACCTTTTCTTGTTGTAAAGATTTTCCATATTATCAAAAAATCAAAAAATTTTAAAAATGTAAAGAGGGTATACCCTAAAATAAAAATCAAATGGTGAAAAGAATAAAATGGCCCAAAAAAGTAAAAGAAAATGAACCCCATTAAAAGAAAGGCCAAGGAAAGTGTGCAAGTCTAAATTGCCACTACTTTTTGCTCTGATGTAATAAATAAAATTGTGTGCAACTTGTATTTTATGCCACAATTTATGAATAGTCAAACAGTTTAAGCTTGGCTAGTTCATCTTTCAATTTATGCTTTAGAGATAGAGAATAAAATCTGACCAAACTGTTTAATCTTGGCAGATAAGTAGATAGGTAGAGTAAATAAAAAGAGCTCAATAGTTTAATCTGAGCCCTTGGATGTAATAAGGTTAGAATTAGATAGATTTCCATATGTAAAAGAAAAATTTTGATAAGGGTTTTCCAGTCTAAGTGCACCCTAATAAAGAGGAAAAAATGGTAGGGTAAAGTAGGTAGGGTAGGTAGATGATGTTGCAGAATTATATGTGATGGATAATGACTCCAAATGTGTTAATCTTTTACTTTCATCACAAGTGCAAAGGAAAACAATACACTGGAAGAATTTCAAGCAAGGCAAAGTCAAATGATTAACTTCCCTTCTCATTTTTCCCTAAAAACTTCACTAATTTCCCCTAAGTACTAAGGTATTTGAAAATTAGAGGGGCTCAAGGCATTTCCTTGACTTTTGGAGGGACCGGACCCTCGGCCCAATAATTGGAAAAGCCTAAGTACTTAAAACCATTCATCATGACATTCACTCATTTATCTAAAATCTTTTCCTAACTAAAATCTCATTTTACTTAGGAAAATCATGCAATATTTCACATAAAAACTCTCCTCATAAAAGCATAAGTTAAAGACATTAACCTAATGCTTTACACTTAGCGCTTCATTTCATTTTCCATATTAAATTCTAATTTATTATTTAATTCCTTATAATAATACCTTTTCCTATTATATATAACTCCTTTTTTATAAAAATGCCCAAAAAACCCATTTATTATAATTTTAGTCAAAGTATTTAATCCCCACATGTTTGAATAAAACTCCCTCATTATACTCCCTTTGACTAAAATATATCTTTATATTAATCCCGTTCCCTATGGTAATTAGATTACTTTGATTTAATTACCATATAATATAAACACATTGAAGAAAATACAGTTAAAACATGTTTTATTACGTGTTTTAAAATAACGAAGTTTTGTTTAAACCAAACTTCAAAGTAACCCTTCCATTGTGTATTTTTTTCCTCGACTCCCTTTACCCAAGGTTAAAACGATAATCCTTTGCTAAAATTCCTGATACACATCCCTTAACTGTAAGTCTTAACCTTGGTTAAATCCCAATTTAAAATCTTTTCCCGATCACTATTCTGTGTTTTATAAAAGGATTAATTAACCCTCCAGGCTAATTAATAACTTAAACCGCCAATTAAATTTCTCCCGATGTGATTAATTCATAATAAATCACGTCGGGCCCGCCCTATTAACTTCTTGTCATCCCCCTTTCCTGATAACCATTCGATCAACCCATCTGATATCAACGACTATTGTCCATATCGCTAGCCATCCACGTCTAAACGATAACGCGTGATGGCCAAGCGGTTTTATGGATCGTACAATGCCACATGTCATTCATCGTATGGAATCGCTGCCCATCTGCTCAAAACCGTCCTGTCCCAAAAGCGGTGCGATAGAAACCACTTACTGCCTATCTCCTATGACGGATCTACCGTACTTGCTGACGTCATCAAACAAAAACCCGCCAACCTTTTGACTTTACGAATAAAACAAACATACCCATGTCATTTTCATTATCCTATGCAGTAACCAGTGTCCCAAGAAATGAATTTCGAATTTAACTGTTAAAGTTTGCAAACTGCTACCTCGCTGAAGAAAATTGCAGTCAAGTAATCCAGAGTTCATCCACCATCGCCAGCACCTGTTTAAACCACTGTCCATTTCCTGAAAACAGGTATTTACCCAATTTCCTGTTGAACTCTGTAAAAATCCTAGTTTTGGTTTTAATTCCACACTAAAGACTGAAACGAAGTTCAAATTGATCTTTTTCCATAACTGCAATTATATTCCCAAACCAGTATTTGTGCCCGTTTTCCATAAAACCCCGAATTCATTTCTAAATCCACAAGAACCAGAAATGGAGGTTCCCGTGGCTCTAAATGCCGTACCCTTGAGTGCCCCTCACAGAGACTTAGATTATTTTCCTTTAGTAGACAGAGATTTCCAAATTAAAGACCTGGTTCTCAGTGAAAATCCCCTTCGAATATTTTGCTACTGCAGAGATAATTACTTGAAAGGTTCTGATATTTTTGGATTATGGGAATCCAATATTCCCATGTACCTTCTCCCCTCAGTCCACATTTTCCCTGAGATAATCCATTACTATCATGAAAAATATGATCCCAATCTAAGAGCAGTTTTATCCCCGAGTCAGACTGTCCTTTTTCCCATAACTGCTCAATCTATCAATGAGATGTTGCAATTTCAACCTGCTCAAGCCCTCACTCCCCTGTCCATGGGAGAATTACTTGAGAAATCTACAAAATTATCCCATGAAGAATTAAGTCATCTTTGCCAGACCTTCATGTTGCTAGAACATCAGCCCAAGGCCCTCCCCCTTATGGTTATACTTTTTTCACTAATGAGGGCAGACTTATTCTAAATATGATTTCCTCTATAATGGGCTTCAATACTAGTGAATATGTTGACCAATTGACCCTAGTATTATTGTCTATTTTTACCCCTAGACAGCCCCCTACTGTCAAGTATGACTATGCTTCCTACATTGAAGACAAAATCCATGATCAGTTCATGAGATTAAAGAATGAAAGAGTATTCAAGTATTCTTCTGTTATTTATTATCTCATGCTTTATTACCAATCTGAAAGTTTCTCTTTCTATGTCAAAAAGCTTGATGCCAAAGGAAATCCTAGGTCTGTTATCTTTTGGTCTACCATTACTCATAATTCCCCTGATTCCCCTTATTCCTACAATGAGTTTGTTGACCTATTTATACACCCTGCAACCACCTTGTTGACAGGAGTTTCTCCTCCAAGGGTCAACAATGAGATCAAGAAAATTCTTCAACTTTCAAAGCAATATCGGATAGGTGATTGGTACTTATACCAAAATCACACAGAAATCAGAATCTATGGATGTGAAATATGCTCATTCAAGTTGCCAAAATATCTCCCAATGAGACTCTTTGCATTAGAGTATTTCAGGCAAATGATCATTTCAGATATAGTTCATTTTTGTAATGCAAAGAAAAAGGCTCAACTCAGGATTAAAATTCAGCTAGGCCCCTTTGTTTGTAACTCTAGAGATGCTGGAAAGGAAGCTGAAAGAATATTAGAAGATTATATTAAATTACAAAAAAATTTCTACTGGGTACCTTATGACCCAAATAGCTTTATTTGTGATAGAAGAATGAAAAACAAACTATCACCATACATTCATCAAAGAATCCCAGAAATTGAACAGTATGCCAATAAGGATGAATGGATGGAAGGAACATTGGTAGAACAGGATAGTGAGCAGGTCAATGTTGAAAATGTAATGAAAGACCTTGAAAAAATACTTGACCTAGACTCTTTTGGACAAGTACAAATACCAAGTATTGGTTCTTCTTCTACAGGGACTTCTCAACAAAATCTACAGGAAATCAGTGCATTGGCTGCAGTAGCATCTAAAGGAAAAGAGAAAGAGGTTGATATCCAAATTACAAAAAAAATCACAATGACAGAACAGCCTCAGACTTCTAAAGAACAAGGTCAAGTACACATTCTTCCTACTCAAACCAATGTAGCAGAAGTATCGATTTTACAAACTCCTCTTAATATGGAAAAGGGCAAGAAAGGAGATGTTGAAGCAGCTACTCCTGTCACTGGATCTTCTGGACAACCTAATGTTAAAAGACAAAAATTGAATCCTCTTCTAGAAGTGGAATCTATTCATGAGATCCCTGATAGTCAGACACAAGAAGAATTGGGTAGTCAGCAAACAGGTTCAATTAGTGGGACATCCACTACTTTACAGAGAAAGGAGCTGCAAAAGCAACAAAATGTAGAAGTGTCATCTTTCAAACCATTTGTGAAAGAGGCTTGGGACATCAAAATAAAATTCATAAATATAAAGGCTATAAATGATCCTCTTAGAATTCAAGTGTACAATCAATGTTTGAAGATGGCTCCTAAGAATCAACAGAGATTGATGTCAGCCTATGACATTCAACAAGGTAAAATGATAATGAGTCACTTCAAACCCAAAATGCAGCAACCTTAAATAGCTGCAGACTATATCAGGACTAATTTTGAAGTCTTAGCAAAGGATATCCATCCTTTGGATCAAACTAAGTTGCATAAACAGATAGGTGAGATGATTTATTCTACTCTGACAGATAAATCAATGATGACCCATAAATTGCAAGATTCTTTGGAAAATACTAATGCTCAGTTAAGTCTTGAAAAAACATCTTCTCAGGCTAAGGACAATAGGATCAAGACTTTGGAAGAAATTATTATTATTTTGGGTCATAATCCCAAGGATGTCAAAGGTATAGAAACTTTGATCAAGAAAAAAGATGATGACATTGCAGCTTTGAGAAAACAATTGAAGTTACCAGCATCAAGACATCCTCAGACTGTAGAAATTATAAAGCAAAATTATGAAGAAGAATTAATGGACTTGCTCTTAAAACTGAATGAGAAACTTAATGAAATAGAAAAAGAGCTTGAAAAGGAATTGAAAGATAAGCAGTCAAATAGTCCAGCCTCTACAACTGAAATGATTGCAGGTACTACAACAACAAGTCAGCCAACAGGTCAACCAACAGAATTGTCACAGGTAAATACTTCAAATTTAAGTACAAAATAATTAATAAAGTCAATGGAGGAAATGAAACTCCAAGTGACAGAGCTACAGAGGAAAAAGGTGCAACTCACCAGTTTATAACAAAAATATGATCTCTCAAAAATGAATGTTGCAGATAAAACAAGAGAGGTTAACAAATTGGAAAAGTTGGTCAGCAAGTTGGAAAAGGATCTCACATTGGAGAAGCCTTTAAAGGAAATAAATGAAATTCTTTGGGACAACATCATCCAGTCAATAAGAGATGTCTGGCCCTCAATTCAAATAATGCATGAACAGAATGATTTAGTCAAATTGGGTATAGAAGAAGTCCTAAGAGCAAGAGAAGAATTGGGAAACAGGCCTGATGAAGCCAATGAACTCATCCATTTTCTAAATACTCAGAACAAGTAGCAACTTGAATAACTTGGCATTCAAGACAGGACAGGAACCATTTTGGAAATAAAAATATTTTTTACCAAAAGAACTCTGATGCAGAATTTAGAACGAAGATGTTCTGATATGCAAGAAGAAATCACTGCCTTCAGAAAAAGATTTGATATTTTGTTGAATAAAGGATTGCCCAGTCCTTTAGTTTCAGAAGATAAATTGATGGACCTGGAAATTTATGTTGAAAAATTAGAAAAGCATGCTGATAATTGGGCCAGTACTTCAACTAGTTCATCAACAGCAACATTGCCTACAGGAAAAAGTCTTCATGATAGATTGGAGAATTTGTTTTATCTTGAGCATGAAGTAAAGCATTTATTCCCTGATCAACCTACTTTCTTTAGGTGTACAGAGACTGATGAAACTCTCAGAAAGCTGCAAACGACCAGGATACTAGAAGAAAAATGGTGGGAAGACCTGCTAGAACTTTTGTAAAATCATCCTTACATTGATTTTTGATTATGTACTATAGTAAGTCATGGTAAGAAGGATAAAGGGATGAATAAAGGTCAGTGTATCAGAGCAGTCAAAGAGTATTATTTAAATGGAGCAGCCAGCACAGAATTACTGAAGATGACAGCAATGAGCCAAAGCATAGGGCCTGCCTCCAGCACATTCTCAAAAGAAGGAAACAACACAACATCAGTTATCATTTTTTCTTATCTACGAGACCATCTGTCTCTATTTTATTGTAATTTACTTATGAGTCATCCTAGATTATATCTCAAGTTGTTATGAGATATTTTTTGTAACTTTTTGTATAAATAATCCCTCAATCGGAGTATTCAAGGTGGATTTTTTAGACTTTACTGTAACATTGACTATTTGAAATAGTGTTGTTGGAGAAATTTTATGAAGCTAGCTGGATGAGGAATTGATGCAAAAGACTTTTTACAGGATTCATGTGTCAGACTACAGATCAATAAGTCATCTTTCTCTTGTGTTTTAAAGTCTTTATATCTGTTTATTATACCACTGTGTTTCATTTCTGAATGATTAATGAAAAGGAATAAATTAGAAAGTGCTTAAGTGTAATCTGATTTTAATCATTATTGTTCTAAATTTTTTCTTCTAAACTGGTTTTAAACAGTGAATTCTTAATTGCTCATGTTCTACTAGTTTAAGCATTTTGATTATTTAATAAAGAATACTTAATTTCTCTTTGTTAATAATCACTCAATTTTCCCTCTTATAAATGTGTTGAAAGATTCTTAATTGCCTTTCATCCATTTAGATTCCATTCCATTCACTTTAATATTTATAATTGTTCTCTGTTTGATTATCTTGCCCTGTGAAACCATCTTTTGTTAAGAGACCTAATCCAGTTAAGTTATCCTTTTTGACTCCATTAGCCCAATGGACTAAACTACTCAATATTGCCCTCAGCTATTGAATTCCACCACCCAAAATCAAACAAAACCCTTGAACTTTATAACTAGCCTAATATCTTCTAAAACAAAGCTAAATTCTAAAGAGAGAGCCCTCTTTGGGTACAGATTGGCTAGATTTTGTACCTAAAAAATTGTTTTGTGGTTACCTCGGACCCCTTTCCTCTTCCCAACAACTTCAAGGAAAATCTGAGTGATAACATAATCTAAGATAAATGGCATGGAATCTAAGATGGATGACATGGAAGCTAAGATCGATGAAAAAATGAAAGACAACATGGATAACATGAAGAATGATCTAAAAGAAAACATGGAAGGTTTGACAAAGTTGATACAAGAAATGTTTCCTAATGGTGAAAAGATAGTAGAGGAAAATCATGATGAGAAAAAAATAAATTTTAATCGTGACTTCATAAACTCTAATGTTGGCAGGAAGAACCACCATATTCCAAAAATGGATATGAGGAAGTTTGATGGAAAGGATCCTGTAACATGGATACTATAGATGGAGCAATATTTTGATCTCCATAATGTGCAAAACACACAAAAGGTACGCATTGTAACTTTACATTTAGAACAAAATACATTTGTATGGTATCGATGGCTTTGCTCCCGTAAAAAAATTGTCACTTGGTCAATTTTTACGGAGGAAATGACAGCACATTATGAGGATACAAAGAGAAACACCTTCTTTAGCCAATTGATAAATCTCAAACAAAAGGGTTTAGTGGGGCAGCACATTGAGGACTTCCAAAAATTGAATATAAGGGTAACTGATATTCTAGAGGAACACAGGATTGATCTCTTTATAGGTACTCTAAAGGATAACATCCAACATGAAGTTCGTGTCTTGGAACCTGATTCATTGGAGAAGGCATTCAGGTTGGCAAGAAAAGTTGAATGTAAAATTATGGCGACAAGGAAGCCTACCACTCAATTCTATAAAGAAGGAAGTGTTGCTACGCTTAGATTTCCACAACCTACAAGGTTGACACCACAACAATTGGAAGAAAAAAGAGCAAAAGGGCTTTGCTACAGTTGTGATAGCAAATACACTAAAGGTCATAAGTGTGCTGAGAAGAAATTATTTTACATAGATTGTGAAGAGGAAGAAGAAAATGAACAAGAAGAGGATATATACCAGGAACTCACCCTAGAAGAGGAAGAAATGAATCCGACCATATCGTGTAATGAAATGGCAGGCATTACCACTCCTCAAACTCTCAAGATAGAAGGACATATCAAGAAGAAAAGGGTAATAGTGTTGATTGATTCATGTAGCACCCATAATTTTATTCATTATAAGGTAGCCAAGGAATTAAATTGTTTCCTATACCCAGCACCAGAATGTCAAGTGATGGTTGCAAATGGAGGAACTATAAATTGCTCTGGAAAATGCCACAATATCAAGCTAACCATGGGGGAATATGTATTGACTAGTCCAATGCTTTCCATTCCTATGGGAGGTGCTGATGTTGTACTAGGAGTACAATGGTTACAATCTTTGGGGACGGTAGCTTTTAATTTTCAAGAACTTTTCTTGAAATTTTTTCAAAAGGAAAGGAAGTCGAATTACGGGGTATTGAAGGGAATCCGGGAAGGATAATAAGCTCTAATGTCATGACAAAGCTTCTAAAGAAAGAACAACGAGGCGTAATTGCACAATTATGCTCACTAGAAGTTCCGACATCAAAATCATCTATTTCTGCATATCTCCAACAAGTCTTGGACAATCATTCCAAGGTATTTGAAACTCCCAAAGGACTCCCACCTATTCGTGATCATGATCATGCTATTCATTTGATTCCAGGAAGTGTTCCTCCAAACATCAGGCCTTATAGATATCCTTACTTCCAAAAGAGCGAAATTGAAAGTATGATTGCAGAAATGTTAGAGGCGGGTATAATTCAACCTAGTCAAAGTTCTTTCTCTGCTCTTGTAGTATTGGTACACAAGAAGGATGGATCATGGTGAATGTGTCCGGATTATAGGGAGCTCAATAAGCTCACCATTAAAGATAAATTTCCCATTCCTACGATTGATGAATTATTGGATGAATTACATGGAGCAATTTATTTTACCAAGTTGGATCTTCGTTCAGGATATCATCAAATTAGAATGAAGACTGAAGATATTCCAAAAACAAGATTTCAAACTCATGAGGGTCATTATGAATTTTTGGTCATGCCTTTTGGCCTTACCAATGCACCTTCTACATTTCAAGGGTTGATGAATTCCATTTTCAAACCCTTCCTTAGAAAATTTGCGCTAGTATTTTTTGATGATATAATAATCTACAGCAGGTCTTGGAAGGATCATGTTGAACATGTTGACAGGGTGCTCAAACTATTGCATGTTGTGTAACCAGCTCCAAAAATAGAAGAAAAGAGATATCAACGCCTTAGAAATGAGCCACTTCGAGGGGGAAACCTCCAATACATTACATAAATGAACAATTCTTGGATGATACAATTTACAAAACCTCCTTTCTATACATAGGAGTCCATGGGGCCATAATGTAATCCTAGTGGGCCACAATGTAATCCTAGCCGACCTAACAATAATAATTTAAGGGCACAATAATAATAAAATGGGGGTTACAAGGGTACAATAATAACAATAAGGGGGTTACACTAACAACAACAAGGGACTATACTAGTAATATAGGGACCTAACATGCCCCTCCCCTTCAAAAAAGTGTTGTCCTCAACACTTGAGTAGCTCTGGGTGCTTCTGTATAAAATTCTCATCCTCCCATGTAGAATCTTCAGTGGGTAAGTTCTTCCACTTGATGAGATACTCTGAAATTGATCGATTTCGTAGTTGTCTAGTTCTTGTTTCCGTGACCGCTTCAGGTTCCAATATGATTTTTCCTTCCTCATCAAGTTCTGGAAATATTGTTTGAACTGGAAGATTTTCACCTATAACCTTCTTTAAGCATGAAACATGGAAAACTGGATGTACTCGCGAAGAAGCAGGAAGCTCCAATTTGTATGCCATAGTACCAATTTTTTGCAACACCTTGTAAGGACCATAGTACTTTGGCGATAATTTATTATCCTTCTTAGCTTGCTTGAGGGACATTTGTTTATATGGTTGTAGCCGTAAAAATGCCCAATCTCCTACATCAAAACTTCTCTCGCTGCGATGTTGATATGCCCGTTGTTTCATTCGATTTTGTGCCAAATTCAGGTTATCCTTTAAGAGTTGGAGAACTTCTTGCTGATGCTCGATGTGATCTTCGACTGCTTGAACCTTCGAATTTTCACTTAAAGATGATGTGATGGATGGTGGATGATATCCATAAAGTGCCATAAATGGGGTCATTTTTGCTGCAGTATGGAAGGAAGTGTTATACCACCATTCAGCGAGAGGTAACCACTTGACCCTTTGTGTTTGTTTATCAGATACAAAACAACGAATATATCCTTCTAAACATTTATTTACTATCTCAGTTTGACCATCGGATTGAGGATGATAAGATGATCTATGAGTTAATTTAGTACCCAAACAAGAAAATAACTCCGTCCAAAAATTTCCAGTAAAAATGGGATCTCTGTCACTCACAATAACCCTTGGGCTTCCATGTAGCTTTTGAATTCTATTCATAAATGTAGTAGCAACTGTACTTGCTTTAAATGGATGAGATAATGCACAAAAGTGTGCATACTTGGTAAGTCTATCAACTACCACCATGATGAAATTATTTCCTTCAGACTTAGGTAAACCTGTGATAAAATCCATTGAAATCTCCTCCCAACGCTGACTTGGAATGGATAAAGGTTGTAGAAGTCCCGGGGTCTTAATTGTCTCCACTTTATTCTCCTGGCAAACCAAACATTCCGCCACAAACTTTTGAATATCAGATTTAAGGCCATCCCAAAAAAATTCTTTCTTCACCCTGTGGTAAGTTTTTAAAAATCCTGAGTGTCCTCCTAAAGGAGAAGTGTGCAATTCCAGAAGAATATTTTGTTTTAGTTCAGAATTATTACAAAGATATAATCGATCTTTGTACCATAAGGAATCATTTTTCCAACTAAATGTATCAGATGTACTAGGATCTTGCTGCAACTTTTGAATGAGTGTCCATACATCTTTGTCCTTCTTCCATTCATCTTTTGCTTCAGTTATCCAATCTGGTTGGATAATAGAAATGGCACAAAGCAATGCTTCCACCTCTTCATTCTTTCTTGAGAGTGCATCCGCAACAACATTAAGCTTTCCTTTTTTGTAGATTATTTCAAAGTCATAACCCAACATCTTTGTGACCCATTTTTGCTGCTCTTCTGAAGATAGTCGTTGTTCCAAAAAGTGTTTAAGACTATCATGATCAGTTTTTACCTTGAAGTGTCTTCCCATTAGGTAAGTTCGCCATTTCTTTAGTGCATGTAGTATTGCTAACATTTCCTTCTCATAAATAGGTTTCTATAAATACTTTCCTTTGATTGGATGACTTTCAAAAGTAATGGGTCTTCCTTCTTGCATTAAAACTGCACCAATTCCATTTCTTGAGGCATCGCATTCCACAATAAAGGTTTTTGTGAAGTCTGGTGTAGCTAAGACCAGTCCTAGGCACATTGCCTCTTTAAGATGTTCAAAGGCCTTAGCTGCTTCAGGAGTCCATGAAAATGCATCTTTCTTCAATAATGTTGTTAGAGGTGCTGCTATTCTCCCATGATTCTTAACAAACTTGCGATAATACCCTCTTAACCCGAGAAATCCCCGCAACTGCTTTATGGTCGTGGGGACTTTCCATTCCTTAATGGCTTTAATTTTGTTAGGGTCTACTTTAACACCCTCGTGAGATATAATATGACTCAGATATTCCACCTCTTGTACTCCAAAGAAAAATTTGGATGTTTTTGCATATAATTGTTTCTCCTGCAATAGTTTGATCACCCTGTCAACATGTTCAACATGATCCTTCCAAGACCTATTGTAGATTAGTATATCATCAAAAAATACTAGCACAAATTTTCTAAGGAAGGGTTTGAAAATGGAATTCATCAACCCTTGAAATGTAGAAGGTGCATTGGTAAGGCCAAAAGGCATGACCCAAAATTCATAATGACCCTCATGAGTTCGAAATGTTGTTTTTGGAATATCTTGAGTCTTCATTCTAATTTGATGATATCCTGAACGAATATCCAACTTGGTAAAATAAATTTCTCCATGTAATTCATCCAATAATTCATCAATCACAGGAATGGGAAATTTATCTTTAATGGTGAGCTTATTGAGCTCCCTATAATCCGGACACATTCGCCATGATCCATCCTTCTTGTGTACCAATACTACAGGAGCAGAAAAAGAACTTTGACTAGGTTGAATTATACCCGCCTCTAACATTTCTGCAATCATACGTTCAATTTCGCTCTTTTGGAAGTAAGGATATCTATAAGGCCCGATGTTTGGAGGAACACTTCCTGGAATCAAATGAATAGCATGATCATGATCACGAATAGGTGGGAGTCCTTTGGGAGTTTCAAACACCTTGGAATGATTGTCCAAGACTTGTTGGAGATCTGCAAAAATAGATGATTTTGATGTCGGAACTTCTAGTGAGCATAATTGTGCAATTATGCCTCGTTGTTCTTTCTTTAGAATCTTTGTCATGACATTAGAGCTTATTATCCTTCCCGACTTCCCTTCAATACCCCATAATTCGACTTCCTTTCCTTCTGAAAAAAATTTCAAGAAAAGTTCTTGAAAATTAAAAGCTACCGTCCCCAAAGATTGTAACCATTGTACTCCTAGTACAACATCACCACCTCCCATAGGAATGGCAAGCATTGGACTAGTCAATACATATTCCCCCATGGTTAGCTTGATATTATGGCATTTTCCAGAGCAATTTATAGTTCCTCCATTTGCAACCATCACATGACATTCTGGTGCTGGGTATAGGAAACAATTTAATTCCTTGGCTACCTTACAATGAATAAAATTATGGGTGCTACCTGAATCAATCAACACTATTACCTTTCTCTTCTTGATTTTTCCTTTTATCTTGAGAGTTTGAGGAGTGGTAATTCCTGCCAGTGCATTACACGATATGGTCGGATTCATTTCTTCCTCTTCTAGGGCTGGTTCCTGGTGTATGTCCTCTTCTTTTTCATTTTCTTCTTCCTCTTCACAATCTATGTAAAATAATTTCTTCTCAGCACACTTATGACCTTTAGTGTAATTGCTATCACAACTGTAGCAAAGCCCTTTTGCTCTTTTTTCTTCCAATTGTTGTGGTGTCAACCTTGTAGGTTGTGAAATCTAGGCGTAGCAACACTTCCTTCTTTATAGAATTGAGTGGTAGGCTTCCTTGTCACCATTATTTTACATTCAACTTTTCTTGCCAACCTGAATGCCTTCTCCAATGAATCTGGTTCCAAAATGCGAACTTCATGTTGGATATTATCCTTTAAAGTGCCTATGAAGAGATTGATCCTGTGTTCCTTTGGAATATCAGTTACCCTTATATTCAATTTTTGGAATTCCTCAATGTGCTGGCCCACTAAACCCTTTTGTTTGAGATTTATCAATAGGCTAAAGAAGGTGTTGCTCTTTGTATCCTCATAATGTGCTATCATTTCTTCCGTAAAAATTGACCAAGTGACAATTTTTTTACGAGAGCAAAGCCATCGATACCATACAAATGTATTTTGTTCTAAATGTAAAGTTGTAATGCGTACCTTTTGTGTGTTTTGCACGTTATGGAGATCAAAATATTGCTCCATCTGTAGTATCCATGTTACAGGATCCTTTCCATCAAACTTCCTCATATCCATTTTTGGAATATGGTGGTTCTTCCCGTAGACATTAGAGTTTATGAAATCACAATTAACATTGATTTTGTTCTCATCATGAGGTTCTTCTACTATCTTTTCACCATTAGGAAACATTTCTTGTATCAACTTTGTCAAACCTTCGATGTCTGTTTTTAGATCATTCTTCATGTTTTCCATGTTGTATTTCATGTCATCCATCTTAGCTTCCATGCCATCCATCTTAGCTTCCACGCCAGCTTCCATGCCATCCATATTAGCTTCCACGCCATCCATCTTAGCTTGCACACAATCCATCTTAGCTTCCACGCCTTTCTTCAAAACTTCCATTTCATTTTTTGTTGCTCTTTGCGAGAGTGAAATTTGTTGCACTTGCTCTTGTAATTTTGATAGATCATGTTGCAATTCTTCATCTTCATGAGTCATAGTAGAGCCTTCTGAAGGCTTAATGGGTGTTGAATTATTTTTACGGGCATCTTTTAGAACCCAATACTGATATCTATTCTACAATATGCCCTTGGAATCAATTCAAATTGATTCTTCAAACAAGACTTATGCAATTCGGAAAAAAAATACACACATTTTTCTTGCTTTTGAGGAGCTCGATATTGAAATTGGATTATCTTTGTGATTGAAGCACTTGAATATCTTATTTTCAGTACCAACGTAGCCCTCTGAATTATATTTCGAATGCCATAGGTCTGACCTGATTTGGATTCTCCAAGACAAAGTTGTGTCCAATCTATCACAATGACCTAATTATGGACTGGTTCAGTAGAGCGAACTCGTACAACTTGCCACGTCTCACTGTTTCCTCCTTCGTCTCTAAAATTTATATCCAAGAAACTATAGTCCGTGTACTTGCAGCCAATTTTTACGGCACTCCAATCCGATGCCCAGAGAGAGAGTTATTGAACTTTTCCCACGATTACCTCTTTGAGATGAAATTCATGAGCTTGAAAAAGCACTACCTTCCACAGATCATATCTCCAAAAATGTTATGAACCAAGCTCTAAAATTTTTTGAGGAATTTCTTCAAGATTTCAACTTCACACCATAATAATTTCAGATTCTGAACCTTTGTAGAAAAAAATTTATAGTGCAAATTCCACGATGACCTATTTAGGAGCCTGAAAAAATACCTAACTTCCACAGATCATATCTCCGAAAATATTGTGAACCAAGCTCTGAAATTTTTAGACAATCTTCCTCAGGATTTCGGCTTAGCACCCTAAAAATTTCATCTGCTGAAACTTCGTAGAAAAAAAAGTTATAGCACAAATGCCACGATGACCTGTTTGGAGCAGCAAAACCCTAGAATCCAAAGCTCTGATACCAAATGTTGTGTAACCAGCTCCAAAAATAGAAGAAAAGAGATATCAACGCCTTATAAATAAGCCACTTCGAGGGGGCAACCTCCAATCCATTACATAAATGAACAATTCTTGGATGATACAATTTACAAAACCTCCTTTCTATATATAGGAGTCCATGTGGCCATAATCTAATCCTAGTGGGCCACAATGTAATCCTAGCTGACCTAACAATAATAATTTAAGGGCACAATAATAACAAAATGGGGGTTACAAGGGTACAATAATAAAAATAAGGGGGTTACACTAACAACAATAAGGGACTATACTAGTCATATAGGGACCTAACATTGCAGGAGAAACAATTATATGCCAAAACATACAAATGTTTCTTTGGAGTACAAAAGATGGAATACCTGGGTCATATTGTATCTCAAGAGGGTGTTAAGGTAGACCCTAACAAAATTAAAGCCATTAAGGAATGGAAAGACCCCACAAACATAAAGCAGTTGCGAGTATTTCTCGGGTTAATAGGGTATTATCGCAATTTTGTTAAGAATTATGGGAGAATAGCAGCACCTCTAACAACATTATTGGAGAAAGATGAATTTTCATGGACTCCTGAAGCAACTAAGGCCTTTGAACATCTTAAAGAGGCAATGTTCCTAACACTGGTCTTAGCTACGCCAGACTTCACAAAAAACTTTATTATGGAATGTGATGCCTCAGGAAATGGAATTGGTGCTGTTTTAATGTAGGAAGGAAGACCCATTGCTTTTTAAAGTCATCCAATCAAAGGAAAGTATTTATAGAAACCTATTTATGAGAAGGAAATGTTAGCAATACTGCATGCACTAAAGAAATGGCAAACTTACCTAATGGGAAGGCACTTCAAGGTAAAAACTGATCATGATAGTCTTAAACACTTTTTGGAACAAAGACTATCTTCAGAAGAGCAGCAAAAATGGGTCACAAAGATGTTGGGTTATGACTTTGAAATAATCTACAAAAAAGGAAAGCTTAATGTTGTTGCGGATGCACTCTCAAGAAAGAATGAAGAGGTGGAAGCATTGCTTTGTGCCATTTCTATTATCCAACCAGATTGGATAACTGAAGCAAAAGATGAATGGAAGAAGGACAAAGATGTATGGACACTCATTCAAAAGTTGCAGCAAGATCCTAGTACATCTGATACATTTAGTTGGAAAAATGATTCCTTATGGTACAAAGATCGCTTATATCTTTGTAAGAATTCCAACTAAAACAAAAGATTCTTCTGGAATTGCACACTTCTCCTTTAGGAGGACACTCAGGATTTTTAAAAACTTACCACAGGGTGAAGAAAGAATTTTTTTGGGATGGCCTTAAATCTGATATTCAAAAGTTTGTGGCGGAATGTTTGGTTTGCCAGCAGAATAAAGTGGAGACAATTAAGACCACGGGACTTCTACAACCTTTATCCATTCCAAGTCAACGTTGGGAGGAGATTTCAATGGATTTTATCACAGGTTTACCGAAGTCCGAAGGCAAGAATGTCATCGTGGTGGTAGTTGATAGACTTACCAAGTATGCACACTTTTGTGCATTATCTCATCCATTTAAAGCAAGTACAGTTGCTACTACATTTATGGACACAATTCAAAAGATACATGGAAACCCAAGGGTTATTGTAAGTGACAGAGATCCCATTTTTGCTGGAAATTTTTGGATGGAGTTATTTTCTTATTTGGGTACTCAATTAGCTCATAGCTCATCTTATCATCCTCAATCTGATGGTCAAATTGAGATAGTAAATAAATTTTGGAAGGATATCTTCGTTGTTTTGTATCTGATAAAAAAACACAATGGTTCAAGTGGTTACGTCTCGTTGAATGGTGGAATAACACTTCCTTCTATACTGCAGCAAAAATGACTCCTTTTATGGCACTTTATGGATATCATCCACCATCCATCACATCATCTTTAAGAGAAAATTAGAAGGTTCAAGCAGTGGAAGATCACATCGAGCATCAACAAGAGTTCTCCAAATCTTAAAGGATAACCCGAATTTGGCACAAAATCAAATGAAACAACAAGCAGATCAACATCGCAGCGAGAGAAGTTTTGATGTAGGAGATTGCGTATTTTTGCGGCTACAACCATACAAACAAATGTCGCTCAAGAAAGCTAAGAAGGATAATAAATTATCGCCAAAGTACTATGGTCCTTACAAGGTGTTGCAAAAGATTGGTACTATGGCATACAAATTGGAGCTTCCTGCTTCTTCACGAGTGCATCCAGTTTTCCATGTTTCATGCTTAAAGAAGGTTATAGGTGAAAATATTCTCATTCAAACAATATTGCCAGAACTTGATGAGGAAGGAAAATTCATATTGGAACCTGAAGCAGTCACAGAAACAAGAATTCAACAGCTACGGAATCGATCAATTTCAGAGTATCTCATCAAGTGGAAGAACTTACCCACTAAAGATTGTACATGGGAGGATGAGAATTTTATACAGAAGCACCCAGAGCTACTCAAGCGTTGAGGACATCACTTTTTTAAAGGAGAGGGGCATGTTAGGTCCCTATATTACTAGTATAGACCCTTATTTTTGTTAGTGTAACCCCCTTATTGTTATTATTGTACCCCTGTAACCCCCATATTATTATTATTGTGCCCTTAAATTATTATTGTTAGGTTGGCTAGGATTACATTGTGGCCCCATGGACTCTTATATATAGAAAGGAGGTTTTGTATTTGTATCATCCAAGAATTTTTCATTCATGTAATGTATTGGAGGTTGCCCCCTCGAAGTGGCTTATTTCTAAGGCGTTGATATCTATTTTCTTCTATTTTTGGAGCTAGTTTCACAAGAGAGGATGAATCACAAGAAAAATCAATTCGAGATTCATAGCATTCACAAAATCAGTCTCAGAGCTTAGATCATTCTAATAACGAATCTGAGAGGAAAAATGAAAGCCTTGAGAAAATAATTGAAAATTTTAATTAAAGGAATTGATATGCAAACTGAGGAAGAAACTTTTGCAGTTGAATCATCTTCAAAATATGTTTAGACTACACTTGAGCTGACAGTAAAACTTCAAGCAAAGGATTTAAAGATAGAATGGACAAAGCTTACTAAAGCACTGGATACACTACCACCACCAAAGCATAATGCTGAATAATCGATAAGTTTTCAAGTTCCTGAGAAAACCCAGAATATAGTAGAGACTACAGTGCTAGCAGGTACCAGAGGTTCAGGAACAAGAGATCATTCCGACCTACCCAACACAAGAAATCATTCTGAAAAATTCGTAAATACCTCCATTAGATGTTTTATACAACCCAAGTCATAAACTTGTAGTCAAGAGAAGGAAGAGAAGGATAATTGATGAAACAGTGACTGCTCTAGAGAATGAATCAGTAGATTTTGTCTTGAAAAGGCTCTTTTTCCAATCCTACCGAACATCTTACTAAATTGTCACAGTTTTTTGTGCATATGAAACTGCTACAATTGATAAAGAAGAAGAAGTGAAACTTATTCTCAAACAAAAGGAAGATAAAGTTCAAGAATTGGAAAGACAACTAGAACAGGAAAATCTTAATGTCAATACGCAAATTAAGATGAAAATTTTACAATTTCAAAAGAAATTTGAAAGATTAAAGTTGCAACACCAAGTACATATTTTAGAGAAAGAAACACAGATAGAAGCAGTGATGGATAATCTAAGAAGTCGGCCCTAAACCAAGAAATTTATAAAAGAGGCACTTGAATGGAATTCAAAATTGAAGCAGCAGCAGGAAAATTTTTGTCACCAAATCTTAGCTACCAGTTCATATTGTGAGACAAGCAAGATTTTATTCAACAAGTCGAAAACAAGAGGCTAGAATGTGAAAAGGTTCAAAAGAAAATTTCTAAGTTCATCCTATGGCAATAATCTGATATAGGAAAGAAAGATGATCCCCCCAAAATTGATAAATTTCACAAATATATTGTATTTAAAGACAGGGAAATGTAGTTAAGATAGGCAGAGAAGGAAACATCAAAGGCAACAAATCTTACAAATGAAATCATTGATTCTATTAATGGACATCTTCTAAATGTTAAGCTTATCAATGAATCTGTAGTTGTAGTGCTCCTGGAGCTTAAACTACTAGAAACACAGTGGAAAGAAAGCATAGAGGCATAGGAAAAATCTATTAAAAATATAACTAAGTTAGATCAAGAAAATTACTGGAATTTTCTGATCAAACCACATCATCAGTGCCTGACTCTACAATCCTTAACTGATTCCACTAAGAAATAATTACCAGGACTTTCAAATTTCATGTTTAAAGGTTAGGTCATATCTGGAATCACACAGCCAGCTCACCTGAAGCCTATGGTACATATTTTCCACCTTAGAGATCAAATGAGAAAAGAAGACCAACCCACCTAAGTATATTGTTATCTTTATTTCTAGATTGTAGATTAGTTTACTCATTACGAGGAAGGTTGTTTGAAACCTCCTCAAATTTTTATGTAACAATCTATTTTATACATATTCAGTTTAGTATTTAAACCCTTCTCATGCATTTATAGAAGGGTCTAGAAATTTGTCAAAAAACATTTGCAAAGGAATGCACTTTTGTATGTCTGTGAATGCCTTGATAAATTAATGGAACACAGTCTGTTTTCTTTTCATATTTAAGTTGCACTTTTGTACTCATTGAATTTCTTTAACGTGAAGAGGATCATAATACTATTTTCGGTTTGAATGAGTAGAACCTTGTATATATGGTATTTCTACACATTATATTAAGCTTTTCTTCTTGAATTGGAATTCTTCTTTTATCTGTATTATATATCAAAACTGTTATCATAAGTAAAAGTTAAATGCACTTTTGTACTGATATTTATTTATGGTTTCTTATCTCATATATGATCAAACTTATGAACGCAATATATATTTCACAATTTTTTTGATTAAACTATTTTGTCAAAATAATTATTTTTACATAATTTTCATCTCTTTCAACTATTGAATAAAATTCATTACCAATTGTTGAAATATATCTTTCTAGATAGCATTGGAGAATTAATACTCCCGGGTATATAGTAAAATAGATATTTAGTGAGTGCATATGATATATTAAATAAATTTTTCCTTTTGTATGTTATAAACAAACACACCCGGGGAAACTGCTCACTTTATCCCCAGCTAGAGCCACTACACCAAATGGAAAAGGGATTGCTCTAAGGTCCAAACCGAGCGGTTTTCCCCCATGTTGTTGCAACATAATTACGAGGCTTCAACATTTCCCCATGGATAAGTGAATGTAGTATTATATTAATATTCTAGTGTTATTTGAATTTAATTGTAACCACTGAAGCCATCATGAAAAGAAAAATATTTTTCCTTGTTAATGTATCTAATGGAAAATGATATTTTAAAGTAGCTTTATTCAATTCACTATAGTCTTAGTATGCGGACTCGCCACTTTCCATTCTTTGGTACAATAGATAATGGTGAAATACACTGACTTTAAGAAACTGGATAATTGAAGTTCACATTTAGCAATTTTTGGAATTCTTCTTTTACAATTTCCCTCAAGTTAGTATTCATCCTTCTTTTAGGTTGTCTAATAGGTCTAAAATTCTCTTGTATATATATATATATATATATATATATATATATATATATATATATAGAAGGATTAATTCCTTTCATTAGGTCGAAAGCTGATCTCCAACCCAGTATGGTAGCAATGTTGTAATGTAATGTAAACATTTTAACTTTGTCAAAATAGAAAAAAAATAACCCTATAAAATAAAATAGTAAGAAAAATAAAAATGGCCCATGATATTGACCCATGGTATTGAGAAACCATGGTATTGAACCATGGTATTCATGTGGAATGTAGCCTATTTAGAGGGGAGATTAAACCAACATAGATACATCTTAACTAGGGATCTACCAAGCACCGAGAGGGATCAAATATCTTGATATGAAAATATATTTTAGACTGAAAAGAGATTTGAACTCTCTCGGAGCTTGGTAGATCCAGAGTTAAAATGGAACTAGGATGGTATATGTATATTCACATGCAAAAACTGAGGAATGATTTGGCCACATTATTATTAGTTGATCCTTTTGTAATTCTCCTAGGTTAATATTAATGTTTAAAGTTTTACCTAGACTAATTTATATAGGATAACTACCAAATTTATCCATAGAATTCAATGATGTCATGGAATGATGTGGTGAAAAATTGTCTATATTATAATTTTCTTGAAAGTATTTTTCTAACATATTCACATGATAATTTTGTTTTTCAAGATACTGAGAAAAATAATAATTATTTAGAAGATGTATTATATAATTTTCTTCATCATCCTACCTAAAATACATTTCTTGTGAGATTGTTAGAACAGGTTATATATCTTCATATCCATCTTCATTATCACTAATCCATTCATTATCTTCAAATAAACTAATTTCTTTAGCTAGAGGATATACTATAAAATTCTTTTTTGAAATGCCATTAGAGATTGTCATATCACCAAATCTACAAGTAATAGATGCATCAATCATGGCTAACCATGGCCTCCCTAATATCAATGGATCCACCTAGATCAATTTTTGGTGTAAGTACCATAAAATCCACTAGATATTCCCAAGAATATAAGGTTACAATAATGTCTTTTAATACACCCTCTAGTTTTATGAAAGATCTATTTGCTAAATGTAAGACAATTGGAGTTTATCGAAGATTGTTTAATTTTAGTTCATCCATATTACTTTTATTCTTTAAATTTATTGTTACTCATAGATAGATTGATGTATTTGGGATTCCAATGTTATTAATATGAGTCTTTATGATAGAAATTCTTGGATCTAAATATTTTTCCATGTAAGTCCTTCCCATCATGATATTTTCTAGCTTTCTAATAAGTTGAACCTTTGGAGGCTCTTTTATTTTTCTTCCAATATTTTTAATACATATTTCCTTTATTTTCTTGTCATATACAATAATGCCTCATATTTCTTGTAATAAAGGAATTTTAATAAAATTATTTCATAACTCATCTAACATATCATAGTCTAATAAAATAATGTTTTTTTCTACATCTTTGTCTATTTTTAATCTCTGGAAAAGGAGGATTTTGTGAACATATATAAGGTTGTTATGCTTGAGGATTAGGGAGATTTTTTATTATTTTTATGTCATCTATTTTATAAGGAATTTATTCCTCTCTTTATTCCTTGATGAGAACAGGGGAATCTTTATGAAATACTCTTCCTTATCTAAGATGAATGTAATTTATATTAAAAGGAGAAATCATTCATGTTTGAAAATTTTGACTCTCGACATTGTAAGTGGGTCGAATTACTTTATTTTTGGGTTCAAAAGTGTTTGTGTAGGTAATTAAGTGGGCATTTGAGCTCATTTTGTAGAAGGTAAATGGAGAGGTTGACTAGAAGTCAATTGTGGTTTTGGTTGTGGTGGAGGAGGATGGTATGGTTGTTGAGGTTGATACTGAGTATATTTAGGATATTAAGGATATGATGGATAATATTGTGGATTTTTTCCTCCATATGATCCTCACCAACATTGTTTCCAATGTTGATTTTGAGGTTGGGGTGTCCAAAGTTGCTAAGGTAATGATATATTCCAATTAATTTAGGTGTGTTATGGATAAGTTTGAAATTTTTGGATAGGGTCTTGTAGAGTACCTGGTTTTCAAGGATACCAAGGTCTTATTTATGCAACGAAGCAGAGTTGTTTTCAATCTTGACGATCCATTATCCTCCTAAAGATTGCTTTCAATCCTGGTAATGATGGACAGGGATTTGTAGCATGTCTTTTTGAACAAATAACATATATTTAAATGTTATCCAATGGAAATTTCATCAAAGGATGTTTCTTTCTACACCTATGAAAAAATATAGATAATGCAAAATTTTCAAATTTTTATTTTATTTTTCATTCATGGCATATCTATTTGTTCACTTAGATTCCCAAGAATATATGTTTTAAAATTTTCTAGAAATTTAGTAAGTTCATCTCTACTTACCATACCAAATGTTGATTTACTTAATCTTTCCATGGTTGGGTTTGGAGGACCTCTACCATAATTTTCACTTCCTCATGATATATTCTTAAACAATTCACAAATTACCTCAAATGAAATTTGGGATACATCCCCTTTACCCATTAGATTTAGGAGATCAAACAATTTATCCCTAATTACTCGAAGTAAAAGGGTTTTTAAAGTATTTAATCCTAGTTTATGTTGTTTTTTCATTTTAACATTATAAATAAATATTTCTACAGAACCTTCTATATTTTCATGCTCTCTTTGGCTCATTTAAAAATTTTCTTCTTTAAGATCAAGTTACATGCACCAATATTTATGAATTTTCAAAAAAGAGTTGTCTCATTGCATCCCATGATCTTACATAATTTTTTTATAATCCCATAAACCATTATGGAGCCCCATATATTAACATACTAGGAAATAAATTCATTTTTTGAGCATCTTGTAAATAATCATAACTTATTTAAAGTACTTCAAACTCAAAAATAAAATTTTATGGGTCATTTGTTTGCATACCATGAAAACTCGGAAGTACATATGGAGAATATTCTTCATATTGAAATTTATATTAGTGTCTTGGATAGGAAATACATAAGGGTCAAATTCATTGTCATCATCTAAATCTCTTCCTCTACCTCCTCTTCCAGCTCCAAGTGGTGGTATTTCACATTCCCCTCCTAATATTCTTTAATTTCCATTTGGAGGAGGGAATACTTCTCCTTCTCCTTCTACCAATTATTCTTCAAAACTCAGATAATATGGTTCTTTGATTGGCTTTTATTCTTATGGTTCTTCAACTATTGGTCTTCCAAAAAATATTCCTTCTTTTGGTTCGTCAACTATTGGTCTTCCAAAGAATATTCCTTCTTATTTTTCTTCTTCTTCTTAAGTAGGTATCCCAAGTTCTTGTGCAACCAGTTGTTCTCCTATTGAATGAGAAAGAAATATAATTTCCTCAGTTGAAGATTTCATTCTTCTACTACTACTTTTGTTGAAAAATTTGGTTCGTCTTTAGCTATGATTTCATATATTCTCACCTTGTGATTCCTTATTATACCTACAAAAGTATGAATACATGATGTGGATGTGATGTGATTCTTACTACATCACATGGTCTAGTGCAGGTGGTAGGTGATTGCGGTATTGAATTTCTTCCTCTAATGAATCTACCACTTGAATATATTTCTCTACACATTCATTCTAACTTACACAGGTAAAAATTAAATGTAGTTCAACAACTAAGGTTAGGAGAAACCTCACAATGTGATTTGTAGGTTCTTACCTCTCATCTTACCATTTTTCATTTCAAACGTTTTGTTATTTAAAAGGAAATCTAAATTAAAAGCTAAATCCTATGTACATTTCCCTAACAACGATGTTAAATATGTTAGTGAATTCAATTGTACTATAATTCTAGAAAATTTTATTTTATCAATCCGAGTTTGTAAACTTATGAAGTGTAAAGAAAAATATATGCAAGGACTCAACTTATAATTCTATTAAAAGTAAACTGACATGAAAGAAAATAATATTCTATGAAAGTGATTAAATCTAGTCTAACTCAATATAATCATGGTTCTGAAACATTTATAGATCCTCTATCCATGCAAAAATTCAATTGATTTTTAACAACAAATTCTCTTAAAATTATTTAGAATATAATTGTTTGAAGTTTTTTTTTTAATATTTGACCCCTATTCAATCGAAAGTCCTGTTGAGCTATTAATTTGTCATTATTATTATCACTTATTAACATACATTACATCCATTTCTAATGTTATTTTATCACAATATTTATCATAATTTATTATGTAATTCCATTTCATAATTATTTATGCTCTTGTGGATAAGTAATACTTGTTCTCCTTTATTTTTAATAAATTGATGATGATTTTGCATGATTTTTCCAATGATGGTTTATTAATTAATTTTGTATAACATCACTCACGATTTTAGCTTCCAATATCTCTTCCAGATTGGAAATTTGATCTCTAGCTCATAATTAAATATTCCTACTCAGAAATTCATTGGGATAAAAAGTGGCAGCTTTGTGTTGGAAGTTTCGGGAAAACAAAGACGAATCTTGACAATCCTAAACACGGGTTTGTGCAGAACAAAACCAATTAGTTTTTCAATGAGAAATTTTCCACAATTCATTCTGGATTGAGATGAAAGAAATGTTCTTCGAAGGAAATTTTCGTATATTTTTTGTTGTGTTCGTTTTCCAAATTTCTCCAATTGCAATTTCAACTTGTTTCAGCTGAATCATGATGGAAAGATCTCTCAGATCTCATAATGTTTATTGAGATTTTTTAATCAATATAAATTGTATGGGAAATCATTTTGTAATCATTTATTTGTAAAATTCATTTTTTTGTTTATGTATTTAAAAGACACAAATCAGAGAGAAAAAGGGAGATAACACATATAAAGAGCAAACAAAATATTGGAGGTTTTCCTTTGGCATGTAATAGTAGAACTTTAGTTTATAATTCCTTTTATGAATTAATGAGAATATCAACATATTGTAATTTCTTGTATTATGTAATTCTCAGCCACAACCCTGATTGGATAGTTGGGCCCAATCTCCTGATTAGGTGTTGTTGGATACGGTTCATGTGGATAGGTATGATTTTTAATTATATTTCTAATTCTTTATGATTTTTGCTCCATTTATTGCTTATTTATTATCTTGTTGTTACTTTAGATTGTTGTAACTCCCTATTTTTGTTACTTCGAATTGTTGTTACTCCATATTTCTGTTACTTAGAGTTAGTGTTATTTAATTTGTTGTTACTAGATTTACTCTTTGGGCCTTGTATTTTGTAATTTCTCAATACTGGGTAGGGAACCTATGCCCTGCATAGACTTTGCATGATAGCCTTGAAATAACTAGACAGACCTAATATTGACAAATAAACGTAAGAGGGACTGAATTTATAAACCTATATTAATATCCCAACAAATTATGTATGAATAGTCTACATCATATTGACAAAATGAAATAAATTCATATTCACACAACTTGAAATTGAATTTCACACTGCAGAAATAAACCTAAGTGATCGCTAAAATAATTCTAGTTTCTTTTTGAGACATTTTGCAATTGATTGATTGATAATTATAATAAAAATAATGAACTGGTTCAATGCTAAGAAAAAGAACATATAAATCAATGTTGTAAGAATCAAAGCATATGAATTAATGCAAAGGAATAAAGTATGTAAGAATAAAGGAAACTATGCTAAGAAAACTTATAAAAGAGAATCACACATCCTACACAGGGGGGCCTCCTAGTGGTCACAAGAGATTTGAAAAATCTTAGAAGCTAACTTTAAATGAACTCACAAATACGTATATGCACAATGAAAGAGAACTTAGTTGTATATAAGTATATTACAGAGAAATAGTACATACAGTAAATCAAAACTCAAATCTATCTAACTATTCACCCTATCAAGCAATATCAATACATAGAGTCTGTGAAATAATAGTCTTTAGAGTTTAATTTCAACAAATCATAACCAAAAATGATGACTAAGTATTGTATCACTATAGTCTAGATCAGATCATATGACTCAACCCATGAATGAAGGTGTACGAATCTAGATATCAACACGTAGTCATGTAAATATTATTCTTTAATGTTCTCAGCACTTAATATTGTGAATATATCATGATATTTTGAAGATTTTCATGGTACCATATCTCAATCCTCCATTGATCTACCTCTGTGTTATGCCATGCAATTACTTTACTGCGTTGACTGGAACTTTGACTCTGCCACAATGATGAAAATGTTTGCTTATTTGGTGCACCTATTAGGTAAATGACCATTTTGGTATCTTTTGTGATTTTTCCCTATGCTTAGTTTGGTTGTGCTACTTCTATAGATGTGACAAACAAAAAATATATTACAGATCCATAAAGAAGCTACATGTTTTTCTAATTTCTGCAATTACCACATATTAGCTTCTTTTTATAAAGAAAATGTATAAAACTATAGAATAGTGGACATATTACCTTTGAAGATATTTTGTGTAAGCTTTTTATCTGAGATGGCATATACACATATGGATAGTGACAAAGATGTGTAGAAAGGATAATTATGGAGGTATCTAAAAGGTATAAATGGTCAAAATTATGATAGCAAGGTGACAAAAATAAGCTAATTTTTTGGTCCATTAGTAATCATATTCAATTATAGTATGTTATACATTACATGATATGATAATATGTAGACATTATTATTTTCATCTATGTATTATATAAAGGAAACCGATTTTAACTCTCCACATAAGCAAATAATGGTCATTGATTGAATGAATATTTTAAGGAAAGGAACCATTTCTATTTCACCTCTAAAGACTATGAAGTGGTTTAAAATGGTATTCAAAATATATTAGTGCATATCAAGGAAGTCCCATTACCCAATTTTTTTCAAATAAAAAACACTCTCATCCTAAATGGGTTAGCATGCATCCAAACACTCCATTTCAATTTCTTTCCTTTCCAACATAATTTCCTTTAACCATTCCATAGAATATTAGAAGATGCTAGAATATGATGCACATATTATAATAAAGAGTACAACTTGATATAATCAATACCCTTTGAAATAACAACAACTAAGATAAGACCTTAATCAATACTAGTTGAGGTCAATGCTAGTAATATCCTCCTCTAAGCCTTCAATGAAAATTTTAAAGAGTTATACTAATGATGAAAAAGCCTCAAGTAAATGTGACTATCCATTTTTCATCCTCTTCTCAATATGATACTCATTCTATCTCACATGATATCATTTAACTCACATCCCCTCTAATTTCCTCATTGTACCCCCTACAATAATTAAAATAAAAACACCCTCAAACCATGGAAAATGTTAGGGTTAATATTCGCAAGTGGGTTAATTTTCCATGATTTTTCGACAAAAAAGATTCACCAATTCCCATTTTTTATAAAAATGATTCGCCCAAATTTTACAAATTAAAATTATTTTACCTTAAGAATTGACAAAATTATATAGAGACTATATATAAAACTATTATAAATTTGAATAAATTTATAAATATATTAATAAAAATTTTATATTTTTCCTATTAGGTACCAGTGAAATTCACCAATGATTTTAAACTTCAAGGTAATTTTCCATCCTTAAAATTTTCCATGCCTCAAACATCAACTGACAATCCCACTTATTTTCACCTTTAGAGAAACATTGGTTTCCAAATTTCCCCCTATTTCTCCACTCAAATCATATTTGGAACCCATTAACATCAACAATGACACAACTTGGTAAGTTCCACCAACCAATATTATATGGGAAAATATTAACCCTACAGTTCCTTATACTAATCTTATGGATACCCTTTTGAAATTGTAAAATACCCTGTCTTAGACACTTCCTCTATTCAATCCATTCTAGAGTAGTTGTACACAGATTATCTCCATATCCCTAATTTAGGAGACTAACCAAAAAACCATTTTATATTAACCTCTTCAAACATATGTCTACAACCCTCATAAAAGCTAATCAAGTGAATCCCTATATATATTCTTTACCCCCTCAACGATAGAATCTTCCATCCAAGCATATGTGATCACAAGGGATTCCCACCATGTCATAGTTATTCAAACTCCATATATCCTATTTAGAATTTTTCAAACCCACACAAATAAATAGGAACCTTCTTATCATTAAATATGACTTATGTTTTCCCCTCATTGTAGGAGCATCTTGTCAATAATTCCAAACATCCTTATCCGCCTTTGAATAACCACATTATTTCTAGGCCATATGTTATAAAACATTTCACCACTCATTTATGTGATTTCACTTTCAATCCTTTTCCCTAATAACAAAATAAACAAAAGTATGTGTAGACAATTTACATGCCTCCCATATTCATTGATTACTCATTGCTCATGTTGTATGCCCCATAATTATTTTGTAATTGACAATGTCACAATTGGAATTGCATCCTCTTGTGCCATATTAATATGCAGTATGCATCTATATAGTCAAATGGCATACGTTGGAATATTTTGAGAATACTATGCAAGATAAGGAATTCAAAGTATATTTTTGGAAAATTATCTTCCCATCTCATGCAATATGAATAAGATAATGACAAAATTAAAGATCTTGTTAATGATTGGCTTCCTTGGAAAATGAAATAAGTGAGAATAAAATGTGATTGCATAGAAAAATGTATTGTAGAGATAAAAAGTATCTAGAGAAGCAACAAATCTCCCTCACTTAAAAGGAAACTCTGGTCATCAAGCATCAATTTTTCCTTGTAATAAGAAGATGAACATGTGTACCATGTTGAATATATGGAATTGGATTTGAATCATAAAAGTATTAAATTTGTGAAGCTATAAAAAACAACACAAAAATATCATCCTATTAATTTTGAAGAACTTTATAGGTTATAAGTTGATAAATGGGCCCTTTTCATATAGTTGTGAGGGAAAGAAATTGGTTTTCAAGCTCCTCAAGCTAGCCAATTGGATGATTTGAGAACTTCAAGATAATCATCAAGAATGTGCTCCATAACTATTAGAAAACACTTTTTATAATTATTGAAACAGTTATAACAATAAATGAGGCTAAGAATTATCTCCAAGAATACTTGAATGAATGTAGACATGGATCATGTTGAAATTTGCAACAAGAAATATTGAAAATGGCAACAAGAAGAGGCTTCTAATTTAATTTTCCCTTAATTAAATTAGAAGTAAATTGTAATTCCACATCACATGATAGCTTGTACAAGTTAACTAAGTGACGAAGACTTAGTTAGTTCAGTTATTTCGAGTTGAGGGTCAAACTAGAGACATGTAGAGTGTCTCCTACTTTTTAGGAGCCCTGGTTGAGTTTATTTTGAGTTGTAATGAATTAACTTTGTTAATTTGAGTTAAAATCAGTTTAACTAGTTTTAACTAATGGAGGAACTAGTGAGAGGTCAAGTGAATTAAATTGGATTTAATTCACATGCAGTGATCAATCAGATACTTGATAATTCACTCATAAGTAACTCATGCATTTCAGTTCTGAGGAAGACCCGTTTGAGATTGGATTGAAAGGGAAGTGTACTATCAGTTGTACAATCAGAAAATTGTACAGGTGGTGCATGGATTCAGAGGAAGATCCTTGATGTAATGCACAACTATTATTATGGAATTTCCTCGTTAAATAGGGGCCTAATTCCTCATTGAATTGTGCAAGGACGTAGGAGCTTGGAAGGCTAGGAAATTGACTAAGTATTGGCTAGAGTCAACCTAGGAAGCAGTAAACCAGACAGAGATATTGTGGAGACCTCTCAGGCTTGAGATAAGCATTGTATTGTTCCATATTCTTTGACATATGCAATTTACAGAGAAAAAGGTTTTTAGTTGAGGCCTTCCCTAGATAAATCTTTTTGTTGTGTGATTGAAATTTTTTCTCTTTCTTTTTCATGTTGTTGTGATGGATTCAACACATGGGTGTACGAAATCACACAAGCCTTTAGAGTGTGGTATACTCTATAAACTATTGGTAACAAGCAGTATGTGGGGGGATCTCAAAAGCATAAAACTTAAATGAAATAATATGCTGAAGTATGCTCTGGTTAAAAAACTAAAACTAAAAACACAAAAGAAGCTATATAGAGAGTTCCAAACAGTAATAATGCAAACGATGGCTCGATGGCCTCTTCTTATTGAATGCTTGGAATAAAATAAAATATTACCCACTTTCCAAAGGGCCCCTAGGCAATGGCTCTAGGTCCCAATGCAAGAATGTTTGTATTTCAAGTTTTTCCTTCATGCTATAGGGTAAAATGCTTGGGTTGTTGGTTATCGAATATCCCTCTCAGGGATTTTCGGTGCCCGAGGCAGACAGTAAGATTAGTTGTATAGTTCACAAAGATGGCACATACATATTCATATTAACTTAAAACAACTTGATGGAATAAGATGGAAGATTACCTCTTTAATGATCTTGAAGTCTTTTGGAGAGTGTTGAACAGCGAAGCAGGGATCCTTCTTCACCAGCTCCAAATATCGACCCTGTAATCAGTCAAAGAACCCGTGTAATCTCTACCATAACATACATTTCCTATCAATTAAGTCAATATATAATAAACATTTAAACTATGCACATCTAAGCCATTCATCTCATGCTATATAAGTGATTAAATAACAATGACAATATCAACGCATAGAATGGAAAAAACTGATACAGTTCTATTGATTTATAAAAAGGAGGATTACAACCATCGGTTCTACAAAGCCCTCCTTAGCCTTCAAATATCTCTATCTCTCAAAGTGGTGATGTCTTGATCAAAAAGTTCTCAATGAACCTCTTTGACCTTTGACCTTCACACTATAACAATGATCTCTACTTCACAAGTATTCAAAAACTTTGACAATCCTTCGACCTTGAACCAAGAGCCTTCAACTCCATTGTATAAGAGATGGAGAGAGAAATCATTGCCCTTCTCTCTCCACCAGTTCTGAATAGAAAAAACCAAGATGTTTCCTTAACTTCCATGCTTTTTCCTTCTTTGAGAGTTCAGTTGTTTATGGCAAGGCCTAATAAGAGATTAGTGCTTTGCAATTTCCTTTTTGTACTCACTCTCTTGTGAGAAAAATCTGGAAATTCAAATCATTCTCTGCGGGTTTTTCCCGTTCCAAACTCAAAACACGGGTAACGCTGCCCTCTAGTGTAAACAGAGCGTTGCCCTAGCCACTAACGCAGCCTATTCACTGATCAGGTGCGTTATAACGCTCTTGTGTTGTTATAGTGAGGCGTTACCTTGGCAGAAATAGGTTTAGTTTAGGTCTTTGTATTCCTTCCATATTTATCTTCTCCTCTGCGCTGATGAGGAGGTATTTTGACCTGTAACAGATGCCCCCTAAAGTGTGAGGTCAGAGATGAAGACGATGGCTGAAATACTTTATGATGTGTGTAGTAGAGATAAAGAGATTGAAAGACTGAGGAAAACCTGAAACAACAACATATGTCAGAAAATATAGTATCTACCTTGAGTAGGGCATTCCCATGCTCAATAGCTTAAACAACATGATTTATCTAGAATAGAGATATGAAGAATCTGTCCACCGATAAGCACAATGTGGAAGTGTCTGTCATAACAAGATCAAGCTGAAGAAGCTGTCTCCATAAACAATATCGCAACTTGGGGAAGGGAACACAACTTTAATGATGTAACCTTTGCCCCAAGGTCTTGACCGTCGATTCACTTAAACTGCATATTTCTCAACATGTGAATGAAGGAGCTGTTGTCGAACATGTGAGAAATCGTTTGATTACCAGTCAATAATGAAAACTATTAACAGACGCAAAGGTGGTCACTGATAATGATGATGGTCCCTGAGATGCACAGTACAATCTAGCGAGTGTGAATAAAAAGAGTTGAAGTCAAACACTCGTAGAATCATTCGACCAGGAGCCAATGATGAAGAATCCTAATCAAACACAAGACTACCTGCTACTGATGTCTGCAAGTATCCGGGTACTGATGGGTTTCTGGATCATCTTCCTAGATAAGATGTTGAAGTCGATAGGAAGAGATCTGTTGAAAGGTAGGCACTGAGGCGTCCTACATCAGTCAACACAAAACGGAAACCAACTGATTTTGTTTATGATGGAGATAATGAAGAGTAAATGGGGATGTCTGACGACAAATAATTTCTGGCATAATGAGCGGTTTGGTTGATAAGAGGAGAAGTAGATAGCAAGATCTGCTTGAACAATAGAAGGCACTGTAACAGGGTACTAGGCAGCTGAGGCTTAATGAACACCAAAGAGTGTGTTAGGATTTTACCGATGTAGCGAAACTGGGAGATGAAAGCTAATACTCATAGATGGTAGGGTTCGACTAACTGTGAAAGAGTTTTCTAGGAAGTGCCATGTTCAAGATTTTTGTTGCCAAATCGACCTTTCTGAAATGTAACAGAGGTAGTATCCATTTTGTCTAAATTTTTCCCCGTCTAATTAAGTTTAACGAGTCTAGATGAGTAAACTCACTGAATTTTTCATATTTAGAGAGTCTAAAAAATATCAGAAAAGACAACTCCGTGCCCCGTCTGATTAGTTTTAATGAGTCCAGACGAGTAAACTCGGTGAATTTTTCATGTCTTGATAACCGGGCACGACAAAGGGAGAATAGTAAGCCCGAAACAGTTCATTTTCCGTGAGTTTGTCCATTGAAGCTAGAAAAGTGAGAAATCTATGTTCGATGGACGTCTACCTCATTTTGTTATGAGTACGAGGAGACAGAGTAAACTTAGTATTCTTTGTAAAATTTTAATGAGTCACGCAGAGAAAATTCGGTGCCCTCCGTGGAATTTTAACGAGTCACGCGGAGAAAATTTGGTCACTTTTTCGGTTTAAAGAGCCTTGAAAAAGAGGAAAAGAATGGCTCCTTACTCTCTTTTGTGGTAGTTTAGCAAGCCTGACAAAGTCAACTCGGGGTTTTTTCAGTTTTATGAGCGAGAAAAAGGTCCCTAAAAAGAAAGCTCAGTGCTTCTTCATATCAGTTTTAACGAGTCTGAAGAAGAGAACTCCAAGTTTTCGGATTAACGAGCAAGAAAAAGACCATAAAAAGAACGCTCGACATCAACTTCTTATTAGTTTAACGAGTCCGAAGAAGGGAACTCAAGGTTTTTTGGATTAACGAGCAATAAAAATACCATAAAAAGAATACTCAATGCTTCTTCATGTAAGTTTAATGAACCCGAAGAAGAGGACTCAAGGTTTTTCGGATTAACGAGCAAGAAAAATACCATAAAAAGAATGCTCGGAATTTCTTGATCTCTTTCTCATCAATATAAGGATCTATGTTAGGAATTTTCTTGTAAGACCAAGCAAACGCACCACAGAATTCCTTGAAAAGGGATGTGAAGCGCGCAATTTCCTTAGGATTGCAATCTGCTCCAATCTGAATATTTTCCACGATACCCGTTTTGACCAAGATATCAATGAGCATTGTCTTAGAAATATTACCCATGTTCCCTTCTAAATCGATAGTTTGAACAGTTGTGTAAGCGGAGGGAGCCATCTCAGGTGGGTCAAAGGATGGGATTTCAGTTTTTATCACGTCCGAGTCGATCATTGAAGCGCGATGGTGAAACTCTCCCCAAGGTCGTTATTCTAGAGACATGATCTCTAAAATAGCTTCGTCTATAGGCAAGACTTCATTGAGGAGATCCTTAAAGAGAACTGTGATGGGTGGGAGGTTTGTACCTTTAGTCGAAACCATAGCAGTGGAGGGTTTAGATGTAATTTGGATGGCTTGGTAGGCCAACTTGGTTGGTGAGAGCGGCATTTGATCTCTGTAGGAATCAATGTCTAAAGGTGCCGGGATGATCCATGGGTCGATAGAGCCATTGAAAGTGGTGGATATCATTGCAACTGTATTTGGGATCTCTGGTAGCAGGAGATGAAAACAACCCAGTAGGGAATATGCCTTCAGAAGACTAGTACCAATACTGACGTAAGAGTTAGGAAAGCCTCCTATTAGGGGTACAATGCTACTTGGTAACGTGGAATAATCAGGGGTGCAGAAAGATAACTGATCCACTGTGACTATTTTCCCATCCAATGGAAATAAGATGAGTTGGAAGACCGAAGAAATAATGGTGGTCATGGCATAAGACCAATTGTGACCAAGCAATAGATTATAGTGGAGATGGCGATCTACGACTTCAACGTCCATAGTTACCGTTTTCCCACTCAGAGTGATGGGAAAGTTAGCAAGGTATCCTTTTGGGAGGAATGTGTGGCCATCAAAAGCTTTGAGGGAAATCGACGGCGGTGTTAAGATAGGAGAACCTAAATTGAGCCAGCAAGCTTGTGACATAACACAGGTCGAAGCACCTTCGTCTACGACAGTGCGATGGATTGGTCTCCCTTTCGACACAACCTGCACCTGGAATGCGAGTTGGTGTAAGAGGCGAGCTTTATATTTTTCCATATCAAATATAGCTAGCATGGAATCCTAGGGGTCTATTCAACCAATGGCCAAAAGCAAGGCTTTCCTTTGTGCTGGACAAGTTTGCAATACTTCGAGAGCAGACATAGCTGACGGTGCTTGCACCAAATCTTCCACAATGTTGTAGTTTTGGGCTGCACGTGCAGATTTTTTATGAGTCGTGCATCGAAGTGTCCCTCTGGGGGGATGAATCACGGGATCAGCAGTAGGCCGTTCGATATGCAAATCGTTGGGTGGCGGTGGATTTGAACTAGTACCAGGTTCTTGAGCATCTATGGTAGGATTCCCATAAAGCTTGGCTCATGTTTGAAGTTCAACACTCTCAATGCCATAAATGGCAGATGGTCCTTCACCGAAAGGATGGGAACCACCATTGCCCCATTGCTGGGGTTGTGGCGAGTTGTCAACCATGTGTTTATGTTGCTGCTGTTGATTAGGGAAAGGATTATGAAGAACGACAGGTGTTCGCCTAGGATCCTTGTTAGTGATAAAATCGGTGCATTATTGCAGTCGAGGACATTTGTATTTCAAGTGGTCCTCCGAACAGATCTTGCAAGGAAATTTCATGGGTTTATCCTTCCCTTTGTCATTTTTGGCAGCATTTTTCTGATTAGGGTAATTCTGATTGTCTGACTACTCTTCCGAAGAAGATGCCTTTTTCTTGTTCTTCTTATTTTTTCCACTAGGTTTTTATGAAGTTTGCATATTTACCTCAGCGATAGGTAGAGTAGTCATTTGGTGAGGGGTAGTGGCAGCCGAGGATGGCTGGGAGGCTTGCCCCCAAGACTATTTTGTGGCTACACCAAAGATTGTGCCAACGAGACTGTCGACATGAGCTCCGGTTTTCTGAGTAGCTGGAGGATTTGGGTTAACAGGGGCATTGGGGAGAAAATCATATAGCGTGCCAGATTGTGAATAGATTAAATCCAAATTTTGAACATGACGAATTCATTAATCTTCTGTAACCGCACCAGAAAGGCCAATGTCTTTAGAGATGTGGGGTAAGAGAGACTTACAAAACCAATTAGCTAAGAGATGATATGAGATTGGTGCTTTGACTAGCCTCCTCCTACGTCTCCATTCATGGATGTGATCGGAGATGTGGGTGGCAGTGTCTTGGTGCAGCAAGGTTAACAGTTCCGTTTTGGTTTCAAATTTGATTGGTAATTGAAAGTTCTTTAGAAACTCCATCGCTAAAGCGCCAAAAGTGTTGATGGCGGCACGTGGCAATTCGATATGCCACTTGGTGGCATTGCCTGTAAGGGTGCAGGGAAACAATAAAAGCCGAACACTATCATCCACCATGGAATTAGATATAGACCATAGATGAAAGGTAGTCATGTGTGCGGTTGGGTCGTCCCCTTGTTTCCCATCGAACTTTGGGATGTTAGAAGGAATCTTGTGTGTTACTGGAGGCCAGAGAAGGTTGTGATTGATGGGATCATTAGTTAGTTTATGGATGTCGGGGATGTCCAAAGATGCCAAAAATGGCAATTGTGGATTTGCTCCCAAATCTAACCAAAGAAGTATGGGCTAACTATTTAGACCATAGGGTCTGCCCATCAATGTGTTACCAGGAGGATAAGTAGGACTTTGATAAAAATTTCCTATAGGTGGAGGGGTAGGGACATATGGTTTCTATCCATAAGGCATATTGTATTGCGGGGCGAACGGTTGGTTTCCCCCAGTATAAAAGTTCCCTCCCATTCCAGATGGAGGTTGGGGTGGGTTAGTCCATATGGATGCAACAGATTTTCCCGGTGGCATGCTACTACTTGCATAGTTCGGCAACGGCATAGACCCTACACCTATATTTTAACCACTTATGGGAATATTATTAACAATAGGTTGTTCCGTTTGTCCTAAGGATTGCAGGGGAAGTGAAATGTTCCTTGCTACCTATGTGCTGGTGACACTGTCCCCTGGTATAGTGACCAAGGGGTTTGAACTCAGCAAAGGGTTCCAACTGAAAGGGTTGCTAAAAGGAACCGAAGTAGTCACACTCGTGGGAGGAGCAACCATGGGTCCCAACGTGGTCACGATAGGAGTAGATCCCGAAGGACTTGGTGAGCTACTGACAGTTGTGATGACCGTAGGGTTGGGATTAGGTATATGTTGACCACTGGGGTTACCAAGTGATGGCATAGAACTGACAACCGATGGGGAGGATGGTGGCAAACCTAGGATGGTTACCTTTGGCATCGACCCTGTGGATGCCGGTTGTGAAATAGATGTTTGTGCGGCCGAAGACATGTCTTGGCATGGTGGAATCTGAACTATCACAGGCCCCAACAGATCAATGAGTGGAGGATTGTAATGAGGTACAACCCCTTCCGTGAAAGGGTCCTCCAAAAATTCCATATGATATGAGGCTATGTGAAAATCAGGGTTTGTCAATGGAGACTGCTCTTCTGCAAAAGGCACGAGTTCACCAAGGTTCAGTTCTTCCTCAAGATTCAGAGGAGGTAGACATTTCTATCATCGAGATAGACGGCATGGGTTGGATGACGCCATGGTGACCTATTTAGTTTTAGCAAATTTTAATAAATTGTGATGTATTATAAAGTCTCAATGACAGTAACCACACACCTAAAAAAGAAAAAATAAAAAAGGACTCTCTAAAATCAATCAACAAGCAGCTAGAATAGGGTGCCCTGTCTGAGTACTACCATTTGCTGGTGATGAAATCCAGTATCACAATACTATACAGAGAGGGTTGGTCGAAATTATAGTTACGGTCACTCTAGAGCTTCGCCGGAACCTCAGACGATAGGTGTAAGCACTCTCGTGAAGATGAGTACCCTCCTAAAGACTGAAGACATAGTGGGTTTGTCTGTTTTAGGTACTAGGACAGCCCATCCCAGTCACCTTGTGTAAGTCCCTAAAAATTATGGCCACTAAAGATACCTCAAATCACAGACATCATCAGGGGGGTCCACGGTCAAGGACAACATGCTATATGGGCAGAACACCTAGATCCCTGATCTAGTTTCGACATCCCTGAAGGGAACCCCAATATATAACACACCCACCGGATGCATTCAAAGGTGGGCTACCTTCTTGTGCACCCAAGTGTTGTCTCGCGCTGAGCTCTAGTAAAGGAACTGTCCCGATAATATGAGTGCAGTAGGATTTCGCTCGTTAATGACTGTAGTTTCAAATTTTGAGATATTAGGTGATTTTCTCACTTTTCCTAACCCAAGATCCTAGCCTGAACTACTATTGGTGTGAGCTCAAAAAGAGTAATGTGATTGATTTTATTATCGCTTGATTATTAGTCTTGCGGAGGGGGAGTGGACGTATGAAATGTAATGAGACTCTGACTCAAGAAACCATGCAAAAATATGCTCTAAATATTCAATTTGATGAAGATTATTTCTACAAGGAGAGGTTTATTTTCAAAATCCATGCACTAACATTCAAATAGCACAATTAAACTTTAAAGATTCAGACTTCTATCTACCTCTTCTTAACAGTCTATGAACTGAAATTTTCAGAATTAACTCAGCTAGATGTAGAAAAACTAAAAAAAAAAAAATATTCTCTAAAAATTAAATGCTTTTGACACTAAATTTCCAAACAGGAATGCCAGCTTAGTAAACAAGCACAGGGATTCAGTCAAGGAGAGATACTGATGGCCAAAAAACTCTGCAACCAAAACACAATCACAAGGGTGAACAACAAATTTTGGCTGAGTAACGCACTGTCTCTGAGTAAAGACAGTGTTAATCCAGAGACTAACGCATTGTATTTAAGTAGAGCCAGTGTTATAACGCACTGGAAAACCAACAGAGGTAGCGTTAGCCAAGGTAAAGATCTTTAGATGGTCAAACAGAAACAAGATTGAACTCTGCGAGCTTTTGAAATGTCTACTGGGCATAAATACTGGTCAGAAGGGTCTATGAACAGAGGAAAGAATAAAGGAGGAAAGAAATAGTCTGGAAACTATGGGGAAATCCCCAGCGGAGTCGCCAATTCTGCTATAGGGTAAAATTCTTGGGTTGTTGGTTATCGAATATCCCTCTCAGGGCTTTCCGGTGCTCGAGGTAGAAAGTAAGATTTGCTGTATAGTTCACAAAGATGGCACATACATATTCATATTAATTTAAAACAACTTGATTGAATAAGATGGAATATTACCTCTTTAATGATCTTGAAGTCTTTGGAGAGTGCTGAACAGCGAAGCAGGGATCCTTCTTCACCAACTCCAAATCTTGACCCTGCAATCAGTCAAAGCACATGTGTAATCTCTACCATAACATACATTTCCTATCAATTAATTCAATATATAATAAACATTTAAACTATGCACATCTAAGCCATTCATCTCATGCCATATAAGTGATTAAATAACAATGACAATATCAACGCATAGAATGGACAAAACTGATACATTTCTATTGATTTATAAAAAGGAGGATTACAACCGTCAGTTCTACCAAGCCCTCCTTAGCCTTCCAATCTCTCTATCTCTCAAAGTGGTGATGTCTTGATCAACAAGTTCTCAATGAACCTCTTTGACCTTTTAACTTCACACTATAACAATGATCTCTACTTCACAAGTATTCCAAAACTTTGACAATCCTTCGACCTTGAACCAAGAGCCTTCAACTCCATTTTATAGGAGATGGAGAGAGCAATCATTGCCCTTCTCTTTCCACCAGTTCTGAATAGAAAAAACCAAGATGTTTCCTTAACTTCCATGCTTTTGCCTTATTTGAGAGTTCAATTGTTTATGGCAATGCCTAATAAGAGATTAGTGTTTTGCAGTTTCCTTTTTGTACTCACTCTCTTGTGAGAAAAAGTTGGAAATTCAAATCATTCTCCACGGGTTTTTCCCGTTCCAAACTCAAAACACAGGTAACACTGCCCTCTAGTGTAAATAGAGTGTTGCCCTAGCCACTAACGCGGCCTATTCACTGATCAGGTGCGTTATAACGCTCTTGTGTTGTTATAGTGAGGCGTTATCTTGGCAGAAATAGGTTTAGTTTAGGTCTTTGTATTCCTTCCATATTTATCTTCTCCTCTGAGCTGATGAGGAGGTATTTTGACCTGTAACACTTCTGACTCAGTCTAACTCTCTCTCTCTACTATGGTGGACTAAGATGTTGGGTGGCCAACTATCGAGTCTTATTTAGCTCCAGCTCCTGGGTCACACACAACGCTGGTGTTTCTTGGGCAACTTTGGCCAGCATAACCTTGTGATCACTATTTTTTCATCTCTTGGTGGGTTTATATAGTTGAGCTTCAAATCCTCCTTCCCTCCCTTGGTACATGATGGATGGTGAACCAAGGAAGAGGTGTGATTCCATTGTGTGCTCAAATATTCTTTTGTGTGCTCACATAATGTCTAAGGAGGTGCTAGTGGCTATCCTTAGGTGGCTTTCACATAAGGAGTAACTGTCCTTTACTTGTAGTGGTCCTAGAAAGTGACTTTTTTCCATTTCGAGGAATGAGTGCGTTTCGGGCAAAAGGGCACACAGAAGGCGTTCTTATCGAAGGAAAAAGTGTGCATTTGAGCATTTATGACTAGTTCAAATTTGATTTTCTCAAAACCTTAGATATTTTGAATACTTATTGATTCCATAATGTTTTCCTATCATGTAAATCCTTGGGTTCGACATTAATTGATGACACCTTCTACTGTACGATTTTTCAGTGTAACAGTTTCCCGCTAATGTGTGAGGTCTAGGAAGAACTGTATAGCCAAAATACATTATAGTTTCTTTTATGTATCGTACGCAGAGAGAGAGAGAGAGAGAGAGAGAGAGAGAGAGAGAAGCCTGCCTGTACTTTTGGAATAAACGACACCTTGCACTGTTTCCGAGATAAAAATGTCCTTAGGGACCCCCTACAAGCAGACAAAATATACAACATATTTAAAAAATTTCAATGAGGCGGGCATGTCCCATGCTTATGATGTTGTGGCTAGTTAAAAAAAATTGACAGATACATGTGTTGTCTGTGTCACTACTGTGGTAGTGTTGCTGCTGGTTGTTGATGACGACTGTTGACGCCCTCAGGGGCATTTTTTTCTTTGACGATAGGTGGAATGTGGTACCCATATGCGTAATCCTGGTATGGCATATCACTGTGCCATGTATGCATATGTACTAGCTGGGACCTTCCCGTGTAATCATTGTTGTCAGAGATGCTTATAAAGGCACGGTTCTTCTATGGATCTTGATCAAAGTGCAACAGTTGTAAGGTACGATACCATCATGACATGAAAGCACTTGTTGTAGTCAAATTTCAAGAAGATTGATGACATCTATGGACGATGATGTCCCCCATAGTGCCACCCGAGGATACCCCTTTTCATGGGGAGGGGTCATCCAAGGTACCACTTCCTTTTTGGAAAAGAGGTATTGAGGTCGAAAAAAAGGAAGCCTTAACCAAACCATGATGGGTTTAACATAGGCATGTTGGTGAGAGGTGACTGAAAACGGATGATGGGGATTCAGTGGCCCGAGGTAAAAGTATACTTGAGCAGCTTGGTGGCAGTCATAGGTATTTCTGAAGGGAAAAGTCCCTAGAGTCTATAGGACTTCCAGGGCGGGTATGAACCGGCTATGATTGTCGTATTGGTGCGTTCATGGGGGAGATGAAATACTTCGACAAAGGGACGTGGGGGACTGCTGTCATGGGAGAAAAGGTGAAATATGAGGGTGAAGTGGCAAAGGGCATTGTTTGTGATCTTTGTACACTTACCAAAAGAATAAAATAATGGGGGTTTGTTTGTACAAAACACAGAGACGGTGACCCCAAAACATGAAAGAAGGTCGCTCACTGATGGTGTGAGGACGGTGTTTTGCTAGGGGTAGGGGTCCCATTGGTTGGTCTCATGTGCGGGGTTGATGAAGTGGAAGATGTCGCAGATGGGAGTATGTTGATGGAGGTAGGGTGGGCCAAATGCAGTGCGCAGAGGTGTGCTTTCATTCTTCTTGTACAAACCGATCATCTGGGAAGGGGGGTTGAGTTTAAATGGTGAGCTTGACCTTATGCATGATATGTGGATGGGCATGAGGTGCTTCTCAGAGTAAAATGTTATGGCCATGGTGTCACTTGTGGGGTGATGTATGGTCTACTTTGGATGACGATCGCCATGGAGGGGAGGCTCTATCGACCATCGCGGACGTTCATCATATGCAGGGTGAGGTGATGATAAACGTGGTCGGGTATGAGGACCCTATGGTTTATTTCTAATGGAGAAATTATGTCAGGATATGCAAATTTTTCTAGGACTCTATCATGTTGAAGGTAGAATGATATATGCTACGGAACTTTCAATGGGCGGTGATGTGAATGGTTTACAGGTTCTTCCTGCAAAAAACAACTACCTCAAGTGAAAGCATCTTATTTTCATCCAATATTATTAAAAAACATTAATTTTGGAAAGGAATATGGGAGGATGCATACCTATAGGTGCTTGAAAAAATATTTCTTCAGAAATTGAATGTGGGGCATCGCTTTCGCTTGTCATGGTATACTGATGATGGTGCAACTTACGGTTTGCAGAACGGACCTTCTGATCTCTTGTTATGGACGTCTGAAGTTCTTGAAAAGGGCGATAAATATGGGATTATGGTCCTAATCCTATTCATTTGTACTTTTTGAGTTTTGGGATATCAGAGGTGATAGTAGAGCCTTTCTTGCCATTGCGGTCAGCCTGTGTACCGGGGATTAGCGATATTATGCCGAGGTAACTTCCATGACGTCCTGCATTTCAAATTTTTCAATTTGGTGACGCTGAGAGCCGTACAAATTAGGTTTGTATGGCCTCAAAGGGGATTTTTGCCCTAGATTGTGCGGGTGATATAGGAAAAGAGGCACCCACCTTGTGCCTATTTTCGAGGTATATATGTGCGAAGGTGCGTTGTTCCTTCCTTTTTGCGTGAAAGGGCGCCCTGTGAACAAAACAGGCACGCAAGGGCAGTGTTTCTGAAAAAACTTGGGTTTTTTGCTGTCCCTTATGATGTTTCTCCTCCGTACTGATGGGTGCCTATTGCTTGTCAAGTTGGTGTGGAGAGAACGAGATTGGCCTGAGATCCAGACTGCTCTGGTTGCTGATGCTAGGGCGCGCCATCAGTTGGCCGCATGGGGCATCTTGAAATTTGCTAAAAACGAGTTCCTTCAGTCGCATGACCAATTTTTATGCTATATCATACAGCATTGGCGCAGGAGGTGCAACATGTTTATCCTGAGGGGAACAAACTTGATTATCCGTCCAAAGATGGATATTTACTTTTTGATCGGATTACTGCCTCAGGGTGAGGCGCTAAGGTATCCACTTCCTACTGGACGAGTGAACCTGGACAGGTTTCGGAGGAGGCATTGCGGTGGTGCGCCTCTTACTGAGGGGTGCATCAATATCGCATTAGTGATAGATGTGGCCGAGCAGTGTGCTCTGGCCATTATTGTGCGACTGGTGGGGTCGTGTGCACCACATAGGGCATCGGGCCCATAGGTGGGAGTTTTACGCCATTTGAGGAACGTGCATTTTTTTTTATTTTTCCCACTTCTGCTTTGATGGTACGGTGTCATAGCTGAACAGGGTCCAACGTGGATCCAAATCATTTGTGTATGCTAGAATTTTGTGTAGCATTATGTACGAGAGGGTCGTGCTGCTAAGGCCCATGGTGGCTGTGCCTATTGGGGGGTCGAGGGAGCTGCACATGAGGACGTGGGCTCCTGTGATGCCACGCAATGGTGGTGGCATGGTGGGTCGTTATTGGAACGACACGATGAAGGCCTGTTTCGAGGCCAATCCACAGATTTTTTTTCCATACCTGTACGCGGGGATGGACTTTCAGGGTGATCCAGATATTGGTCTCCTTTTCGGTTATGTTTGGGGTCCTGCAAGTACGTACTATATTTCTGCATTTGTCTGAGTTTTTAGTGTAATTGAGTGTTTTTAAATGACATTGACATTATTTTGGTTACTCGTGCAGATGTTGGTGAGGTAGGACGCCCAGTGGCCCAACTGGTGGGTCATGATCCTCCACCATGACCGCCAGGTGGTTGGGGAGGAGGTGCCGTAGGTGGACCGAGCAGGGGTGTCGGTGGACTTGGCGGGGATGGTGCTGGACCTTCTGGTGAGGGCAGCAGCTCAGCTTTAGCTGAGGTAGCAGTTGAGAGAGCTCCTGCAGATGCAGCTGAGGCACGCATCGCATTACTTACGGCTCAGGTGGAGGCTCTAGAGGATTTCCGAGGTCGAGTGGACCGTTTGACCCACGGGATGCCTGCCCGAGGTTTCATGGATGACTTCGAGGAGGCATGGCTAGAGACACTAATGGCTCGCAAGAGGGACTACCAGCCTACTCTACGAAAAGTAGCTATCGCGGTGGCGACAGTAGCTCTGGTGGTGGCACCAGGAGCAGTGGTGGGCCCAAGTGCTCCTCTTGAGGGGGCACCCCCCTAAAGTAGATTTGTACACAGGGACATCACCCATTATGAGGATGCTTCCCTTATTTTTGAAGAATGTTGTATTTTTGGGCTAGTCAATGGGCCAGTGATACTATTTTTGTACTCTGATACACATATTTTTTTGTTATATATATGAGAGATATTTTTGTGGCTCTACATGGTGTGGTGTCTATTTCAGTTTATGCATTTTGTGTTATGCTGATGGATATATATGTTTTTGGTTTTTTTATGTATGATGGTTTATTAGCGATGCATTCCAGTCTAGGATATTGTTAGTTATGTGATCAAATATTTGGTTTTGATTCCTTGATACATGTGAGAATGTAATATAATCAAATTGTCTGCTTAATATTTTGGTACGAAAATATTTTCTAAATAGGTTTGCATCTATGGTTTCAAATGTTTGGTTTAAATGCGAGAATACTAACTGGGAATCTAGGTAAACATGCATATGGCGGATGCCCTGGTGGAGGGCCTCACACATAATTCTGATAACGGCATCATACTATGCCTGATTGTTGGTTGCTGATCCGATGCACACACCGTTTGAACACAGTGGTGATCGAGCAGGGTAGTAGATGACCCAGGCAGCTACAGCTAAGTTTTGAGACCATCGCGATGCTCCATCAGCAAATATGAAATAGGGTTCATGTTGGTGATCCATGGTGATATTTTGAGCGCGTTTAGGTTTTTTGGGTCAAAAATATTTTGGTGTTGGGGTTTTTATGTACTCTAGCTCTAAGGGATAAGGGCTACAGGGGCCCTTACAGGTAGAATTTATTGAGGTAAAGGCCATTGACGAGGTTAGTCAAGTAGGTCTCGTTTGGTTTTGTCAAGATGTATGCCCCCTGCTGGAGACAATGTTTGATGATATAGGGCCCTTTCCATAAGGTTTCGAACTTTCCTGGCCCTAAGGCTTCTTTTGCGACATCATAGCGAACGACTAGCTCTCCCTTGGTAAATGAGTGAGGGGTGATGTGGCAGTCGAATGATGCTTTTACCCTTTTTTTATGGGCCTCATTGTGTTGCAACGATTGTCTCCTCTTCTCGTCAACTAGCTCTAGTTGTATTAGGCGTTGTTCTAGAGGCTGGGTGTCATCAACGAGTTCGATGGCAATATGCAAGTTTGGGATTTCATCGAAATTTATGCAAAGGCGTAAGGTGCCTTGGTATTTTGTGATAGGAATAAAGTGGAATTCCTGTGATGGGGAGGTTGTTGAAATCCTGTTTTGGGCGTGCGATGACACAATTTGTATGTGATGAATTGTGTCGCTGGCATGCAGTGGGGGAAGGATCTCAGTAATGGAGTCTTGTGTGAGCCGATGGTTGGCTTTTCTACTAGGATATTCAATTCCAAGTAGGTGGAAGTTTTTTTTTATCACAGAGGTGCCTGAACGCTTGTAGCAGTGGGCATTCCTCCAGTGCGTGATTATGACTGGTGCAAATGGTGCAAAGTATCACAGCGCTGACAGAGTATATAGTGTGAGATTATACACTACTCGATGTTCCAGACGTGGATGCTTGGAAAGGGTCGGTTGCGGACCAAGTCGTCTTCTGTTTCCATTTTTTTGTCGTAGGTTGAAACCTACCTCCCTTTTTGGTGGGTGGTTGACTTAATGCTGCTCTAGCTGCTCCCAGCTTGGGGAGATGTGTGCACTTAAATGTATGATGAAAGTGTGAGCGAAATCGACACTAAGTGTGTGTGATCTTCTCTTGATTAGAGAGAATTTTTTAGGGAGAGGTGAGATTATGCAGAGACTATTTGCAAGGGGTTTGAGTTCTCTGCATTAGTTGATCCAGTGATCGTTTGGATCACATAGGCTGCATGTTATCCTAGGCTTCGTTTTGGGTCTACGTGTTTGGTGTGTGGTCTTATCAGGCTTGACACACCATTACGGTGGTGGGGACATTGAGCTGGTGACATATCTTTTATGCCATTCTTGGAGATCGCTCGTCCTCTTTTCTACGGCATTAATCATGTCGATAGTGGGGTGGATCCGTGAGACATAAGCACAATGTTGGTCATAATGATCACCCTGACATATCAGGCAAAATTTCTCTGATATGGGGGTCCCATCGTGAGTGGTTTGAGGCCGGGCAGGGTACCATCATCGTAATGCTGTTAAGTCGGGGCAGTGGACTACTATATGGTCCATTTGTTTGCATAATGTGCATGCGGGTGGGTCTCGAGAAGTGCTTGTAGGGGTAACTATGGGTTCCCTGCTAGGTCGTTCTTCGCCTGACAAGAACATGATAGACCCACTCATCTCCTCCGCTTGGGTCATGGAGCTGTCGTTGGATTCGGCATCCATATCGTCTTCTTGGGAAAGGCAAACTATGGCTGAGCGAAAGCTAGCAAGGGCTAGCCGGAAGCGAGGTATGTAGTGACAATCCTCCAATAGATGATTGTCGACACATAATGGGCATGTGAATTGGGTTGTACGCAGCCCCACGTAGTAAACTCTTTTGATTGGATACCATCTGTGAATGAGTTCCAATGCAGCACACTCTTCGAGGTAGTGGCCACATTCATCGCATAGTGTGAAACGTATAATGGGAATTACCAGGGGGCGCTCTACGTATCGACGCTCCTCTTTTAAGTACAAGATGGTACGTGGCTCATCTATAATAGATTGGATGGAGGGATCCTCTTGATAGGATCGCTCAATTTCATGTAAGGCATCCCTATACCTTGGTATTTCTGGACAATGGTGGGTATAATGCCCATAGGTGTCACAGAGGACACATGCGTGATTGGTACGCAGTTGTTTTCCTATAATTTTGGTGACAAGTTCCTTTTTAAGGGAATGTTGTTTTGAGGTGCCTGCCTCGCAGCCGAGGAGTGGTTTTAACTCGTCCAAATTTGGGCATATGTGAGTAGGATGTCCTGTGACATCACATATAGTGCAGGTTGATGACTCCCTTTGCATGGTGGGGGTCACCACTTTCTTTCCTTTCTTAGCGATTTTCTTTATCGTGGTCACCGGTTTAGTAGTGGGGATTTCCCTTGTAGGGGAAATTTCGACTGCTACTTGGGTAGGTTGGGGCTCCTCGGGACCAGGGGACTTTAACCCAAATGCAGTAACGTTGGTAGCTGGCATTCCTGGAGGGGGAACGATATACCACACTAGGAACAACAATGATATATTGGGTAATGCCAGTGTTGCCAAGACCTGCTGGGAGGTGAAGTCAGGAGGTGGGTAGAGGAAAGGAGTTTGGGAGGCGGCATAGACTAGGGAGGCTGCAGTAGCTTATGCCTTGGTGTCGTTACTGCTTGAGTCCGTGTCCTGACTAACCTCGATGCTTGATGTGGACATCATGCATACTGGGGCCCCTGTGGCATCGGGCGATACTTCAGGGAGAATAGGAGATCTCCTAGGAATGACCCTAGGACGGACGACGGTTTGAATTGGCTAGGGCCATATTCTTGATACCGTAAAAGACCATTTGTGACTGTATCTACATAGGGTAGAACCATATCTGTGTTGTTCAAGGGATGCTTTTCAGTGTGCGTCAGCTGGTCTACTGTGATGATTCAATCCTCGTGGGGGAACATCATGATGCGGAAAACAGAGGATGCTATGGCAGACATGGCATACATGTAACTCCACCCAAGGAGTATATTGTAATCCAAGTGAGCGTCCAAGACTTCGATGTCTATGTGGACTGTCTTGCCGGATAAGTAAACCGGTACATTTTGGAAGAGACCGACGGGGGTCGAGGGACGACCGTCATATGCTCTGAGTGTGATGATGGAAGGTTTGAGTTCGGGGGATCCTAACTTCTGCCATACATTCTTTGACATGATGCATGTGGATGCACCCTCGTTAATGACACATTGGTGAATAGTGATATTTTGTACCGATACTGGTATCTGGAAGGCGACCATGGAGGGAAGCCTAGGGGTGACTTTGTCTAAGTCAAAAGCCGTCATGCGCATGTCGGTAGGTTCGACGACGCCTAATGCAGAAAGTAGGGCTTTTTTTTGCTTTGGGCATGACTACAGTACTTCCAAAGTGGACATAGTAGTAGGTGACTGGGCTAAATCGTCTACGATGTTGTAATTGTGGGCTGCTTTGGAGTAGTTACCTACTCGCCTATTAGGCCCTTTTACCATTTTTGGCAATGGTTCCAAAGGAATCTTTGGAATGGTTAAAGGTGCAGTCGGTGCACTCGTACTAGCCCCTGACGTACTGGTGTCTGGTGGAGTGTCATAGCTGTGATTCCGAGTTTGGAAGAAAATTGCTTCCCCAGCCATGTAAATTTCATGGTTGTTTTTCCTAGAATCGTCGGGGTTTTGCTGCTGAGTGCTGACCATTCCTTCATGGGGGAAGGGTTCTTGCATAACCGCAGTTGTCTGGGAAGATCCTCCTTGTCCTCAGTTACTCTGAAGCTTTTTAAGCTCAGGGAATTCAGGACAGTGGAGAGTATAGTGTCCATACTCACCACATATTGAACAAGAATGATTTGTTCGTAGAGGTGGCCTTTTGCCTTGCTTGGCTCCTGGTTCTGATTCTGGTTAGAGTTACCTCCAACCTGGGATCGCGGTGGGCGTTGTTGGTTGCTGCCCCCCTGTCAAGGGTTCCCTTTAGGCTTTTTTTTTACCTTTCTTTTAACCATGTTAGGAGGGTAGTTCTCCTGATCATACTGGTGTGGTTGATTTTGGGATGGCTGCACGAAGTTCACCTGTGCATTGTTTTGCATAGGTGGGTTATGTGCTTGGGACTGAGCATACTGTTGTCCCATATTTGCACCTGGCCATTGAGGGGAGTTCTTCTGTCATTTTTTCTTCCTACATAATGGGTCCCCTTAGCCGAAGGATAATTTCCTGGTGACACGTTGGCGCCGTATTAGTCAAATTTTGCTATTGCATATGATGACTTTGAAATCCAAGTTGAGACATGTTCTGGGTAGACCCATGTATGTAACCAGGATTTAGACTACTACTGCCTAGGTACCCTTGGGTCATTGACCCAATAAGTTCATTTGCAGAGTTCAACGTGCCTGGAAATTCCTGATAAGATTGCAGGCGCGGGGCGTTGGGTAGGATATTGTATATGTATCATGATTGTGTGTAGATCAATTCAAGATGTTGGGCTTTATTGATTGTGTATTCTTCAGATGTGGGGTTACGTTGCGCCACATACTTTGAAATCTCCACCGTCAGAGTTTTCAAGAATAAATCTAGAAGGACTTGGTCGTCGAGTTGTGCTTTGCATAAACTGCGATGCCTTCTCCACTCATGGAGATGTTCTGAAATATGGGTAGAGGGGGATTGTCTAAAATGAGTCAGTAACTCCATTCCCAAATCGTGGTGAATGGGTAACTAAAAGTATGTGAGGAATGCAGTAGTGAGGGCGTTAAAGGTTCTATGTGAAGCAGGGGGTTGCTCGACGTACCATTTCACGGCCACTCCCGTAAGAGTGCATTGAAACTGCCTCAACTGAATAGTATTGTCAATGATGCTATTCAATGAGCACCACAGGTGAAAGGTCATTATATGATTTCCTGGGTCTTCTGCTTGCTTGCCTTAAAACTTTGGTATTCTAAAGGGAGCTTTGTGGGCATGGGAGGCCAATTGGGGTCATGTGTGACGGGGTCATTGGTGAGCTTGGTCAAATCCGGTATATTTAATGCCATTAAGAAGGGTGACTAGGAGGTTGACGCCATGGCAACGTGTGAAGACACGAAGTTCTAGTTAGAACGAGGGCGAGTCTGTGACATACCCTGTTGTGAATTCAGCTGGCTTCTTGTATGGGATGCACTCCTCTGCCCCCCAGGGGACGAGGGGGGAGTGGTGTGTGGTGTGGTGTTGGGAGACTGACTAGGGTTCCCAACTAAGGTTGCTCTAAGAAAGGAGGAACCAACCACTGTGGCAACATTCCATCTTTGATGCCTAAATGGCGAAATACCTGGAACCCCTCCTGGTAATGGGGGGAGGTCCAAAAGACGCCTAGACCGACAAGGTTCCGTTGGAACCGTTTGAATGTCGACTAGGTTAGGTTTTGGAAAAAAAAATTGAGGGGATCGAGTATTTGATCACGACGAATTTATGTCCACATACATAAAACAAAGAAAAAATGAAATGAATTTTCCTTTAACTTAATCTATGTGATCAATCAAGCAAAAAATGGTTTTGTTTTTTTGCGCGTGATACTCAAAATCCTAGAAGACTTAAAACATCCTCATTCACTCAAAAGTAACTGGGCCTTGAGAGGATTTCTTGCGAGTGCTGGCACAACATCCTGTAAGAGCTAGCGATGCCTCCATTCAGCCAAAGAGAATCAACCAAGGTAAGGGTAGAGGGTCTGGCGCTTGCCTGCACCGTCACCTATAGGGTAAAGGATGCCCTAGTTTTGGCCACTAAGAACCACCATCCCACGTGAGCGTTTGAGTCTTGGGCTTCTTGGTAGTCAACTAACATTACCGAATATCAGTCGGGTCAGGTAGCCACAATTGATACCACACGCACTGCGCCTAATCCTAACCCCCTCTGAATCGGGTCTCTGTCACGCTAGGGTTTTCTTTTTCGTGGGATGATAGGTGGATTTTAAAGCTCCCTAAAAATGCAACTTCTATGTTTCAAATGTGAAGCGTGATCAAGGCGGCTTATTGGATGCCTACCCCCTTGATCCTAACTTAATCTATAATTTCTCTTGTGGCCCCTGTGGGGAGAATTTAGTGAGTTGATTTAACTTATTTTTAGGTGGCTTTCTTTCCTTAGTGGGTGAATGTGTGTGAGCGTATGGTGAACAATCTCATAATTTGAACATATGGATATCGGTGATATTTTACAAAAGTCCTCTAATTAAACTATGTGATGTTGTTCCTTGCTCAAATAGAAAGCATTTGCGGATAATGGGCCTCTTCCAAAATCTTCTAGTTAGTCTATGTGAGTGACTAAAGGGAGATGGCGAATCATAAATGTAGAGTGTTCATATGCTTGTCTAGGGTCACCAAATGGTGCACAGATAGCAGAGATTACTTGCTCTAATTTGGTGATTCAATCCTAGTCCCGCAATTTCCTAAATACAAAAATTGAAATTTAAACTAAACAATTTCTACACTAGCTTATGCATGTGTGGTCATGAGCCACTTACTTGGACTAGTTAAGCTAAGTCTTCATACCAGAATGTGCAAAAAACATAAATTGTTTGGAAAACAATGGTTAATTCGCCCCCTACTTAAACTATGTGAATATTTTTTGCAAAAACCAACTTAAATGAAAACTAACTAAATGCCTACGAAAAGCAGCAAGAAATCAGTTCTCAGAAGCTATGGGGTATCAAAATAGGTGTTGGCAGATACATTAGGGGCTGTCCAACACACTTACAAGCAGAAAAAATGCAGAAAATAGGGAGAAAAAAAATCTCTCTGCAATTTGCGCGCAAAAACCCCTAACAAGTGCGCTTTCCTGCGCGTAGGTCACTCCTGAACGTGCGCAATGCGTTTCTATGTGAAAAAACTATGCGCAAAAGTCTTGCAAGTAAAATATTAGGAGCTGCCTTCTTCAGTCTGTCACCTCAGTGAATCTAGGGACTGCAAGATGGGTCAAAGGACTGTCAACTCCACTCCAGCATAGACTAAGGGTCTCCTGCAAAAGATAGCGCAACCACAAAAACTTGAAACACATCAATGGATTCGCCAATCCTGTTGTGATGGATTCAACACACGGGTGTACGAAATCACACGAGCTTAAAGAGTGTGGTCTACTCTCTAAATTATTGGTAACAGGCATTATGTGGGGGGAGCTCAAAAGCATAAAACTTAAATGAAATAATATGCTGAAGTATGCTCTGGTTAAAAAACTAAAACTAAAAACACAAAAGAAGCTATATAGAGAGTTCCAAACAGTAATAATGCAAACGATGGCTCGATGACCTCTTCTTATTGAATGCTTGGAATAAAAGAAAATCTTACCCACTTGCCAAAGGGCCCCTAGGTAGGTCCCGATGCAAGGATATTTGTCTTTCAAGTTCTGCCTTCTGACACAGTCTAACTCTCTCTCTCTGTTGTGGTGGACTAAGATGTTGGATGGCCAACTATCGAGTCCTCTTTAGCTCCAGCTCCTGGGTCACACATAATGCTAATGTTGCTTGGGCAACTTTGGCCAGCATAACCTTGTGATCACCATTTTTTCATCTCTTGGTGGGTTTATATAGGTGAGCTTCAAATCCTCCTTCCCTCCCTTGGTACATGATGGATGGTGACCCATGGGAGAGGTGTGATTCCATTGCGTGCTCAAATATTCTTTTGTGTGCTCACATAATGTCTAAGGAGGCACTGGTGGTTGTCCTTAGGCGGCTTTCACATAAGGAGTAACTGTCCTTTGCTTGTAGTGGTCCTGGAAAGTGACTTTTTTCCATTTCCAGGAATGCGCGCTTTTCGGGCAAAAGGGCATGCAAAAGGTGCTCGTATTGAAGGAAAAAACGCACATTTGAGCATTTATGACTAGTTCAAAATTGATTTTCTCAAAACCTTAGAGATTTTAAATACTTCTTAATTCCATAATGTATTCCTGTCCTGTAAATCCTTGGGCTCGATATTAATTGATGTCGTCTTCTGTTGTACGATTTTCTAGTGTTAACACACGTGATTGTGTGATCGTAATTGTTTTTCGTAATTTGTAGAGTAGATTCAAGTATTTTGTTTTAGAATATTACAAGATCAATTGAATCTACGTGGATTTTCTCCAGATACTTTGACAACAATCAAAGAAATAGATTCAAAGTTTCACTAGAGAAATTTTAACTTCAAGATTATATTAACATGAATATCATGTATGGTATAATGAAGATAGGTTATGATATCAAGGAAACTAGATAACTTATAAGATCAATAATATGTGACATGTTTCTTGGCCACCATGCAATAACTCAACCCACCTCACTAGTGTATTGCCACTCATGATGCTCTACTTAAACAAATGAATGCATTATGAGCCCATAAATTGTCTACCTTATTCATCTTATATATCCAAAGCTTCATTTCTCTACATTATCTAAACAAAAAGTTCAATATAGAGAATCTAACACCTTTTCCTTCTAGTGCCAATCACAATTATTCTTATGTTATTATGCTAGATGGATCCAAGATTGCCACCTCCTCCTCAAACTTTATTTGTTGATTTATAACCTTTTTAGTTTAGTGTTTCATGACCACAAAAGTGATACAAATTTACGAACGATGGTAAGATGATATCATATCCATGTAGCAATATATCTTTATCCTCTTTCTTATCTCCTTATAGATTGACTTATCAATTAGTTCTAATAAATATTCAATGATCTCACCCATGACTGTACTTGTTTTAAAGACTAATAGGACAACTATGATCTTTTTCAAAATCCATTTCACTCAATGCCATCAACATATATCCATTTCTCCTCCTTTGTTTAATTATTTGTAACTTTCAGTTTTCTATCTCTTTGTTGCCCCATTATAGTCACTAGTTTGACACATTATCTTACAATGTTTATTATTTTTTAACAACTAGCTCAAAGTTATCATATATGATGTCTTCCTTCATGCCATAGCTCTACTCTTAGTCAACACTAGATTTGAGAGACATTCTTTAGTTTTGAGTCAACTTAATGAAAATTGAGCTTGAAATGAAAAGCTCCCTTAATACATAGTTTGTCAGCACATTTGTCTAGCAGAACTCAAGAGTAAAATTCATCAACACATTTGTTTAATAGTACCTAACATTCTGATGAGAAATTGTTTACCCTAATATGCTTAGAATGAAGAAAACATTAAATATTAGATAATAGTAAAGCCAGAATCAAGATCTTAAATTAAAATGTTAAATATTGTACCATGTTAAATGTTATAACTTATAATATACTTCACATGTCAACCCATAAATGATGTGGTTTAGAACATCAAATAACTATTTACACCCAATTGATTCACATTGTAAGTTAATCATATGAAACCATTATATTTATTTTTATATATAACACAAATAAAATAAAATAAAATAAATGATATTTATATTGATTGTTTGGCATGCAACTATATATATCTTTATCATGTATTATAATTACCAACCAAAAATAATAGAATAGTAATATGTTACTTATGACAATCTTATTTTAATTAATTAAGAAAAAATAATATGGAAAGCTTTGAAAAATATAATATATAATTACACATACCCAGTCATACAAGTTGATACAAAAAAACTGAATTTCCTTACAAAAAAAAAAGGGAAGTTTTAGAAAGTAGAGGCTTGGAGGATTCACATTAATGGTGTCCTATTAATGTGGCTGGCACATGTGCCTTGTGGAAGAAGATGCCCCTAGCCAAGGCACAACAAAGGTGATTCTCACAGGCATCTTAAGAGTACTACAGGTTAAATGTATTGTATTTACATTACATAACACCATAGCTTTGGCTGTAAACAGGAGACTCATCAAATTAATGTATTGTATTTACATAACATAACTTCGTAACTTTGGCTGTAAACAGGAGACTCATCAAATAAATGTATTGTATTCACAGAACATAACTTTGTAACTTTGGCTTTGCAGGAGACTGGCTAATTGAGATGAAGTTACATTTGGGGTTTAACTCATTTGTGCTAATAAACAAGTTCTATTATCGAAAGGAGAAATATTGGTTTCTTTGTTAAAATAAATTTTCCCTTGTTTTTTTGTTTCTACTTCATGCTTTAGAATATTCATCCAGTTGTAACAAGCCCTCAAAATTGGCCACAAATAACAAGGTAGTCAGTGACACTTATGATTAAACTCCACTGTATAAATCAACTTATTCTTCAAATCCTCATCAATATTATTAATCTATTGGTAGCAGAAAGCATATTCAATCAGGAATGAATAGCTTCGCTGTTCAAAATTGAATACATTCTGTGAATTCAGAGACCAAATTCTAGGCAATATTGACAATGGAAATACGAACTTCATCACCCAGCGATTCTGTAATTTCAGAAACAAAGAATACCAAGGTCATAAAAATTCATCAAATTAATGCCCATTTGAATCTTTTCAGACTTAACAAGACCAGAACTTGGACAAATCTTATCATATCAGATCACTGAATTGGTAATGCCCTTCTCCCAATATGATTACTCACATTAAAAAAATAAGGTAATGGCCTCAATGCCCATTGAAATGATGAAATAGTTTAACCTTTTCCACACATGATTACTTACATTAAAAAATTCAAGGTAATGGCCTCAATGCCCATTGAGATGATGAAATGGTCACAAAACTGCATTGATCATTCAATGTGAGATTGAATCTTCACTCTGCACAAAACCAACTTACCTAATCTTTGTTATTTGCTGAAAAAACTGAAAGTTTAAAACTAAGAGGTTGAATAGAAAAGAGCATTATAATAGAATAGAATAGGAGAAGAAGTAAGCCAGGGAAGAGGCAGTGCATGAAAATGGCAGAAGCAGACGTTTCTGCATATGCAACTCCCATGCCCTAACTCATCCCTGTCTCTATTTTCTGCCTACCGTTATGGGCAGACATATATATATATATATTCCTGTGCACATGTACATTTAATATATTCATGCCTGGCCGAGTGGTAGAACCCTTTAATCCTCTTCCCTTTTTTCCTCTCTTTCAAGCCAATATTGCACAGAGTAACTCTCTCAGCGCCATCCTGCAAAGAAAACAAGGAATCCGATACAGAGCTCGAGAAGAGAATAGCTGTGACAAGTTATCAAAAGGAAAGAGAGACTGAATTATATTATAGGCAGATGAATTACAGTAAAATGCTCCGAATGGTTGAAGTAGAGGCGTAGTACCAATCTTTGGAAAGGCGGTACTACCGAGTTGTGATAGTAAATTGAAGTACATTGTATTCATGCTTTCTGTACTCCATGTGACCGATCCTTGTGACATTATCAAAATGTATTAGTTTATTAATTAAATAAAACAACATTGACATTACCAATGTATTAATTTATTAATTGAAAGAAACGTCAATATTAATGTTATATATGATTGGTAGTAAATGTCTTATTTTTATAACTGCTAGTAAATGTAGTAGTATTAGTATTTCATTTAAAGTAAACTTTAATGCGGTAGAAAGATCAACATCAATATTATATAAATTAGTAGAAATTCTTTTGGTAAAAATCACATGTAAAAGAACGTGGTCAATTACATGCGATTTTTACCGAAAGAATTTCTACTAATTTATATTATGGATCACAGAAGCTTAGATTCCAAAAATCAATATTATACATAATTGGTGGGAAATGTATTATTTTATATATAACCGCTAGTAAATGTGGTAGTAGTAGGGTTTGATTTGAAGTATACAAAATTGGCAAAGAGGAGGAGGAAATGTGGTAGTAGTATTTGATTTGAAGTATACAAAATTGGTAAAGAGGAGGAGGAAATGTAGTAGTATTTGATTAGGAAATGTGGTGGTGGTTTTTAAATATATAAATGAATTTAATACAAATTGGTAGTATTTGATTAGGAAATGTCTCGGTAGGAAATGTAGTAACAGTGTTTGATTTAAAATATATTTTAATTAACAAATATTTTTTTTAATAATTTAAAATGTATTTTAATTAACAAATAAAATTATTTTTTTAATAATAAAATAATTATTTTTTTGAGTTTTTGATTTTTTATTATTTAAAATGAATTTATAAATATATAAATTGATTCAATGCTATGATAAACTTAGGTCATTTGAACTTTGTAGATTAAAAAAATTATGTTAATTTTTACAATTTTGGATAAATTTTACAAAAAAAATTAATTATTCATGTATAAGATTAGAATTAAATATTATTAAAAACACTACTTTATGATTATAAGATGTAGTTGTGGAAATGTAGAATTCAATGATGCTATTTTTGGTGAGATTGCAATGTTTTATGATTTAAAGCAGAAATGGATGATGACACCCTTAAAAACCTTAGGGACATTAGCATGATCTAGACTGGACAATTTAAAATTACAAATTTTCCAATTTCTAATTAAATTTCAAGGAGAAACAATTGAAAAATTGACCCAAAAAGGGGCCAAAAGTCCTCTCTAGTGGTGATTTTTTTTGTTTGTTTGTAAATTTGGTAGATCCTTACTATTTTCTATTAGTCATAAAAAAGAAAGTTGCATCATATACAAAGTTAGTGGCCTCAACCTGCCCGAAGGAAACCAGGTATGTTGGCCACCTTAACACATTGGAAGCCATCCAAAATTGATATTGTTTCCTTACTCTACTCGCCGCAATGGTCATTTTACTATTTAAAACATTAACGAAGTAACAACTACAAACATAAACACTAGCTGCAAAATTCATAAAACTTAATTTGGGCCACTACCCATCATAAGAGTCTATTGGTGCAGGATCCTTTGCAGTGGAGCCAGGCATGTCCACTTGTTGCATCTGTCATTCAATGCGTGATACTATGACACCTTGATGTGCTGGAGTTAAATGTTGATAACCTGAAGAAGTTCCATTACTGATGGTGTTGCATTCTCTTGACCTGGATGAAGACTTTGCATTGCTTTAGACAGGACACATTTCATTATCTAGTATGTATGAAAAGTTTGGTTAAACAGCAAGAAGCGACCCCTAGTATTCCCTGGATTAGTAATAAAATCCATTATTTCCTCCTCTCCCTCATTATCTTCCTCATTACTATGACTTTATTTTTCCCATCCTTGTATTACATTTCTGATTTGTGGAGGATTTTCGAGAGAGTAAGCTTTCAAGATATTCTCTAGCATCTCTTGATTCGTCTTCCTGCCTTGCTTGCTAGTCTCAGCTATAGATTTTACAATCTTCTGCTTTCCTTTATCTTGATTTTTAGCCATACACTTCTTCGTTTGCCTCTTAACCATAGTTCTGTTCTGAATATTCCGCTGAATTAAAACTGTATATACTATCTGTGATCCTATATGATGGAAGGATAGAGGTATAATAGTTAAAATTTTATTCTTCAGGAATAACTTCTCCTCTAACACATGATTCGTAGATTGATAAATACAATGTCGTTGACTGAGATAATTCAGGAAGTGATTTATACAAGTAGTTTGATGGAAATAGAGACAACCCAGAACAAACTCTCTATCTTGTCAAGTAAAAGCCTAACTAAACAGGCATAACTCCCAGTATGACAAAGATAAATTATAATTCCTGAACAAAGTGCATGAAATTTTCCTTCACTATGACTACCACGTAATTTCAAGATATGTCCCTACTGAGACCAAACAAGGTAGACATAATAACCAAAGAAAATCCTTTGAATATCCCCTACACTTATACAAAATAGAAAATAGACAGATTTAAGGATTTTCCCCTGCAAAAACCTGACAAGGCATATGAACAAACAACAAAGGCTACCCAAATTATCCTCTAAATAATTCGAATATACGAGGCAGAGGCGAGATCTAGTAGAAGTAAACTTGATACCATGCATGATGAAATTGTAACAATTTTCAAACAAATTCCATTGCCCAGCTGAACTAAACTCGCATGCATGCATGAAGGAAGTGGAGATTATAAAAGAGAACATCACAATCTTACAGGGATCGCGAAAACAAGGCTGAATAGCCTCCTGCGGTATTAAGAAGTTACAATTCTTGACCTCATAACAGCTGATAACTAAAACCATTCCCAAAACTTCAAAGTCTCCGTTATCCTGGCTCGTACAATGATTTAAGGCTAAAGCATAAAGTTGGAGTGAAGAAGTACATACCCCTGGACCCAAGCTTGAATCCTTTGGACAATGGTTGCACCAGTTCTAGCCAATCGCCTCAAATTGCTGCTCCTGCCAGAGTAAAATGGTTTATGCAGATCCCAAATATGCCTCTTTAGGCTTACCCTGTTCTGCGTTTTCCAACGCCCTTCTGACATCACAAAATGTCTTACTAAATGCACCATCATCAAAATGAAAGTCGCGTACCTCCTCATGCTATGTTGCGAATGTTGATTTAAGTTGTCATGCTTAAACCTCTGTCCATACATCGCGACTACCTTACACCTACCTTGTGGCACCTGACAGTGGCACCCCAATCGGGGGTCTTCACTACCAGCTAGATCTCGATCTATAATAATCTAGAGAGGATGTAATTCAATATCCCAAATTCTAGCACTTGGAGCCACATCCAACTGTCTTCCTAAATTATGACATCCCCAATTTGCTAAGTAATCTACTGCCTCATTACTTGTTCTGTGAACACGTGAAGGTATCAGATACTAAATTTCTTGAATAAGAGATCCTATTTCTTGAATAAGACTAGTAGTCCTCCAACTTTTACTTATCTTATCCCATGACATCCCTTGCTGCAATTTTCTTAACACACCTGTGACCATTGCCGAATCACCTTCTACAATAAGTCGATGGTAATTTTCTCTTTTTGCTATAATTAGCCCTTGTTTAACTATTGTAAGTTCTGCTTCATTATTGGTTGCATAACCAATGTACATTGCATAAGCCCTACAAGCTCCAGCATGAGAATTTCTAAAAATTCCTCCTTCACCTGCCTGACCTAGATTTCCTTTTGATGCCCCATCCTAATTAAGTTTAATGAATCCATTCTGAGGTACCTTCCATTTATCATCAATATTTTTCCGAGGGGGTTTATATTTCCAGAGAGTCCTTGAAAGCATTTGAGGTTTCAAGTTTAATCTGGCAAGGATGTTAGTTTCAATACCTTCGGTCTTCCACTCATAATCTTTCCATTTCTCAACCAGAATGGTTTCTCAAATATTCTCGACAATCTTCAGCTAGATATGAGTATTATCACTGGATTCTCCTATGAAGATACGATGATTCCTTTTTTTCCAAATACCCCATAATATAAATCCTAGGGACAAGTGCCATGCTCTATTCATGACTTCACTTTTAAAACCTATTTTTCGCCATTTAATGATTGTATCATTTATGTTTGTATTATCTCTATCCGTTTGCATAAATAACCTTGCATTGCTATTCCACATAATCTCTAGTATTTCACAAGTGCTTAGAAAGTGTTCTATTGATTCATTTATTTTTCTACACATATAACAAATGGAAGGCTCATGCATTCCTCACTTTTGTAACTGATCCCAGGTTAGAATTTTTCTATGACTTAGAAGCCAGAGGAAATATTCCACTTTTGGCCAATGATTGATTGACCAAATTTTTCTCCATATCAATCTTGCAATGTTTGGTATATTCTGAGCATGAACATTATATCCCTCTTACATAGTAAACATGCCTTTACTTTGATAGCCCCATCTAAGAATATCACTTCCAGTTGTTGCAACTAGTTTCCTTGTTTTCAATTCTTTTTCAATATTATTCCATTGCAGCGTTTCTAGTGCTCTTGGCCAATGAATTTTTTCCTTCCACCTTCTCCACTGACTGATCTATTGCTGACACCAATAATTATTTATTTTTCTCCTATTAGGGGTGTTTGTGAATAGGAAGAGTTCCCCTAAGTCAAGCCGACTGAAATTTTTTTCTCTTTGTTGCCACGAATCTTCCTAAAAAAGAGTCGTTCTTCCCTCCCGCACTTCCAAAAAACTATGTTGACATATTAAATTTCTGTTAACTGCTGCTAGATTCCATATATTTGACCCTTTAGGGACAATATCAACTTTTAATTTTCCTGTTACTGTTTGAGGCATGTCATATTTCCTCTCCCAAATGAGTTTCTAGAGATCTTGTCCTCCTTGGAGCCATCGCCACCACAATTTTTCCCCCATAAATTGATTTAAAACATATGGATCACGCAGGCCCAATCTTCCCGCTGATTTTAATTTTATTATTTTATCCCATGATAGAAGTGCCCATTTCCTAGAATCTTGTGCTCCTTGCCAAAGAAATTTCTTGAAAATATTCTCCATTTTATTGCAAATATTTTTAGGAGCCACCCTCCCAGATAATTGATAAATAGGTAGTGATTGAAGAACATATTTAGGCAAAATTGATCTTCCTGGAGCATTCAAAATTCTAAATGCCCAGTTTTGTAATTTTTTTTGCAATCTAGTAATAAGATCTTTCTAATTTGCAATTCTTAAAGAAGATGTATTTAAAGGAACACCCAAGTATTTCATAGGAAATGTACCAATATTAAACCCTAGCGTTCTAGCTAGAAATATTTGTGTAGCATCATTAATATTGAAGAAATAAACATTCAATTTATTAGTGTTGACCAGAGTACCTGAAGCTTGCATAAAAAATTTCAGGACATTTAAAATTCCTTTTGCCTCCCGCACAGATGCTTGACAAAATAAAAGGATATCATCAACATACAGTTGGTGTGTCAGAGAGAGAGAAAGTCCCAATAATTTTAAACCATGTACCTATCCTCCCGCTAAGTGAGCTTTGATTAATCTTCCCAATCCTTCAACAACTAAAATAAACAAGAATGGTGATAGGGGATCCCCTTGTCGGAGACCTCTGAAAATATTAAAAGGTTGACATGGAATTCCATTTAGCAATATTGAAAAATTAGGAGATGATATGAATGATTACAGCCACTGTATCCATCTATTATCAAAGCCAAACGCTTTGAGCACAACTATCAAATAAGGCCATCTTATACGATCATAAGCTTTCGAGAGGTCCAATTTTAGAAGCATACCTTTCACTTTGAGTGTCCTTAAAGAATGGATTTCTTCCTAGGAAGTAACAATACCATCCAATATTTGTCTTCCCTTCACTGTTTGTTCAGGAGAGATCAAACTAGGAAAAAGAGGTTTCAGCCTATTAACCATAATTGTGGATAGAATTTTATAAATTACATTACATAAAGCTATAGGCTGAAACCTATAGGAGTGATTGAATTTTCCTGTTTAGGGATAAGAGTTATGAATGTTGCATTCAGTACCGGATAAAAATTTCGATTCCTCCTTGATTCCTCTACCAAGTCCCAAATATCTTGACCCATAAAGTTCCAAGTTGCCTTAATGAATTCAGCTGTGAAACCATCCGGTCCAGGGGCCTTGTTTTTAGGCATGTTCATAACTACTTCTTCTAATTCTTCCATACTAATTTCTCTCAATAGGACTAAGTTATGATCTCTAGTTACAACTGAAGGAATGTTACTAGTTATTTTATCAATTGCAGTTTGTCTATTCAGATCAGGCTCCATAAGAATATTTTCAAAATGATCAACAAGTATCTTTTCCATATCCTCATGTTGTAGCATACGATATCCATTTTGATCTTTCAATCAGAAAATTCTATTGTGCTGTCTCCGTTGTACCATTGTTTTGTGAAAAAAATTTGTGTTCCTCTCCCCTTCCTTCAACCATTGGACCCGGGATTTTTGCCTCCATAATATCTCTTCTTGCTGCCTACGTTCTTTTAGGAGACTGAGATTATTTCCTTCTTCTACAGTGAGGGCCTTTGTTCTGCCATTGAGGATCATATTCTGCTGAATATCTTTCATTTTTTCACTCATTCGGACATGTTCCTGATGGATATCCCAAATTATGTTCTGTTCCATCTTTTTATTTCAAACTTTAGTTGTTTCAATATAAGCTGAAAAAGTGCATTTTATTCCTTCCTGTAATCTGAATAGTTTCCCACCAATGTTTTTCTTTATCCAGAAACCTATGATCTCGTAGCCAGAATAATTCAAATCTAAAAGGTCTATTCTTCGGTCCATTTTTAATATCTATTTCTATACTTATTGGTCGGTGATCTGATCCGAGCGTTGGTAAAATCGCTGCTTCATATTAAACATCAAGACTTACTAAAGCTTTGGAGGCTAGAAATTTATCCAACCTTGATGCAATTTGATGTCTTTCCCCATGTCTATTATTCCAAGTGAACTTCCCATTCACTGTGGGTATGTCTACCAATCTAAGATCTGTTAGCAAGTCTCAAAATAGTTCGATCTCCAGATCTTCTCTCCTTATTCCTCCTTCTTTTTCATACAGATTTAATAACATATTGAAATCCCCACCTAGGAGCCAATATTTTTGCTAATGCATGTTATTTAAGGTCCTTATACTTTGTAAAAATGCCTCTCTTTCTCCTGGAATTGGAGGTCCGTAAACTGACGATATAAGTATCTTTTCTTTTGTTCCAATTTACCGAAAACTACCTGTTTATATTCTCGGAAGACCTATCCATCCTTCGGCTATTACTTCTGTAGGATTCCATAAAATAGCTATAGCTCCTGCCATTCCTCTCGAGTTTGTAGCCATTACCTCAAAATGGGGTTTAAAGGAATGAAAAATATTATCAATTTTCTGACCTGAGACTTTAGTTTCTTGGATCAACATTACTTGTGGTTTCTTTGTTTTCAACCTTTCTTTGAGATATCTTTGTTTGCCTTTACTATTAAGGCCCCTTATATTCCAGGAGATTACTTTCATTTGTTAACAATAGGGATTTTTTGGAATACCGTTGTTAACAGTATTATCTTTCCTGTATTAATCAACATTTCTCCAACCAATTGGATTGAGTCATGCAATGTATTTCTGTCTTTTTTCTTAGTTCCTTTTTGTTGTTGATTAGGTCCCTTAGAAGCAATTTGTTCAGTGTTACTTACTTCTTTTTGTGCTTGGGCTGTTAAATAGTGCTCAAATGTTTCCTTATAGAGCTTCTTCTACTCTTTAGGAATAAATCGATCATCCAGGTTCCTCCATTCATACAATAGGCATTTTAGTACCATTTCTTCTGCACTTAAATCTTCTTTATTGTGTTTTATGTCCATTGGTGTCTACTCTAACATGATACTGTCTTCTACATCAATGATTGCCTGGGGTGCTTTTTGTTTTGCTGTCTGATTTTTCTGATTAACTAACCCTTGACCAAGCCCAGGGCTATCTTCCTCTACATGCTAAGTTTCCCCTTCCTCTTGCAAAATGTCATAACGTTTTGCTGAAATTTTCTGCAAAGGAAAATTCTGCGAACTTGTACGCAATTTTTTATTTCTTTTCTTGTTTGTAACTGTTATAAATCCATCCTCTCATTCTTGTCCCTAGTAAGAATTTATCGATTTTCGATTGGATTTTTGCTCAATACTATTGAGAGGACATGATTTATAAAGGTGGCCATACTCATGGCATCTCTAGAATCTAAAAGGAATATGTTCATATTCAAGGAGTTGCTGCTAGATTTTTCCTTCATATTCTAATTCAATGGTTTCAGGCAATGGCTCAGAGATATTCATATATACACATATTCAAGCAAAATAAATATAGTGACTCTGACGCGTAGTTTCTACTATTTTAACAAAACTTCCTAGAGAATTTCCTATAACCTCCAATATGTCTGGGTCCCAAAAATCCATTGGGAGGCCAAACAGACGTACCCATACTAGCGTTGCAGGAAATTGTTCTTGGTCTGGATTATAGCATTCTTCCCACTATCTAAGAAAGAGGCCTGCATTACTATAAAAGTATGGTCCACCTTAAAAAATTCTTTCCTTATCTAATAAGTTAGTAAAAATTACTGTAAAGAATCCACTAGCCCCAAATTTCAGATCAATGTGACCTTTGGGTTTCCATTTTACTTGTATCCATTTCAATAAAAAAAAATTCTGTAGGCCAAATACCAATAAACTTACATATAAGAGCGTGATCCTTCATATAACTCCTGTATTCATCCGATTTGTTTGCAGGAATTATGAATTGAGGTTTCGGAAAACATTGTCCCTTCATCTTCGCTTGCCATCCTGCCCCCAATACAGGAACTATCTTTTGATGAGAGCCGTCAGATTGATGTTGCGGTCTACTCGATTGTTCCCCACTCGTTATATTTCGATAGGAGGGGGTAGCCCCCCCTCCCCTCGATGTCGTCGTCATTGAAGCATCAGGTACTATGCAGTTGGTTTACCTCACACCACTACTACCAGTCTGTAAATATTTTGAAACCCTAACTGTTCATTGGTTTCTTGGAGCTTGTTCCCTTCATCTTATCCCGATTCACATTTTCTCCTCTTTCGTGGTGATTATAAGGGAGACTGAATTTATTTTTAATATTATCCAAGTTAAAACCACTTAAATTGGCTAATATCTCATCTTATTAGGACTAAAGGAAACATATTAACAACAAGAGGTCATCGTTATAAGGGATACAAACTTTATTGTCAATATTATCTATGCTGAAAACAACTTAAATTGGTTAAGGTTTCATTTTTCTGAACTAAAGGAAACATGTTAACAACACAAGATCCAAATATATTTGACAAAAATAAAACTTGACAAAAATAAAAGTCTACCTCATTACAAAACAAAAACTTATTATTTTAGGTGGAGTGGTTTTCCTTGGATAATAATGAGGAACCACCTTATCTATAGAAGTGGGTGATCTCTTTCTCTTTCCTCACTCTTAATTGACAATTAATTACACCAAATTGAGTTCTAAGTGAGAAAAAGGAAAAACCACTCTTATATATATCTAGAGTGACTCATCAATAATATCCAAGAAAAACCACTCCACTTACACAACTAATTGATAGTTTGTAAGAAAGTAGATTATTTCTCTCTCACTAGCATACATATCCTTAAATAAGTTATTATATCATTTTCTAATTAAAAAAATTGTTATCTTCATCTTCTTATTTTTTTAAAAGTAATATTAGTTTTTTAAAGTAATATTTAACAATAATTTAAAATTTTGATATTTTTTCTCTTAACTTAGTCATTTTAAATAATAATTAAAATTAAAATTTATATAAATAATTTTTTTTTAAATTACATTTTTAATTAAATTAAATAATAAAGTTAATTTTTCTATTTATTATTAATATCTCATTAAAAAAAACAACAAATTTCCCATTAATAAAAACTATTTACCTATAACAAATTTAATTAAGCTTTTTTATTAACTATTACCAAAATATATCAAATTTAATTAAGATTTTCTATTAACTATTACCAAAATATATCAAATCTAATTAAGCTTTCTATTAACCATTAGCAAGATAACTCCCGCTATATATTATATAAGATAACTCTATGAGAAAAACATCAAAAGATAATGCCTAAAATTTTCCGAGATCGATAATAGCAATAGTTGAAGTTGATCTCTCAAGGAAAAGACCTATAGCTCCAGATACATATAAGAAAAAGACAACTTATCAAATAATCCGAGCAGATGTTTTATCCTCTGCAACCGAAAAAAATAAAGTGTGGAAGGATTAAAAGAAGTCTCGTCCTCAACTCACTGAATAACATTAAAAATTATTAATAGAAGAAAAATTAGACCAATTAAAACTCATTTTAATTCATAATCAATATTCAAAAAATAATTTTCATCCTTAACTATATTTTCTATACTAAGTCCATAACTTTACTCTTTTCTTAAAGGCATTCTAACATAGTAAAATTAACTATAATTAACTTTTAAGATATAAAATTGTATCTTATTATTTAAAATTTGTATAATTTATCATTAATTAAAATATTATTAGCATAGATTCATTTTAATTCTGGATCTATCAAGTGTCGAGAGGGATCAAAATTCTCCAGGTGTAAACCTCTTTTTTGAGTGGAAAAATTTGAAGAAAGGTTTGCACCTCATGAGATTTGATAGATCCGGAGTTAAGATAGATCTATGCCAGTTTCAGTTGTGTGCAGCGAAGAACAATATATTGATTAATTTTCTCAATAATATGTAAATACATTTAATATTAAGATAACTATTTTAAACAGGGAAAATTTGAAGGATGGAAGTTTATCTTAAAGTTAAAAAAACTTGGCGAATCTCAATAGTTATTAATATCCAAATTTTAAAATGTTTTATGATAATTTAGTAAAAATTCTTAGATTTATAATTATTTTATATTAGAAAATATATAATTTTGGCAATTTTTAAGGCAAAATAATTTTGTACTATAAAATTTGGGCGAATTCATTTTTAGAAAAATAGAAATTGTCGAATCTTTTTTTTGGAAAAAGCTTGGAATATTAGCCCACCTGCCAATATTAGCCAGTAAAATTTTCCATGATTTTAAATATGCTAAATATGTTTGAGATTTATCGAGTCATTATAATTTTAAATTTGTTTAGTTACCTTAGTTTGTTGAGAGGAAAAATATTGTATAATAACTTTAATGATGAAATACAAATTTTGAATGCAAAGTGCCAATGTAATAATATTGAATGATAGAAAATGTGAATAATAAGAATGTAGTCAATTACAAATAGTCTTCATTGTGATCAATCTCAAACTATTTTCTTCTGTTATTCTTATTGTCACACTTGTTAGTTTAGTCACATTTTCATATCGATTATATGAAAATGACAGTTGGAATCATAAACCATTTAAATATTTAGCTCGATTTATTGTAGTAAATATCACACCTTCTCTCTCTTTCTCCAATATTAATAGGTTTAATTTCTATAACACAAAAATCAATGTACGTTGTCAATAATTTTTTGTACGTACACTGAAATCAATGCACACTATTAATCCAATGACTTTTAAATTAATGTACCATCATACATACAATTACATCAAATCATAAATCAACATATACAGTGAATTCAATGCATCTAATGCAAAAAATCAAATAAGATTAGAAAACAACATCTACACTGAAATCAATGCATCTAATGCAAGTAATGAAATAGGATTAGAAATCAACATATACACTCAAATCAATGCATCTAGTGCAAGTAGGAAAATAGGATTAAAAACCAACATCTAAACTCAAATCAATGCTTCTAGTGGAAACAATCAAATAGGATTAGAAATCACCATCTACAATGAAATCAGTGCATTTAGTGCAAGCAATCAAATATGATGGGAAATCATATACACTGAAATCAATGCATCTAGTGCAAGCAATCCAATATTATTACAAATAAGCATCTACATTGAAATTAATGCATCTAGTGCAAGAAATCAAATAGGATTTACAAATCAGCATCTACATTGAAATTAATGCATCTAGTGCAAGAAATCAAATAGGATTAGAAATCACCATCTACACTTAAATCAATGCATTTAGTGCAAGCAATCAAATAGGATTAGAAATCATTTACATTGAAAACAATGCATCTAGTGTGAGTAATCAAATGTCATTAGAAATTAACATCTAAACTAAAATCAATGCATCTAGTGTAAGCAATCAAATAGGATTAGAAATCACCATCTACACAGAAATCAATGCATCTAGTGCAAGAAATATTATTCCCTCTCTCCCCCTCTATATATATATATATATCTATATTTCTCTCTATCTCTCTTTCTTTGTCTCTTTATCTCACCCCGCCAAACACACACGCTCTCTCACTCTATATCTATCAATTTCTTTGTCCCTCCCTCCTTGTCTCCGTCTAACTCTTCTTTATCTTCACCTTCCATATATATCTCTATATCCCTCTCTCTCTTTATATCAACCCTAAAACATACACTCTCTTTCTCCAATCTATCTATCTATCAGTCCCTCCTCCTCTCCCTCTCCCTCCTGCTATCCTCTCTCCCTCTCTATCCATCTTCCTTATCATTCCCTCCCTCCCCCTCTCTCTCTCTCTCTCCACCTTTCACTCTCTATGTCTTTATTATTACCTCCATCTCTCCCTCCCTCCATCTCCATATCTCTTTCCCTACCTCTCTTCACTCTCTCTCTCTCTTCCTTTCTCTCTCACCTTTCTCTCTCTCTCTCTCTCTCAATCTTCACCTTCCAACTTCGTTACTATATGCCTCTCTCGCCCCTTCTCTGCCCCCTTCTCTCCATCTCTCCTTGCTTGTATCTTTATCTCACCTCCAAACCTACACACTCTCTCTCCATCTCTCCCTTTTGACTCCCTCTCTCTCTCTCCACTACTCACTCTCTATGTCTTTCTTCTTCCCTCCCTCTCTCCCCATCCAACTCCATCTCTCTATCCCTCCCTCTCTCCTTCTCTCTTTCAATTCCTTTCTCTTTTCCTTCCTCTCTCTCCCTTTCTCTTCTACCTCTCTCTCTCTCTCTTCTCCCATCTCTCTCTCTCTTCTCCCATCTCTCTCTCTCTCTCTCCCCTATACAATCCTTTGTCTTCCCCCATTGATCTCTTCCCCTCTCTCAAGTCCTCTCTCTCCCACCTCCCTCTATTCCTCTCTCTCTCTCTCTCTCTCTCTCTCTCGGCCCTCCAATCCTCTCTCTTCCCCCATCACTCTATCTCTCTCTCCAACTATGCTACTATATTTCTCCCTTTCTCCTTCTCTCCCTTTCTCTCTGCCCTTGTCTCCATCATTCCTATGTCTCTTTATCTCACCCCTAAGTATACACACTCTCTCTCCATCTCTCCCTTGTCACTCCCTCTCTCTCCAATTCTCACCAATTCTCACAATCTACACATTTCTTCTTCCCTCCCCCTCCCCCCCTTCTCTCATCCTTCCTCTCTCTCCCTTTCTCTCCTACCTCCCTCTCCCTTCCCCCTTCTCTCTCTCTCTCTCTCTCCTTCTCTCTCTCCCACCTCCATATTTATGTCTCCCTATCCCTCTGTTACCATTCTCTACCTATCTCACTCCTCTCTCTCTCTCTCTCTTCATTCCTCCTCTCCTTTCTCCTTCAGTTTATCTCCATCTCTCCCTTGTCACTCCACCTATTTCTCCACCTCTATCATATCTCTTTGTTCTTCACTCCCATATATATCTAGAGTTTATATATATATATATATATATTTATATATCATGATATATTAATATACATTATAATATAACAAATTTAATATTGCATTAATCTAAAGTTATTAAATTTAACAATATTCATATTATAATATATTAATACGAATATTAGATTTTAAAATAATAATAATATTAATATTAATGTTAGGGTTAATAATATTTGTTTTTTCTTGGTATTAATAATAATTTGGTCCATGGTATTTGGGCCATAGACTTCATATATAATTAGATGTCACATTTCTAATCCCATTTGATATATTTTTAATTTACCTTATCTCTTTATATCTCTTTTATATCTATTTATTTACCATACCTCTTTTATAAATATGGTATTTGACCCATGGTATTAATAATAATTTGTCCCATGGTATTTCGCTCCTAGGTTGCACCTAAATAAAACTTCTTTTTTGAGTTAATGTAAATATAGAGGTTTATGAAGTAAATATAAAAACCAATTTTATTTATTTACCATCCTCTATATTATTTATATTTTTATTTATCTACCATGCCTCGAGAGTAATAATAAAAAGACATTTTATTTATTTACCATAACTATTTTTTATTTATATTTTTATTTATTTACAATATTTGTTCTAGAGTAAGTATAAAAAGAGGTTTTATTTATTTACCATACCTCTAATTTATTTTTTTAGTTATTTCCCATATTTTTTTTTGAGTGCTTGTAAATATATTTATAGTTTAAATTTATACTGTTTAAATTTATTTTTAATGAATTTTTAATTGTGGATTTATATAGTTATTGAAGTGATTGTTTAAGGCACAATAATTTTTTTTATTTTGGCTTCCGACATACTTACACATCCGAGTAATACTGGGCTGTACAATGCGCAATAATAAATTTTATACTGAAAAATATAACTATTATGAATAGAAATTTAATTCTTACTACTTAAATTATAATTTGCATTGGTCAATGTGACTTAAATTAATATTGGTTAATAGATTAATAAAATCTTATAGTTTTGTTGAAGAGATAATCAGTTAATATTTGAAGTAAATAAATTAATTGTTTGTTTAGGGAGATGGACTTGAATAGATTTTGGTGGGTAATAACCACTTATAAGTCTACACATTTACATTTTTACCCTTACATAAGTAGAGCAAAACATAAATAGATAATGGCCAGAAGTAACTCTGGATAAATATATTTTTTACGTCTTATTCTTATACATTTTTTATGCAAAAACTTACTTAAATTACAGTGGAAAGTGACTATTAAAATGACACCAAGAAAGGATTCTAATTTAATTTTCCCTTGAATTAAATTAGAATTAAATTGTAATTCCATCACATAAAATTGTAATTCCACATCACACAGCTTGTACTAGTTAACTAAGTTAGGATGGATCCTACATTATAGAAGCCCTGGTTGAGTTTATTTTGAGTTGCAATTAAATAAATCGGAGGCATGCACAGTATCTTCTACATTATAGGAGCCCTAGTTGAGTTTATTTTGAGTTGTAATTAAATAAATCGGTTTATCTGAGTTAAAGTTAGCTTAACTAGTTCTAACTGATGGAGCAACTCGAGATTGGTCAAAGTGGGGAAATTAGATTTAATTCACATGCAGTGATCATTCAAATAACTGATATTTCACTCACACATAACTCCTACATGTCAGTTCTGAGAAATACCAAGTTGAGATTGGAGTTCAAGGGAAATGTACTATTAGTTGTATAATTATCTGAACTGTACAGGTGGTGCATGCAATCAGAGGAATTTCCCTAATGGATTTTGCAATATGGATTGGGAATTTCCCTAATTACTAGGGCCTAATTACCCAAGGAAAATGTGCTAGGAAATGGGAACTTGGGCAAGCCAGTCCAGGAATCATTGAGACAAATAGAGATAGAGCAGAGGTTTCTCAGCTTGGATAAAAGCATTACAATATTCTCATATTCTTTGGCTTATGCAATATACATATAGTACGGTTTTTAGCTGAGGTTTTCCCTAGATAAATCTGTGTTGTGCGATTGAAATTCTTTCTCTTTCATGTTTTGTTATTTCAAGATCTAAATTGGCTTCTGCAATTGGTAGAGTAGATTCAAGTATAATGTTTAGCATATTACAATTATCATTTGAATCTACATGGATTTTCCACATGGTATCAGAGAAGGAATCACTTTATAAGAGAAGGATAAGAGTTTGTTTTGTGCAGGAAAATTGAATTTGCATATTTACTCTTCAAGACTAGCAGCAGGATCAGTATGCATTTTTATGGATTGAGACTCGAACATGCCCTTGAGGGTAGTTCAAATTACATAGAGTGGAGAGACAGGATGGAAACAGTCTTGGAAGACAACGGGTTGAAGGAATTCATAAATAGTGATATTCCTAACCCTGCAACAACATATGCTCAAGATCTGGTGACATGGAAGAAGAATGTAGCAAAGGCGAGAAGGATTATGTTAGGAGTTCGAGATCATATTCTCTCGAACATCCATGGAAATGAAACTCCATATGTTATGTGGAAGGAATTAAAAAATGTGTTTCAGAACAACAGTGACCACAGGAAGCTGGCACTAAAACACAAGCTCAAAAAAATCAAGATGGAGAAGGGCGACACAATACCAAAATACTTGATCAAGTTCACTTAGTGTCGGGATGAGCTTATAAGTGTTGGTATTATAGTTTCTAAGTATGATCTAGTAATCCTAAGACTTCTAGGCCTTCCAAAGAGCTATCACTACTACCAGGATTCAGTGAATGGTAGGGAGAAGCTACCAAAGTGGGAGAAATTGTGGTCTAACTTGGTACAAGAAGAGATTCAAGGGAACGCCAGAGATGGATCCTCATCAAAGCATGATGATGAGGAAAATTATGCCTTAGCTGGAAATGCAAAGAAAGGGAAAGGGAATTCATCCCATTCCAAATCATATTCTAGTCAGGTAGGCAAGAAGAAATACTTTTCGAAGATTACATTTTTGTACTGTCACAAGCTGGGACACTATCCCATGAAGTTTCTATACAAGAAGGTTGGAAAGAAGCCCTCAAGAGTAGTAGCAGGTGAAGGTATTTCTTCACAATTCGAGTTGGATTTCACTCTCATCGCATGCATGGTGTGATCAATGATGGGTTATGTGTGCTACTTGGATAGTGGAGCCTCATTCCATATGACCGAGAACAAATATTTATTCATCTATTTGGAGGAGAAGGATCTCCAGATGCACATCGTTATGGGATATGATGGGATGTATAGCACGACCGGAATCGGTATTATTACCTTTTAAAGGGAGTCTGTTTCTCCTCTCACATTAAAATATGTCATGTATGTTACTCGTTTTAAGAAGAACTTAGTTTAGGTTTCTATGTTGGAGGACCGTGACTACGATGTGATATTTAGTATTTTAAAGGAAAGGTGTTCCTTAATCACATATCCACGGGACAAGTGAATAATATCAGGGTTCAAGTAAATAACATATACAAAATGGATGTAGAATATTGTGTTGCCTTGATCACAAAATCAGAGAAGGTGGAGAACCTAGACATTGGTGAGTTATGGCATAGAATATTGGGTCATCTATACCACGGAGCTTTGAATATCATGCAACAAAATTCTACAGGACCTTCCAAGGGCGCACTAGAGTAGCATGGTACGTGAAAAGGGTGTACATCAGGGAAGTACACTAAAGACACCTTTCATGATAAGAAAGTCAGGAAAAAACAATCCTTGAAAGAGTTCACTCGTATGCGTGTGGAATGTTCTTAAAATCCTCCATGGAAAAGCACATGTATTATGCAATTTTTGTAGATGATTTTTCATGCAATTGTTGGATATTATTCATGCAAAAGAAATTTTAGGTGTCCTCAAAATTTTATGAGTTCAAAGAACTTGTCAATAAATACACATGGAAGAAGGTGAAGGCTCTCAGGAGTGAAAATGGTGGAGAATATGTGTTTAATGAATTCAAGAAATTACATACATTAGAAGGAATTCAACGAGAGTTGATAAAACCTCATAACCCACAAAATAGGAGGGTTGCAAAATGAAGAACAACAACATTATGGGAGATGCAAATGCGATGTTACATGA